>NMRA01000064.1:248921-313232 GCA_002633005.1 Phoronis australis | reverse complement strand
CCAGTAACCTGACGCCAGTAACCTGACGCCAGTAACCTGACGCCAGTAACCTGACGCCAGTAACCGGACGCCAATAACCTGACGCCAGTAACCTGACGCCAGTAACCTGACGCCCAGTAACCTGACACCAGTAACCTGACACCAGTAACCTGACACCAATAATCTGACACCAGTAACCTGACACCAATAACCTGACACCAATCATCATCCAGTCAGTGTTGTAAACTATAGAATCTAAATGTTTCACGTGAATCTGATCAGTCATTTTCTGAAATACGATGTTCCGAAGTTAGCCAAACTTGGACATTTTTAGGGACTTACATAAACATGACACCTTCATTTATCATATACAGCTCTGTAGAGACAGGCACTTAAACTAGTACGTGTTACACCAAGGGGAACTTGTGCCCAATGGACAGTCGCTTGTGAACACTTTTATTCCACGACTGGTGTGTCAAGGAAGGGGAGCAAGGTAGAAATCACTGCACATGTAATTCTAGTAGGTTTAGCAGTACTGGGCACACAACTGCACAGTGACGGGAGTTCAAAGAAGCAACATTTTGCGATATTTCCCTCAACTTTTTGGTTAATATTTTATGGATTGTGAGAAAAGGGAATTTTGGTGTGAATTTGTAAATGATGCGAAAAGCAATGACTGGATAAATTCAGTTGCGCAAGCGCACACCTTATGACTTCCACCTTGCCAGACGGACAATTGAAGTAAGAACTAGTTCTCCCAGCTTGAAGTAAAGCAAGTTGATTGGGTGCAAGTTGCACTAGTTTGAATAGCTGGGGTAAGTTGTGACTTGTCACTCCCAGTTTAAGTTTTGTCTACATGGACGCTTAAACCAGTGCAAGTTGCACCTAAGTCAACTTGCACTGGTCTAAGTGATTGCCTGGACACACTTGTGTTTTGCTCAAATCCTGACCATAATAAAAACATGACCTAGAAAATTATGATTCATTAATTATGAGACACACAATGAATATTTCAAGTTGAAGCAAGTCTGAGATAGGTAACTTCGGGTCAACTTGCAGATAATAAGTTAACTACCTTAAGATCCAGTTTCACACAGGTTACATTGGAGGAGAGACCGTGAGCAATTGCTTTCACTCCTGAAAGACAAAAAGAATCCTAGCATTGTCAAGATAGTGAAAACGTCACCCTGGATATCTACTGAACGAGAGGATGAAAGCAAACCAAACAACATCTTTATAGCTACACGTCACACAATATTTAAAATATTGTACATAAACAAAGGAGGAAATGACACAGTTTTTTATTTAAAATGACCAAACTTGTGCGTTCATTCTTGACATCAAGTATACACTGAAATGTCAATGTTCTACAACAGCTCAAAATGCCGCATGTCATAGTTTCATATCTCGACTCTTCACAACATCTTTAGTATCTATCACACTTCATGTTCACTTGCTGAGCATGCCACTAGTAATTTTTACCACAAAAGCATGAGAATAAATTAACAAAAAGGCAATGCTACTTCAATCACCGTCATATAAAACAGATTAAGCTAAAAGTTTTCAAATGATTCAAATTTTTAAAGAAAGAACAGAAGTTTTTAAACATATGCCTCAAGATTTGTGAACAATGCAATGCAGTGCAGTAGTATACGGTATGTTTGAATGCATGCAGGGAGAACATGGCCGACTTCCTCAAATGCTGAATACTACCACGCCCTTTTTAACAAAGCCTCTGCAACATACCTTCTTCATTCAGCATACAGTCGGCAAGCTTCAATTCATGCACAGATCTGTCCGTTGCCAAAATTTTACCCAGAACAGCGCATGTCTTTATGGTAAGACTACAAGTCGATAAATTCAGGACTGACCCACGACCAGACCTGGGGGCAGACTGACCGCTGGACAACAAAGAAAAGAGCAAGATTAGCATTAGGTGTATTGTACACCGACAAATAATTAAATTGATGTAAAAGTCTACATGGAAATTTTCATTCTGTTAGGTACAGAGAAAAAAACTCTTGAAAATCCAGTCAAGGAGATTTTTTACTTGATGGACTGGAACAAGATTTAGATCAAAAGATAAATGGCAATATATGTACAAAATATTTCTCCAACTGTAAACAGGCACTCAGAGATCAAGACCTTCACACAGGGTATACATGGGCGGATCTAAATTAGGTCGATCAATCCTCACTCAGACAACCTTCCTGACAAAAACATCTTTTCTCTTCACTTATTGGTCCATCCTGAATTGTTGAAGTCCACCACAGACTGGTTAGTAGCAGAAAATATTGAACCATGGCTATGCTTTTAGTAGGCATTATAATTATGTAACATACAAAAATTAACCATTTTCAGTTGACTGACTTATTTGGGTTACATGCGTTACTTACTTGAAGCAAATCTGTGGCAAAACATCAAGAAAAAATATAACACAATTCTGAATTTTAAAAACGTATAACTTGATACCTTCTAAGCTGGCGAATTACACAGTCCTGTGGCTCAATGTGATGCTCTTTACAGAGTGAAAGGTACAAAAACTTGAAGTCATCCATACTTAGATCCGGAAATACCTGAAAATAAGATTCACAGTGTTCACAAACAAGCCCACAGACGTAATTCTGAATCCCAAGACCCACAACACACACACAATCTCTGTTTGACTCCTTTTCGACCATGAGTTGTGAGTTGAACCAAACTTGAGTTCCACTGTAGAAAAAATACCAAGGTATAGGAGTTGAACAATATTGCAGAGTCTACATCTTTTAAGACAGGTTAAAAATAATAAGACCAAAAAAAAATTGCCCATAGGTGAGCGATTAAAACATTTTCCAACATTGTTTTTTCATTTAACCACAACAGTGCAAATGTGTCCAGAGCCAAAATAGATTTACCAGGGGCATGAGGTGAGCTGTCAAACCTCTCCTAGGATTGTTACAGGCAAACAGAGTATTTCCCATGTAGAGCTAAAGCTGAAAATCAAAATTCTTTACCTAGGACACTGAAGCATCTAAAGCTGGAGATGGAGCCAGCAGAGAGATAAGTTGATGGACGATTGATGAGTGATACATTATCTTTCATAAAATTGTACAACAAATATATAAACAAAATACTCCCTAGATACTTTTATACCATAGAATTCATACACTTCAAGAAAGAAAACATGCGCACAACAACACCACCGCAATGCTCTGGTTACATTACTAATAATATAAACTATCCGCCACCATATACTATGCCTCCAATGAAAAAACATCAACACAAAACAGATTGTATTACCATATCTTTTGAACCACTGCAATTTTCCAGAATTCATTTTGAACAAAACAATAACTCACTCTGTATTAGGTTTTTCCCTTTACTTTAAAGATATACTATAAACAACTACGGTATTATGAAAACTGCCACGTCATAAATTGTTATATGTTTGAATGTTCAGAGATTCTGTGTCGCCTTTGACCATCTCCAGTGCTTTTCGTTTGGGATTATGTCTGTCAGTATTCTAAGTAAATACATTTTTGTGAACTCATCTTGCATATATATATATATATATATATATATATATATATATATATATATATATATATATATATATATATATATATATATATATATATATATATATATATATATATCAGTAGTAATTATTACTGGCAACCAGCCGCTACCAGTAGCAGTTTATTCCTATGGTTAGCAACCAAATCAGATTGTGCAAAGTATATCATTTAAATGAAATGAAATGAAATAAAATGTGTACAATATAATAGCAGTCATTGTTATATTCTTGATTGTACATACGCTCTTTCGTGTGTTACTCTTTGTTTCATTTTGTACATTTGTGTCAGATTAAATAAAAATTCTGATCTCTCTCTCTCTCTGTCTCAAATCATTCAACCCAATGGCATGCAATTTAGAGAGGCTTTTTATGGATATGAACATACCGTACATCAAGCCCGGAACCAGAAATTCACAACGTTCACAGCACACTTGAGACAAACACATGGCCCAGTTGCTTGATTTTTGATTTGGAAAGTGACATCTTTTGGGAGATGATGACAACTTTGCCTACTAGTAAGGAAAAATGTAAGAATTTTGGTTCCTTGGCTGTAAAGTATTCAAAACTACGAGCAAAATGCAACCACTTCTGGTAATTTGCATTGAACTGTGTGCAATCTTATAAATGAAGAATATCCCATTGAAGGATCGGTGAAAACAAAGATTAACCAACAGATAACGTTCAATTTCACCGCCCCCAAAGTTTACTTACCCGGTAATGCAGAATGCTCAGTAATGGACGAATGACATTCCTTTCGTTGTGGTAACCAAATTAAAGTAATCAAGGATGAGTATAGTTTTTAATGACATTAACTTTGTGCAAGATGTAGCTCCTATAGGTGCTTCATACGCCGGAAGCATTTCGGTGAATTATGCCTCGAACTGACTAAAACATCAAAGTCACATTGCTATAAATACCTTTTGCTCTCAAAAGGACACCTTAGGAGGCCGTTGACGTATGTAATTCCTTCCGACTTGAACAAATACTCCTGTTATCAAACTTTTTCTTTGAGCAGTCCGTCGTTCAGTTCCCAAAATCGGTAACTCACCATTTTTAACATTGCATGCGCCAGAGGACATGATGACGACCACCTGGCGCGCAGTGTTAAAAATGGCGAGTTACCAATTTTGGGAACTGAACGAAGGACTGATTGAAGAAAAAGCTTGATAACCTGAGTATTTGTTCAAGTTGGAAGGAATATAAATACATCTATGGCCTCCTGAGGCTAAGGTGTCCCTCTTTAATGCGCAAAAGACTATAACAACGTAGCATTGATGTTTTAGTCAGTGTGAGGCAAAATTTGCCAAAAATCATATGAAGCGCCTATAGGAGCTTCACAGCCTCTACTGCGAGCCAGTAGAGACTGTGGTCACTGTCTAACCTGGGAATAAATGATAGTAGTACAAATGCAAAATAACTTTAATAAGAGTCTTCAGGAGTGACCACATGCGTAACTGGGGAGTTCACACGACTTAATAAACACTGCTAAAACATATGTTGAGTGTCCTGCCATGTGTTTACATAAATCAAGTCGTTTCATGCTTAAATTTACAATTGATGTCACCTGGGAAATCCTGCATCAGCAAACTGAAACTGCAACTGAATTACTGAAGTGACTGAATGTCTGTGCAGCAGTGCAGCACAGCGACAGTGTCACACAGTGCAACTGACGTTGGTTGGTTAGGATTTCTAAGATTACGCTACCTATTTATTACTGAGGGCAATTCCAACTCCGTCATACAAAGTTATGCAAATCTCAGATTTACTTACATTTTAAAACAATCGCATTACTGAAGTGGCTTCCCAGCCGCAACCGTCGCAAACAACCGCTTTTTGAAAGCAATCCTTTTATGTATCTCCAAACATTGGAGAGCACAAAAATGGTTCTAAGTAGATACGTTGTGAAAGCCTCTTCAAACATTTTGTTTCAAGCTCGTCAAAAGTTTATCGATGTTGCCGTGAGTTTGCAAACGAAACCAGCATAAACTTACCTACACAACTGCTTCATTTAATTTGCTTCTTATTTCTCAATATTGTATTTAATTGAAAGCAATGTATCACTTAGTGCCACTTTTAGATAAACACAACAGGTGGCGCTGAAATGTTTTCATTTTGGAACATAGTTCATACTGAGTTCCAGGGATAATCCAAGTCAGGCCTTTGGGTGCGCATGTAGATAAGGATGCCTTTTTCAAAAAGCTGTGGACTTGTATAGCGCTTGATAGGCGGGAGTGCATGCAAGATCATGGAGTCAACCCATACTTTTTGTTCAGTACAGTCCACAGCCCTTTAAAATAAAAACATTTGTAATGATTTGTACCATGTAATTGTAATACATGTCATTTCATTCTTCCTAGACAGCACCACCACCTCAGCTGGGTGCAATAGGAGACAGTGTCCATCCCATAGGCTCTTCATATGCTGGAAGCTTTACTACGAATTATGCATCACACTAATTAAATCATGCTCCTATAAGTACCTTTTGCGCATAGAGGGATACCTTAAGAAGTCGTTTATGTCTTTAACTCTTCTCTGCTCGAAAAAATACTGCTGCAACCAAACTTTTTTGAACAGTCCTTCATTGAGTTGCCCAAATCAGCAACTGGCCTTTTTTACACTATTTGCGCCAGGGAATATGACTCATTTAAGTAAAATTAATAAAGAGTTTGGTTTTTGCTATACATAACGTTATTTTGATTGTGAAGCAAAATTAAGGGCTTCAGGGAATATAATTTTGAGCTGTTCACGCTTTTATCAGTGATTTGAATAGGCCTTTGTCTGTCTCCAGCTGCATGGTAATTAGTTCTGACCACTGAGTTGTGAACTACTTTCATTTAGTGAGTAAGAAATAATGTGCACTGGCTGCCAACTTTAGAATCCAGTGGTCAATTTTGATTCTTGCTTTGGGAGGTAGAATTTGCGAGACGTTGACGTCTGGAAATACATGACTGTGTTTTGTTGGAGAGAGATCAAGTGTGAAAGGGTTTATGGGAAATGCTGGTGTGAAATAGCTACACCTTCAAGTGAACATTAGTGTTCATCGCAAGGGACAAGAATATTTCTTGAAGAGGCCGTCTCATTTTAAAGGTTTAGTCGTCAATTTCTGTTAGACAGGATAGGCAGCTGCGGGATTCTTCCACAAGGCAGTACAAATATTACAGCCATCTTTCACGAAACTTGACCGATTTTTGTGAGAGAAAGGGCATATACTCCAATTTTTATGAGGAATTCAAAATAATGTGAACTCTATTTCTGCCGACAAAAAGGGCGAAAGATGAAATCAAACGTCTTAATTCTTCAGGCAACTCTTATCCTAACGCAGTCAAATTGAAGTGCAATAAAGAGTAATTGAGCGGAGAGACTTGCGGTTAATTCAGATCGTCCGGAGTAGCCCGCCTGCCTACTCCGGACGGTCCATCTCGACAATAAAACATAATGAAATACTAAAAAGTTTACAAAATGAATTAATTTTGTTAAAAAATGACAGGACGGGTTACAATAGTTTTAGGGCTCCCATTTTAGCTGCTGTGAATTATCAACTTATTGGCCGGTATATTTTCAATACTCAGTGATCACCATGTATTGCTTCCCTAGTGTTTTGGCATATCCAGGTGGGTACGCATTTTCCAGTCCTGTGACGACAGTAAGCTCTGTCCTGATCAAAGATAAATGTCTTGTTTTACTATTTCAGAGCACATCTTTACCAAAGTTTGTTAAAATTGTTGAAGTTGGACCAAGAGATGGCCTGCAAAATGAGAAGGTACGTAGTAATGTCACACATAACAATTTCAAGAGGTGTTTGTTGTTGACTTTCATCCCATGTGATATTTGTGAGTATTACATCATGACTAGACAACAACGCAAACGTGATAAATTATTAACATAGTTCAAAGAGTGGTTTACATTATGTGAACGTGTGGTTGAGTTTTTGAGTTATCATAATTATCACTTGAAACATGACCATACTACACCAAGACTAGGCTAAGCATGGTGCTTTACACCTCATGCGAATTCTGGTGATAGAAATTAAGGTGCAGCCAAGCAGCAATTAAGCCTATTCATAAAGACATACCTCAGCTAACTGAGCCTGTAAATCTTTGTCAGAAAATAGTGCACATAGTTGTCATTATTTCTATCAGATTGGGCGTAGTTCATCCTAATTACTAAGGGTATGGTAATGGGCTGTCTGCAGGTGATCAGGGGTGAGTCTGGTGTAATTTGTAAAGGCAACTTATAAGTCATAAATGATTACTGAACTTTGAATGATGTATTCTTTATGATTTGTTATTTTTTGAATTTAACTCTGTTGAGACTTAATTGTATTATTTTGCTTTATTTGGTTTTAGGAAATCGTCCCCACAGACACTAAAGTTGATCTCATCAATAGACTGTCAGACGCGGGACTCTCTGTGATTGAAGTTACAAGTTTCGTTTCTCCAAAATGGGTTCCTCAGGCAAGGATGTAACATTGAAAAAATGTGTTTTCCTGCCAAACCTTGATGTTTATGTATTTTTAAAATTGATTTTTACGGGCAGTATTAGTGCCCTGTGATACCTTGTACGTAAAGTAAAACTCTTAATCTCTAGCGTCAACCCATAATTCCTGACTTTTTGGCTGTTGAATTGAAACTAAATTTCTTTATTCCAAAGGCCAGTTTGTAAAAATTTGCTTCCAAAATACAGAGTTTATAAGGATACACATGACAAAATGCCTTGTTTTGCTTTTTTGTAAAGGAGTGAACCTTTTGAGTCTTTTAACAAGAAAGACTGAGACTGATGGTTCTACTTGAACTAAGGTGATGTACAAACTGATTAAATTGTTAGTATTTTTACTAACAACTATATGCTTATTTCAGATGGCTGATAATAGCAGTGTCTATCAAAGAATAAAAAAGAAGCCTGGTGTTGTGTTTTCAGCTCTTACTCCAAATATTCAAGGATTCAATGCTGCAGTAAGAGAATCATTGCAAAAAAATCTGTTTGTAATTGAACTTTTTATCAATTTAAATATTGTGTTAAAGAATCCTTTTCAGCCTATGTTGCGCACAGAATTTTTCTCCTGACCAGTTAAAAATGCTTGCTTATCAGGTTCTTTGTCATACATGAGACACAGGGTGTGAGTTTAGATCTTTTAGTGTGACGAGGATCTCATACGAATTCTAATTTTTTATTACATTTTATAAACAAGTTGACAAAAATCAATATAAGCATCTTTGAAATTAGTTGGAAAAGTTTACGAATAACCCTTTTTCTGACAGCGCATTCGCTGTTGGCTTGGGGAAAAGTTTTGCAAAATACTAACATAAAACAGCTTATTATTTTAAATGACTTATGAAAATGGCATAAGCAAAAACTTTCTGCTGTTAAACCATTTAAAATTCATGGTGCATGATTTCATCTAACATAATGATTGCACAATTCCCTGCAGATTCAGCTCTAATATTATCCTATTTTATTTATATCTAAAAATAGTGAAAATGGAAGAAAATGACTAAAAAAGTTTCTTCATTTACTTATCAACTTATTTAATTCAAACTAGTATAACAGAGCTACTGGAGAAATGAAACACAATAAAAATTGAACAGTGATTAAAAAATACGAGTAGATAATACAAGAAAGCAGGTACTATATCCATTGTGACTGAGTGTTCATGCGACTATCAATCTGATGATGTTTAATGTCTTCCCATTGGTTTCATAAAATCAGATAAAGTGATTTCCACTTCCTGTTGTTTACAGGTGTCTGTTGGAGTGGACGAAGTGGCCATCTTTGGTGCAGCCTCGGAAAGTTTCAGCAAGTAATTGTTGTTTCAATTATTATGCTGTGTGTTAATTGATTCGATCTGCTAGTCAATGATTTTACAGCAGGACAGTTTTGTTTTTAACTCAAATTTTTATGTTAACTTAGTTTTTGACCAGGGCCCAGTTGCATAAAAGTTACACGCTGCATAGCAACAATGATGACACATTATCGCGTTGTTATTAGAACAATGCACCTGATGTCATGCAACAATCAAACTTATCCAGCGGAAAATTTACAAGTTTTATCCAACCCAGCCCAGAACTGAAGTTATGCATCAAATGAACATAACTAAGTCATGAACTATTGGTGTTTTGTGAGAAATCTGTTACAAGTATTTGACATTGTAAACATTTAATAACAAGGTTATCTTTGTTTTTCCTTTTTGGAAAGAATGACATTCTACAAAATCATCTTCATTGCAGAAAAAATATCAACTGTTCTATCAGTGAGAGCCTGGACAGATTCCAAGTAGTAGCTGAAGCAGCCAAACAGGCCAATATACCAGTTAGGGGGTAAGTCACCGTACCAGTTAGGGGGTAGGTCACCGTACCAGTTAGGGGGTAGGTCACCGTACCAGTTAGGAGGTAGGTCACCGTACCAGTTAGGGGGTAGGTCACCGATGCTACGACATAATGGAGTACAACTTTTAAAACTTGTAGTGAGGAATTCGAAATTCGCTTGGTGGTGCTAGTGAATTAATTGTAGAACTGGAGTTTGTTTCATGAAAAGTGACTTAAAACTTAGACGCAAGCTTGGTCTTACGCACGACGCAATTATTAGCGAAATATAATTAAATCTCGCTTGAGCAAAAGGGCGTAGTCTTCCTGAGAACATACGCATTGCTGATAGTTATTGAGATAATTTTTATTTCTAGACTGATGCATTCATTATTTACGTGTCTAAACTTTTTTCAGCAACTGGGAAGTGGAAGTGTGAGAACAGATTTTTGTCTGAGGTCACATTCTTGTCTTAGGTCACATTCTTGTCTAAGGTCACATTCTTGTCTTAGGTCACATTCTTGTCTTAGGTCACATTCTTGTCTGAGGTCACATTCTTGTCTTAGGTCACATTCTTGTCTTAGGTCACATTCTTGTCTGAGGTCACATTCTTGAAACTGACCCTTGGGATACCTTGAACAAGTTCTGTGTTGATGAACAGGGATGATGAGCTTAGATTTCTGCTTACATTCGTGATTTGATTCAATTTGATTCAAAAAGTTAATATGTGTTTGGATTTTGATGAAATTTTCTGGAGAGGTGTATACTGTAACCATAACCAAACAGTTGCATTTTGGTGAGGATCTTGAGTGTCATTACCTTTCAATTCAAATCTGTGGAAAATATGTAATTGCTAAAATTGTATGACTGTAAACTTTGGTAACAATGACTCACCTTTTGTTAATTTTATTTTCTGAAAGTGTCTTCAGTTTGTGTTCATTGAAATTGAAACATTTTCAGTTATGTGTCTTGTGTATTGGGATGCCCTTATGAAGGCAAAGTTTCCCCGTCCCAAGTGGCCAAGGTAATCATTCTTGCAAGACATATATCTAAGCTGTTGTAATCAATGCTTTCCTTAAAAAGCACCTACAGTTATGAAATTAATATCAAATTAGCAGTTTATTATTCTGCAAAAACAGCCTCAGCAAGTCAGCATCTCTTGTTGGATCACTTTGTGGGTGAAACATGATCTCAAGAAATAACAAAGTGTTTGTTTTCTCCAAGCTCAGAGACTATTTCTCATTCTGAGTAAAGGGCAACGTGAGACCAGATCATTGTATGTGGTCGAAATCAAGTGTTTTTTAATGGAAGGCCGGTTTAAAGCAGCATTTTATACTAGAACTTTGTATTTCACCAGGAAATAAATTTAGTATTTTACATCTTACATTGTTCTCTACAAATACCATCCAGGAGTTATAATAGGCTCATGTTTGGCATATTTTGTTCTCTACAAATATCATCCAGGAGCTATAATAGGCTAATGTTTGACATATTTTGTTCTCTGCAAATACCATCCAGGAATTATAATAGGCTCAAGTTATGACACATTTTGTTCTCTACAAATATCACCCATGAGTTATCATAGGCTCATGTTTTGACGTATTTTCATTCTAGTACAGACAATTCAGTGAAGACTGTTCATCCAGTAGTGACAATAATATCTTACAATCATCACCCACAGGTGTCACTTACTCTTGAAGAACTTAGCTGCAGAAGAAATTTATTTGAAAGTCCAATGAAATTTAGTTTCTTGAACTGCTCGTTTCAATATTCCTTGGTTCATAGGTAGCCTCAAAACTCTACGAGATGGGCTGCTATGAGATTTCCCTAGGTGACACAATAGGTGTGGGTACCCCAGGAGAAATGAAGACGATGCTTGCAGAGGTACTTCACTACATACCTGTTGACAGTATAGCAGTGCACTGCCACGACACCTATGGGCAAGCCTTAGTCAACATCTTTGCAGCACTTCAGGTATCACTAATTTGTTTTGCATTTGTTCAGCACGGGCCCTCACTCACCTGATGGGAAAAGGGCCCATGCCTTCTGAGGGGATCTTTTGAGTGAGGTGGAAATCCCGTCGAGGCTGTAAAAACTGGAAAGGCATGTGTGTAGTGAGATTTTCACAGCTAATATAAGTGGAATCCAAGGGTCTATGCGAGTTGAAAGTGATTTTAACCTTGAGGTGAAATTTTCAACCATTTGAGGACAACTTTTTCAAGCATTCACATGGGAAGTTGTCATCCATTGCAGTTGATTTTTTTGGACCTGATGAAGGGATTTTCGCTTGATTTCTAAGTATTCTTCTGAGGGGAGTGGAGTTTATATTCGACCTTGTCATAGTACTACTAACTGTCAAGTTTACAGTGGTCGTACTTCAAACTGTCCATAGCTTGAGTGGAAATGGGTTAAAGATCGCGATTCTCGTTATCATGTGAAAGAAAAAATTTATGTCTGCGATAAAATACTATTCTTTGAATTCACGTATAGCATTTTAAAAAAATTGTTTGATTTGATATTGGATTACAAATATTTTCACACGACAAGTTACTGTCACTAATTTCAGGTGATTACGTATCGCCAGAATGAAATTTAGTGATTGCATCTAAAGCTCAGCTGCATTGAGTAGACACAAGAATTTCATGATTAAATCAAGTATGATCTCATGTTTTGTTTGTGATGCAGGGCAATATCTCGCGATGTCTTGCATTTTCACAAGTTTCTTGAGTGTATAAAATGCAGGAGGACTCATCTTTCCTACGTCTCATTTGAATTGTCAATTTTGACTTAAGTATCTGTTTATGGGGCTTAACTGCAATTTGTGTGGTTTCTTACTCTGATGTACAAAGGTCATAATGACTGTGTTTCTAGATGGGCGTGTCTGTTGTTGACAGCTCCGTGGCGGGGCTAGGTGGCTGTCCATATGCTAAGGGTGCTAGTGGCAACGTATCAACAGAGGATGTGGTCTATATGTTGGATGGCTTGGGAATTAAAACGGTGAGTGTCGAGTCAAAGCAGATTTATGTTCTTAAATCAGTACTCATTGATGTGTTTTTTGTTGGCAAAATTAAATTCACCAAATATGTTACGTTGTGTAGTGGGTTTGCTTGATTTTTTTATTTGCACTATACAGCTGGCTACATTTCTTGTCTGATTGATTTTAAATTTACAATGAATGTAACCCATCAATAGCTTGAGGCCTGTTGTTCTTGGTCTAAATTGAACACAAGATGGGACTGTGATGGCCATTTTGGAATTCTCACTTTGCAGAGTTTTATCTACACAGCCCTTTGAGAGATTCTTCTGAAATTTGGTATGAGATAGATCTTTTCAAGAGATATCTGAAGTATGGCATCCGTTTTTCGCTACAACTTACTGTTCTCTCATTTAATAGAAATGTTCAATCTTTTTCATTAATTTCTTGTGATGTATCTCCATTGTCCCACCAGTTTCTTATTGAAGTTTGGTATTTGTATAGATAGTGTCAAGCACTATCTGCAGCATGCCATATGTTTCTCACTCCGATTTACCGTTCTTGAGTTATTCGAGATATACGGATTTGATTACTGTCCTTTCATTGATTAGTTCCATGCTGCTCTTTTGTTGGTCTATCATATGCCACACTACTGGTCGCATGGTTTGTCCCGGGCCGATTGACGTAAAATTGCACACCTTTTGTGATGAAATGCTGAATTCCTATTGTTTTTGATCAAAATTGAACACAAGAAGGCGCTGTGTTATTTTTAATAATCATCTGAAATTTAGTATGTAGATAGATCTCAAGGACTGTCTGGGGTGTGTCATCCGTTTCTCACTACGACTTACTAATTTTAATTTATCAGATTTTCTGAGGACTGGTGTTTCATTAATTTCTCATGCTACGTCTTCGGCATACCTTATCTGATCGCTAATGGTGATGTCGCTGTATGTACTCCCTTATTTTGTTGATTTCGCAAGTATCGCTCCATCAGAGGGCTTTCGTTCTAAAATTTATTAAAAATGAAGCTTAAAATTTGTTACATTAAAATGTGCTTAGCAACAGATGGCGACAACAATCAATCGAAATTTCAAGGCAAAATTTGTAAAACAAAAGAAGCAGCATGAAATAGTGACTGAGGAAGGCAGTGAATAATTACTGAAACATTGTTCGAGGTCTCTGGTGTTATAACTTATTAAGAAACACTGTCCCAATTATTAACAGGACTATGGTGAAAGATTCAAAAACTTCAACACTTTGTATTCGCTTGCCGTTAAAATTGTTACAAGGTTTGTTTATTCTGCTGGAACAATCCCATCTTTATTTTATGCTATTGGGCATCGTAGGTATAGACCAGCTGCAATTCAAAGATGAAACAGTGTTGTATACTCTTCACATGTCCTTAGAAAGACTGACATTGTGGGCGGGTTCTCTTTCATTAGCTCAGTGGCAGATTTAGAGTGGGGGCCATGACCCCCTGAAATTCTCCCAGACTCCATTTGACAGTTCAGGGGTGTGAATGTCTAATGGGCAAAATCCTGGCTAATACTCTGCCCTGGCCCCCCTAACTCAAAATCCTAGATTCGCCCCTGCAGCTGTCGGTGAATCTCATTAAAAACGCATGTCTTATTGGTTTGTCTCAACTACATCTCAAATGAACCCATGATGTGACGTATTATTATTATTATTGTTATTATTATTATTATTATATGCATCAAACTCACATTTGTTTGTCTTTGTTGTACACACAGGGTGTAGACGTTGACAAGTTACTGTTGGCTGGACACTTCATTTGTAATGCTCTTGGAAGGAAAACCAACTCAAAAGTAGGACAAGCCAGGACATCTCATTTATAACGTTATCCGTTACAAACAGGATGCGATAAAGAAATGACAAGTCACAATATTTCAGACTTCAAACATCAGCCAAGCAGACTGCTATGTCAAATGTGGTTGTGAATGAACAGTGGTAGCCATGTTAAGACATGCATACAAACTTTCAATACTAAACATAAATAATTGTATTTATTGCACATATCGGTGTATAAAATTAGGACAAATAAAATAATGTCACATTGGTAATGTTCTTAATTATTATCATGTATATTTAATACTCCACAATTCACGGTTTGCAGCTAAAACAAAATTTTTGGAAATAATTAGAAAATGGAATCAAGGTGACTATACTGCAACACCATCTACAGCAGACATTTCTTTCTAATCGTAACTTTCATAAACAACGGAAAATCGGTGAAATTTTGAAATGTTATTTCTGGCTTAATTCTTTAATAACTCTGTTAGTTATTCATACCAAGGTTATTGCCACAACTTGACACAATTAGTTATTCATAGCCCGATTATTTCCACAACTGACAAATATGAGTATTAATTTCAGTTAGAATACCTTATCTATGTACTTTCTACTTTTATATTGTCAACTGTTAACTGTACCCAGTTCCACACCATTTCTGCCATTTCAGCACCAGACCCTAATACAAAAGCATGATCCATCCCTCTAGTGCACACCCTGGCATCAATATTCGGTACTAAATTTAGCAGTGAATGGTAATACTCTATCGGACACCAGTGGTCTTTGCTACCATAATAAAATGTTAACTTATCACAGTGCTTCTTAACAGTATTCACATCAAGGTCTTTCACAGTGGCCATCTCTATATTTGCCAAGTACATACAGTTATAAGCACACTTGGCATCAAATAAATTAAGTGCCGCAGCGTGAGCACACTTATGTATGTGTTTGTCACTTAAGTGCAATCGTATTAGACTCTTCTTCGCAAACTCTGGTAACCACGACAGCATGTAAATGAACACTGCAGCTACATGTCTAAAGTACTTTAAGAACGGGGTCATAATCCGTCCCTCTGGCGTCTGTGCCATTCGTTCGATTGTTGGAAACAACATGTAACATTTGGTCACGTGTCTGTCGGAGAGATGTTCCAGCATCCTAAGGATCATGTAACAACCGATGGAATGTCCAATCAGGAAGAGCTTTACACTTGCAGGCACGTGGTTTTTGATGAATAAGACTTTGTGCATGATTTGCCCAGTCAGGTCATACATAGACTGGTGACTTGTTGACCCTGAAATTATATGTTTTAATGGAGACCACACAAGCATCTCAAAGACAAATATTATAAGCACGAAAGTACAACAAGTACAAATTGTTACATGACAGATGAAATACTATTACATATCAATAAGAATCAAAGTAGGTCACACACTTATAGCATATCCATCTGAGCCAAGGGCATTTCAATAGACAACAAGAAATTGGGGTGATCTTCAGTAAACTGAGTAAGAACTTGAAAAATGAAAATGTCAATTTCCAACGGAGGGCATCAAGATAAACAGGGATTAAGTTAACCAAACGGGTGCCATTTATTAACTTAACTAGCAAGTCTGTGTCTATGTAATTAAGAAATCATAAATTTTAACAGTTTCAGGAAACATAATTGCCAGAACTGACCCTTTTCATTTTTCAAAGCTCCAAGTTATTGTGAATGTTCATAATTCACAATTATTCAAAGCTACAAGTTATTGTGAATGTTCATAATTCACAATTATTCAAAATACTGAAGTGCAAAGTTTGAAAATGGTAAAGCATTACAACATCAAAATCTAATAACATAAAACTTCACTTGTCAGACATATCATGTCCTAAATTACGGACAATTACTTATTAGATCTTCCATAAAGTGGTTTCCTAACTTAAAACATATGAGAAGTCTTGTTTGTGTGGTTCTTCACCCGTGGAGAATGTCTAATTCCGGTGTATTGTGATATCTGCATTGGGTGAGATTCACTTTATGCAATAGATTGTTTAAAATCAATACGACAGCAGCTTTTTAGCAACCAAATACATTGTCCATAAACAAAAGATTCAGATGTTTTTTTTAATCAGAGATGCATCAATTTAATCATGTTTACAATCAGGCAAAATGTGCCTACCATTGACTGACTCAGGTGGGGTTGCTTTCACATGACCAGCGTGTGAGATCCCCCATACAGGAAGGTGACCATCACTGCATTTGTAAAGGGTGACCATAAATTCTTCGTAGAACTCAATGATACCTGGGTTACCTAAAAACAAGTTAAAATCAGTTTTAAAAATCACTGAGTGGGAAAAACTATTATGCACATTCTCCTAATAAGTGCCTTGAATCACTCAGAAAATTTAACTACTGCTGATTAAAATTACTCAACAAACCTTGCTATTTGTAACAAAATTAAAGGTGCATATCACCCTATTTAGCTGGCTAAAAAACACAGGAAACTGGTCTCAAAACTTTTTTTACCACAATAAGGCTTGTTTTCTTTCACTAACAAGGTACAAACTCTCAACAGATGTCAATTTTATAAGGCTTACAATTAGCTAGTCCTGAAATTCGAAAATGACACAAGTGAGTTTCTTGTGATTACATCACAGATCAGCTGCTGGTTTTGGCTCTTCGGTTAAGGAGTCAAAATATGTTTCAAATATTAAAATAAAACTTTATGTGTACGCCAACCACATCGCATTAACTGTCAACATTCCTTTAAAATTCCTACACTGCGAGATGTTGAGTACCTGGTATGATTATCGCAAGGTAACCACCAGCTTTAGGATGGCTGCACTTGAGAACGTGTGTGTTCACTCCCCCCACATCCACATAGAGATGAGTCAACAGGTCATCCATACTTGAAACACTCCAAGTTCAATTATCTGAAAAAAGCAGACACCAGGAGCTTAGAGCCCTGTAGTACTGCACATGCAAAGCAGACACCAGGAGCTTAGGGCCCTGTAGTACTGCGCATGCAAAGTAGACACCATGAGCTTAGGGCCCTGTAGTACTGCACATGCAAAGCAGACACCAGGAGCTTAGGGCCCCGTAGTACTGCACATGCAAAGCAGACACCAGGAGCTTAGGGCCCTGTAGTACTGCACATGCAAAACATTAAGTTGCTGTAGCACCTCAGTTACAAACATTGAAGTGTTCATTTAGCAAAATACCTAGAAAAACCAAAGATTTTAATGCAGTAAAAGTACTTTTCTAACCGAGAAAGCCTGTAGAATTAGATTTTTAACTTTTCACCAACCTGCTACTGGGTCACATGACCATGGCTTCTTAGTAAAATTTAGAAAAAAAGTAAAGATACTTTGGTAGCTAATTAATAGTATCAATAACATGATCAAATTTTATATGCTATAAATGTTATAGGTGAGACATCAAAAATGTTGTTATAGTTTTCTAAAATACAATTTCCGCCATTTTCATTTCATACAACTTAAAAGATTTTTCATGGAAATCATAAAGTCCTATTTTGCGATAGCCCCTCATGCAAAAGTGCAACAATTCCTAGAAGTGTTTTTGAGAAGGATGCATAAAACATAATATCTGAAAGTTTAATATGAATATGATCAGCCATTTAGGAGACATGATGTTCCAAAATCAGTCAAATTTGGGCATATTTATAGGTTCCTACATATTACCTTTTATTTAAAAATATTTATGAAATTGATACGTGGTCACTGTACCTTAAGTCAACTGAGGTCTCAGAAAAAACAATCTAGTTGCTGGACGACATGACACAAATTTAATTATTGCACTAAGCGTAAATAAAGGTTTATTACAAAGAAGGCTCCCTGTAAAACTTGACAAAGAGAAAATTTAAAAAAACATGCATTCTATGCACTTTTAAAACCTGGAATTTTAAGTGACATTGGCCTTTGGATTACAATGTCAAACTTTCGAGTCTGAATCTCTATCTTAATGACTATAAGGTTCTTACTCATTAGGTGAAATATTCGAAAGTGTATGAAACTATAAACCTGCCTTGACAAGAAAAAAACAGATTTTGATTTAAACCACTTTCTATTATGAAATGTCAAAATGAATGTGATCATTTGGCTTGAGAGAACAGTTTATTCTATTTAAACCATTTTGGTTTCTGTAAAAAGTAAATAGGTTGTGCACTCAGCGGTGCAACCACCATTTTGGGCTTGGAGGGGGTAAAAAAGTAGTCCACATGGTAGCTTAGAATTTTGCGCACCGTACAATATACCTTTTGAAAATGACATACAAGGCCAGTGAATGCAGTTCTTTGCGAGCCCCTCCACAGTTTAGCAAAGGGTTGGTCTTGGTTGACAAGATAATTTTTATTACCCCGTATGGATTCTGAACAGCCAAGCCTGGAACGGCTATACGCTGTACTTTAACGATGGATGACTTTTCCCTTTATGGAACTCAACAAAAGGGTCGATATTGTTGCTACAAAAGTAGCCAAAACTGGCAAAAGGATATCACACTTCACGGGGGGGGGGGGTTCCAGTGACAAGTTCACTTTTTTGAGGGGTGAGTGTTCTGGCATGTTCTCAGACTGTGTTTAGCGGTGCTAGTGAATCAGATCCTGGCGAGTTCATTCTTTGTTTCAGTGTGGGGGATCCCGCATGGCTACCACGACCCAGTAGCCATTATTATTTTGCCCTAGGCCTAGGCTCCTCCCCCGTTGCCAACTAATATCGTGTTTGAGCACTTTTGATGAATATTGTACTTCTGCCGTCAACGCCTGTAGTTTAATCAGATATCTAACCGGCCTGTTATAGACACCTAAACTAAAGCCTCTTTTGAAAGACTTTTAAGTCTTTCAACTTGTTACAGATTTACATTTGCACTGAACTGAACCATACCTGTGAACTTTGCAACCCAGGCTGCGTTCAGAGAAGCAGGTTTCTGGCAAAAATAAAATATCACGCAACTCTTCGCGAGGTATCGCCTTGAATTTCTACTAAGTCATGTGATTTACACTATCATATCGTGTGTCTTACATCTACGGAATGGCTCTCAGGGCGAAGTTGTTAAATACGGCACCAGGATCGCTGCTAACGACAAAAATGGCTGCTTGTTATGGAAGCACGTTTTCATCATTACGACAGATTATAAAAATTTTGCAACCCCACTTCTGTTATAGCTGCAACGTCCCGTTGTTTCAACACTTTAACCGTAAGTAGTATAATAAACGTCGCTGTAGGACTACCGGCTATATCCGACCAGTGCCTTTAAATGAATCCTGAACCGTGTTGCCGTCATGGGTGGCCAGGCATGGGCTGGCCGATGCGATGTACACTCCGAAACCCTATAGTCGTCCGCCTAAGCATAAAACCGGCTTGTTGTCTTACTCACCCAATTATTCCACTTCAAAGTTATGATCTGAATAGGACTTGATTTAACTCTCACAAATATATAGTATTCGTTGATTCAAACGTTTTCTTTTACTTAAGCCGAGTTGTTCAACTGTGCATTGGTTTTCGGCAGCCATTTTATAATGACACCTATGGTCGTCATGTGCTGCCGCCTTTTGAAAGGACAGAAAACCACACAGAAAAAGGCCAAGAAAATAGTGGAAAGTGGTTTACAGCAACTCTACTTCAACCACAAACTGTTTTACTGGTATGATATCGATTTTTAAATCGATTAAAATTGATTTAGAATTTCAGTTCTGGAAAATAAATCACAATTGTTTTATTCCAGGCAGACCTTACTTATTTTGTATTTGTGACCTCTTTATTTGACTTTTTGCTCTTGTTGTTCTTAACATCACTTATCTCTGCTGTCCTTCTTTTTCTTTTCAGTTTCTCTTCATTCTCTGTTAACACCTTGTCAGCCAAAACAGAACTGTAAGCCTTTGAGACTTGGTAGGCGGAAGTTGATCATTGAACCTCGATACAATTGTTCTAATAAATTACCCATAATTGTATTGTTTGATTTTTTCTCATCTTTAACAGGCTTCTGCATTCATAAATAAATAAATAAATACCCAAGTTGCATTTGAATTTTATTGCTCAATCTCTTCTTTTATTTTTGATTATGTCATGCTGTGTTGTATGTAACAAATGCAATATAGTGAAATAAAGTCAATGTTTTACTTTATTGGTGGCCATTCTCTATCAATTCAAGTATTTTAATTTTCTTCAAATAAATTCAAAATGCTTTAACCAAAATTTTCAACATAAATGTTGAGTTCAGTACTGTGTTTTGCAATAAAAAAACAAGTGAACAATATTTTGATGACCAAGGCGTGGGCCGAAACTGTTAAGCACCCAGCGTGTTCCATTTGTCTGCTGCGTTTTTCCTTTGGCCTAACAGATGTCGGTTAGTGCCTGGGACAAATAGATACATTGCATAAACAATCCCTGGGTTGCTTTTTGTTCCGTCTGAAGAAAATTTAATTTCGAAAATATCTTCTGAAAATGAACAAAAAAGTGCATTAGTAAAATCAACAAGTTTTTAAGTGGTCTCAAAAAACAGTCGGTAAATGCATTAATTTTAGTCTCAGTTCTTCCACGCGTGTTTCTCCCGAGAGGTAAGTACCTAACGTGCAGACGAGCGTTCCAAATTGGAACGCTAAGTCCCGCGTGGCAGCGCTGCACGCGAAACAAGATGGCGGACGACCTTTGGAGACTGACGACGAGAGGTAATCGGACTATATACTCCGATGTAGGCTTAGACCGGCCAGAGCTGTATGAAGACTATCGTCAAAATACAGTTAGGTACCACTGTGTGTTTTTCTTCCATAGGCCCCGAAATTTCACTCAGCCAGGGGTAGCTCTGCTCGTCACCTCGCCGTGAAACTTGTTTCAACATTTAAAGCCATTAAAAGGCTAAAAAGACCGCGGAGGGGTTGCTTGCAAAATCTGGGAGTCGACCGACACTCACCTTGCCCGTTACATCGGTATAAGTGAACAACAATGCAACAAACGTCATTTTCTTGTGTCACTCTCGACCTTTTGTAATAATGAAAAGTATGTTGTCGTTTTAAAAACAGCTACGCTCGCGTCACGGGCACGCGCCATTTCATTTAAATTTATGCGACAACTTTGCAGCAGCAAAATTTGTTCTGAAATTTGGTTTTTCGGTATCGAAATTCTAAAAACTTGTAATGAAGTGAAAGGAGTTCCAATAATTGTTGTGAAGTGTATGCAACCTCGTGAAAGAACAACAGTTCATTGAAGAATTGGCGAGAAAATAAACTGGCCAATAGGTGATGCAATATTTCATGGCGCAGAAGATCGCTCCACAACTTTAGCAGCAGAATAACGGTAGAACACCATTTTTTTCAACACCGTTAAATAATTTAGTTTACTCAAGAAAGACTAGTTTTTAATGACACTAATTTTGTGTCAGATTTTACCTTACCACTTTTTTACCCACTTCGGCACAAAGCTGTATATTTAGTATACAGCTTTGTACCAAGGCTAGGCCTGGCCCAGGCATGGGGTTCATGTGTAGTACGATGGTCTAACCCGTCAGCCTTTGAGATTGATCCTAGGATCAACAACCCAGCGTCTTGCATCCACTTGTGGTAAGAAATCCATCTTACCTTGCAACACTACAGTGATACATCAGTTGGGTTCGTTGGTCAGAAGAATGAATGACCATCAAGACAGGTCGCATACCATCAGTACCATCTCACTACACACTGGTATGTGGTCCTGGTGTTAATGTTAAATCAACCACTAACCAATGGCATTCAAGTACAAACTAGGTCATTAGGTTACCTGTTGACATTTTTTCACAAGTCATGACATTACTTTATGGCTGTAAAGACTCAGCGACAAGATGATGTGGACATCAAAGCATGTGTGTGGAAGGTGCTAACATTTTAAAATATATTGGCGACCTTTTCTGTTTTGGTTAGGAACTGGTACTGTATTTTGCTTCATTCAGGCCTTGTATTTGCCACAGGTACGTTTTTAATTTGTAATATTTGGGCAAAATTGTGTTCCAAGGGTTAACAACCTTGTGGAGCGTGCCTGTAAATACTTATTTACAGGCGGGTTACGTGTCTAATGCAACCCAAGAGAAATGTGGTAAGTTGGCGCAGTACTTCCGAGTCCAGTGCCATCCAGGTCCTGTTTACAGACAGGTTACGTGTCTAGTGCTGCCCCAGAGAAATATGACGGGTGGCACAGGACTTCCAAGTCCGGTGCAATCCAGTTTCATTACCCTATCTACTCAGTTGGATGGTGTTACAGGACAAGGAGGACTTGCCGGCTCCTCCACACCCATGTGGCTATTGCTGGCAGTAGTTCTTCTGGTGGAGCTGGCTCTGCTGAATCTTCGCTTGCAGCTTAGAAGCAGCAGACTGATGACGTACTCGGCAAAAGCTCGCAAGCCACCTGGCCGGCCACTAGTGGGTTGACCTTCATCAGAGGCTCCATCGACCGCTGCCAAAGCTCGACCAGGGCCTGTTCCTGATCTGGCTATTGACACCCACTTTCATTTGGGTCGTTTGCATCCTGAGCTCAGTGCCAATTCACTGAGTCGAGAATGTTTACGATCAACCAAATGCTCGCTGTCCAACTGCCATGGGCTTCTATGAGGCCTCTGCAGTTGGTTGGTGGGGTTGCAGTTTTCTGCAATTTGGAAAACTGGTAGTATGTTGAAGCTTCCCATTTTTCACATGGGTGGAAGGCTGTGGTGGGTGTCTATCCCAAAAGGGTAGGAACAATCAATTCTTGTCTTCGGAACCGATTGACCCAGCTACTTAAAGAGCCCTTTGTAGCTGGGTTAGGTATGACTTGCCCACCCAAAAGGAGGTTCTGGAGGTGGTAGTGTGTCTCTTCGTGGAGGTTCACTCCAATGACCCAGCCTCAAAAATAAAGTCGTGATTCACCTATATAGATCCCCAGACAATCCCCGCTTTCTGGGGGGCCATGACTTCGTCTTTGACCTCCTGAAGCGTCACTGTGGCCCGGACTTGGGTGTGCATCTCCATTGCTTTGAAGGTGTGACCGAGGACGTGTTGTGGTGGGCTGTTTTTTTCAAGAACGGTTACTTTGGCTTGGTAGGCCATGTGAAACGGTTCTTGAAATTCCAGAGCAAGGGGCTTATGGAGATGGCAGCGAATGGACTGTTACTTGAGTCTGATTCCCGCACCTTGCCATTGGGGCTTGCCTGTGTCTGTCTCGGCTGTGACCTCTCTCTGTTATGATATCCTTTTGTTAACGTTGGTGGTGGCATGGTGTGTCCAGCACCCCTAATGAAGGAAGTACTGATGAATTGTCATATGACTCCCACGTGACTGGTCATATGACTAAACCACATGACGACATTGTTTGGGCTCTTGTGGAGTGTGGCCTCATCCAGTTAGGACGTAGTGTGAGTACCCTCTAGAAATGGTTTGGACCGGCCTGGGCCCACAGCTACAACAGAAGCAATAACTAGTATTTGTTAGGCAATGCAGGGCCCTGTTTCACTGAATAAGAGTAACTGCCAGTCAGAGTCACTGCCAGGCACTTACCACTGGATCAGGGTGACATATAGAGGCAATTACCTGACCTGGGCTGATTATATTTGGCCTCTGCTGTGGGGACTGGGATGAACGCTGCAGGCGTACTAAGCCAGACAATGGTTAGACAGCATCTATCCCTCAGGTGGCTGAACCTGGGCTGTAACTCCCCATCATTGTATTTTAAATTTGGTCACTGAAAAGCGCATAAGAGGTTTTCTTCTAGTCAAAAATACATTTTACATTTAAAACTGTCATTTAAAATTGCATGTACTTCAGTGACCCTTTCTTGTTCTAAACATATCTTCAATGAAGCATGGCTATGGGAGTTAAGATGACTTTGGTGAAGAGTTCCGGCCCCTCAATTTTTTATTGCTCGCAATTACCGCAAAGTATTTCAGTTGACGTCATGCCAGTTAGGCAATGACAAGCGCGAGACTGAGCAACGCGTGTGACCTGGCACATGACATGTACTTGCAAAAATTATGTGAAGATTTCGCATCAATTTAATTTCATACTACGTGTAAATATTTGTTGTTTTCTATCGAAAAATGCTGCTGTTTATTTAACCTGTCAAATCAAATCTCGCACCACGATTTTCCCGCTTGGCAGGGCCCTATTGCATTGTTTATCAACCCACACACTCCGCTGTGTTTATCGACTATATGTGGGTGATTGTTTCGGAGCCACGTAAAAGTTGCATTGTGAAGGAAAATTAGTTTCAAAATGCAATCTCACTTGTAAGGTGGCAGCATTCAAAACTCCCTTCTTTGCTCCAGCCAAAGTCAAACTCAGTCCCAAAGCATTGAAAGCCTGCACTCCTGCGCTGAACCCAAACACTGCCGAGTGAATCAAAGGTTCATGATACCGTTTCAAAGTTCTGGACGTTTTTATTCATTATTATGCCATGTAAGATGTTCTTCGTTAATTGTTAACATTCAAATTTTATGTTGGTACCTGACGTTGTTTTTCTTTGCGTTTGCTTTGATATCTATCAAGTTCCGTGGTGAATATTCATGAAGATACTGAGTGAGTTTTTCTTTTATTTCAGGCCAGACACTGCGTACTAGTGCAGTTGTCCACCACAGACTACTTGCCAGTTCTAGCCATCCTCACAGTACGGCCAGATATTCTGATGAGTCATACAGTGAATCAGATGATGACCACAGCCATGAGTTACTGTCTAACCTTCGTCACAAACACAGGCAGTCTGCAGGTCACCAGCACAGTGTTAAGGATGGGTAAGTCTAGTTAATAATAGCAACGTAATATTCACGTTGGTTCATGTTTTGCTTTTGTTGTGTTTGCATTCTTCCTTGGGTAATTCTTGATAAAATTTTTGATAAAAGCTGTTAAATGCTACATGCATGTAAGCACTTTGGGATTAGACGAATTTGATGCTTTTGGTGTGGAAGTAGTTATAAATGGAGATGCCTCTCTAAGCATAAAATTTGCAACAACATTTCTTTTTATTTTGAGTAAATTTCCCTGAGCTGATATCCAACTTAATTTTCCAGAGTCCAGTTCAGTGATTTTGCGATAGATCCTCAACTAGCCTTGCAACTGACCAGACTGGGTTATGACGAACCTTTTGAAATACAAGCCAAGACTCTGCCACACACCCTGGCAGGCCGGTAAGAATACACCTGGAACATTGTTGTTTGTGTGTTCAAGCAAAGACTTTTTTAGCTCTTCTTAATTCTTATATAATAAGGTGTGCAAACATTTTCATACCAATGTTTTTTTCTTTAATTGTGTGAAGCATAAGATCAAACTTCTGACTTAAATCTCAAGTTGGTTTTCATGAAACGGACGCCAGGCTTGTTAACTTTAGCCAGCCCTATGAGACTGATTCCATCATCTGATCTCTTACTTGATTTGACGAGTCTGGCTATTGGATCTATTTGTCCAGTCAACTTTGTTGTTTCGGTACAGCCACCTGATATGATCTTGAGTCATAGTGCTCACTGAGTTGTGGTCCATCTGCTGACTTCTTTTTTCCATTGTGTGTAATTAGAATAAAAGATAAACGAGTGGGCTGTTGTAAAGCAGATGTACTTTCACTTCCATCTAAGTGAAACATTGTTCAGCTGTTGGATTTGGTTTTCTTCAATCTGTAGCTATTGTGACAGACTGCAGGTAATTTCGTTGCAGGGATGTGATTGGCCGGGCAGTCACAGGAAGTGGGAAGACACTAGCATTTTCAATCCCTATCATACAGAAGATTTCAGAAAGGTAATCATTTGCTGGTTTGATAGGATGTTAGCATTATGCGCCTACACAAAATATAGGACTGCTTACAGTCAACATCCTGTCTGTCCATTTGTCACCTTTCCTTGTCCGTAATTTTCGGACTGATAAGAATACCAATTTTGTTTTCTATTAGAATTTCTTTATCCTTCAGTTTTGGTGAAACGACTTTATAAATTTTGTGGAAACCCGATGCAGAAGTATGTTGTGGGAATGTGGCGGCTACACTTGTGGCACCCTCTGTTGGCTATTATTGTTTCCGGCTGAATTTTCCTATTGATTATTGTCAGAACGGCTTGGATGTGTTTTGGTGTGCTATATAATGATGCTTTTAATATTGGACTGCTTTAGAGATAGTAAAAAATCGTGTATCTTCAATCTTGTATTTGAAGTGAAATACGGAAACATTCAAGAAGTCCAAAGGCCATAGTTATTTCACCAACTAGAGAGTTGTGCCAACAAATCTACAGAAGTATACAAGAACTCCATCCCCGCATTCGCTGTGTGGCTTTATATGGTGGAGATTCCTACCTGAGACAGGTTGGTAATGTTCGAATCAAAAACGAGTTATTAGTTTCTAGAAACTTTGTTTTGGACTTAGTGCCCGTTTCTGAATTAGATTAGATGTTTCATGTAATTAAAAATGGCATTTTTGTGAATTCTCAAAACAAGTTATATGAAATTTGGAGTACGCTTTGATTTCATGTTCCTATAAGATATTGGTTAGATTAATTGTGGTTTAAGTTAAATAACTGACAACTTTTAGAACCAGGGATAAAATTCTTAAATATCTTCTGAAATGTTAATTGTAAGCTCTTTGATAATCTCAGAAACTTATTTTGTGCAAAAAATTACATGGAAGTGTTTAAATCATGCCTTTTCTCAGAATTGGTACTAATTTTAGTTGAGCACTGCGCTGTCAAAAACCAAGACTTTAAGTGGAACTTGCACGCTAATTCCTTATCTCTGTGATAGCTTGGTCAAATTAGCAAGAAACAAATATCATTGTGGTTTAGTTCCTGCTATACATTATCATTGATAGGAAAATGCATATACATCTTTAAAGACTATTTGAAGGAATCATGTTTTTAAGCAAGACTTATATTGCGAACTCTTGTGTTATCTCACTTTTCTTGCAAGAAATTTACTGCAAATGGCATCCCAGGTAATATTTTTGTTAAGGATGTTTTGCACTGATTGCAGGAGTCTGCTATGAGGCGAGGTATTGACGTGGTGTGTGCCACACCAGGAAGGTTGAATGATCACTTACAGAGAGGAAATTTAGTGAGTATGCAGCAACACTAACTTTCCTACTATGACAAATAAATTACTTTCTTAAAAGTCAGAGTTCATCTTAATATGAGAACAATAAGTGAGATGCTGTTCAATCTTGAAACACATTCCAGTGGTTTCTAGAGATTACCCAGCCGTTTAAGAAATACAAAATGATTTTGTCCAACATTTAAGTCTCTTATGGTACTTGCAATGTAGCGTCATGCTTTTAGAGTGTGATCTTGTTATAGTTTCTGTTAGTTTAGCTTTGCTTAGCAAGTGGCTTTGATGTTGGGCTGCTCTGAAAATATTTTGGGGGTTCCGTACTGAAATATGATGATTGGGTGTTTATATTAAATCGTTAAGAAACATCCGAAAAAGTATTATGTTTTCAGGACCTGAAGGAGTTAACATTTCTGTGTCTGGATGAAGCTGATGAATTGTTGACACCAAACTTTAAGGTAAGATTGAAGTTGAGATTGACTGTGACGGATATTTCAAACCACCAGTTGCATTGCTGCTAGAATTTGTTCATGCAGAATTATGCCTTTCTCAGCGTAGACACTCAGTCTAAAATTTGTTAAGGTTCAACAAATACTATAAGATTTTAGGACTCTACTGATTTTTTCAGGTTTTGCCTAAAACGGTTGTGACTCCGGTTTTTAGTTTGCACACAGTTCAGTAACTTGGCACATGGTCATGAAGTCTAGGTATGAAACATTATCAAGTCAACATCATTTGTAATGTTTCTCTCTGGTAACATCTCTGATAAAATCGCATCGCAACATATCATGTTCGTATTTGTTATCAAAATTTCATTGGTTTGCAGAACGTGTTTGGTGGAAGACGTAAATACGTTCAGTCAGTAGTTCTCCAGTGTTGGGCTCAGATGCTTTGTATCATAGATATTTACTGGGTACAACAGTTTGTTTGCTTCCATTTTGATAATGTGGCTCTATATGGTGACAGTTTCAGTGAAATGTGATCAAAAACGCATCAAAGAGAATGCGTTGCTGTAGTACGCTTGCAAAGGACTTCTGCCATATTGGCCTTGGCCTTGTGAGTCAACTGTAACTATGGTGGATGTGACCTGTGTGTTTGTCGGTACTATCAGTTGGACTTACAGTTTGAAGTTAAATTCTAAAAGATGTCTGCTTTTAATGAATGGACAGACTGACTTCTTAGGTCACTTGTGCTCTTGGGTTAATGTAAAACACGACCGCACAATTTTGCATTAGCTTCCATGGACATGTTTCATTTGGTTGATAGCAAAGCCAATTGTTTCCAGAATTTGCCTCGCCAAATGCTATGTCAAGTGTTTGAAACATCACCGTTGAGTTTACCTGTCGATTGTAATGCCCAAAAGGATGGTTTTGTTTCTTGTAGATGCAGATCCAAGATGTGTTAGACTCGTCACCAGAGGGCAGACAGGTCATGTTGTTTAGTGCTACGATGCCTCCCGATATTGTACATTTGACCAAAAGGTGAGCTTGACTTTTAACAAAATTATCACTACATCTGCTATTAACTTTAGTCATACTCTCTAATGATTCCCATTTCTAAACTTTTACCATGCAGTTTTTATTTTTCTCGTAATTTATATACCTCGATCAGTATTTTGACATCTCATAGTGCTGTAAAATCTTGGCATGGTGTGTTCCTGCAGTTTTGTGTGAATTATTGGAACAATACTTTAAGTGTTTACATGTTACTTGTGATCAACAGTCACAGAATTGTAAGATGTGCTATTTCTCACTGTCAAAGCTTGAAGGATTTTAGACTACTAAAATATGTTTACTCCTCAAATAAAAAAAATGTTAAAAAATGATTAACTTATTTATTTACTGATTGGAGCAAGTCGCAAAGGATTTTTGGTGATGTCATTTTCCATTGGTTTGTAGATACATGAATGATCCAGTGTATGTTGACATAGCTGGCAGTCAGAAGTTGGTAGCTCCAGACTCAGTCAAGCATATGGTAATAGTGTGATTATTACATTATTACAAAGAATATTTCAACTATTGGTAAATTTAGTGATAATGGTGCTTTGCTAAAGATAATTGCATTAAAATAGTAAATGTATGTGAGCAAAATTTTGTTTGTTTGAAAAAAGTCCAAGTTTGTTGATCTCTGCTGATTACAGGTGTTAACATTATTTGTTACCTTTTGTAGGCTATCAAATGTAACCCAGCAACATACACACAAGTAATCAAAGGATTGATTCATGAGCATCAACCTGAGAGGTGCATTCTCTTCATGGAAACTAAAGGTAAGCTGGAAAACTGAATTGTCTGATTTCCAGTTTCATTTTTATTTCAAGACTGCATTCTGAGTCCATTTGCCATATTATCAGGACAATATACATTTGGCCAAAAGGCGCTTTTCCTTAAACTTCACCACGCTTGTCAGTGGGAACCCTATTAAGCCCCTCTTGTTCCTAACTTGAAGTTTCGTGACAATTTCATAGTAAGGATGTCGATTTAACCAAAGAGAATTTAGTATATAGGTTGATGACATGGGCAAAACCTCTTGGAAATTTCTTCAAAATCCTGAGGCTTGTCGAGGGATTTTGAGGAAGTTTCCAAGAGATTTTGCCCAATGCCATAAATCTGAGACGAGTGTAGGATTTCTTTTCTCACATGAACCGTACAAACAATCTTTCTTGTCAAAAAACTTGTCCTGTCTAAAACTTTCAATGAACTTGGATATGGAATTCGCCACCTAAGAAGTTATTTGCATGTCCTTCCGACTGGCAGTACGTACAGTTGCGACACACGATTTGTCAATCATAACCTTCTCAGAATTCCGGCATTGTTTGGTTGGCGCGCGTTTGCTTGTTTTAGTGTTTTGCAGGTGATAAAATGTAAGGCGTATGGATTTCTACTTTGCCAGTTTTGTCGTAACACGTTCCAGGTCATGTGAGAAATATTTTATTACCATAGTGACCCCTGTTATTGAAAGTGATGTCGACCAGCAGAAAGGAGGGGCAAGGAATTGGTAGTTAAATGGGGGGGGCATTAAATTAGTGACGGACGATGGGGCTGTGCGAAGTAGGTGGCGCTCGTGAGGGATGACAACATTTTCTTCTATCTCAGGAGACAATAATCCTGTTACAGAATGTGTGCAATTTCAGTCAAAACCACACACACTGCGATGGTGCTACGAAGAATGGGTCTGATGGCAGATGCGCTGAACTCTGACCTTACACAGAGAAAGAGAGAGCAGATTCTATCAGCATTCCGTTTGGGTAAATTGAATATTCTGGTAGCTACTGACGTGGCAGCCAGAGGTCTGGACATCCCTGAGGTAGACCTGGTCATTCAAGGTAGGCTTGTTGCTGGTGTCCAGCTTAAATGTCCACTTGTACCAACTATGAACGTATTTGCTGGAAAATTACCATTAAAAGCTGTAAAATAAAACACTTAGAGTTTGCTGGAAAATTATGAAAGCTGATGTAAACGATATTCTGATGCAAAAAACATTAATTTTCTTCATAAGTGTAGGGCTTTACTAAAGTAGACATCGCATTGCTGTCCTTTGTTTGAATAGAAATGGTTAAATTGCCTGGAATTCCCTTGTCTGCACATACTGCTTTGGAAGGTGAAGCTAACATGCTGTGACAATCAAACAGAAGGAATGTAGTTACTCGCAAGTCTCAATTACTGATGATATTTCTTTTCTTGTCTTGTGTTTCATTGGTATGATGGCATTGATTTCTAGATTTGTTGTAACTTCAACTTGAAAATTTGGTCATTCTGTTACAGTGGGCCCTCCCCGCAATGGTGTAGACTTCTACATTCATAGGTCAGGTCGCACAGGCAGGGCTGGGAGGGACGGGCTGGCTGTAACACTACATGATGGGAGTTATGAGGACAGGGGAATGATGCAACAGGTAAGATATGTTCACGTTGTCTCTCACAGTTAAAGGCTTGCAAGGGAGATGGTAGCGTGCTACGGAGCTTGGCAAGGTGTACTAGAATATAGTGCTTCTTTTGTTGTAATTTGTACTGATCAACTTGTTGAACAGAATTGTGACCTTACCATCTACAATTTTGGACAGAAATCACCAAAATTGACCTTTTTACTTGCACCCTCATATGCAAGTGCATATTGTCAGTTATCATTAGGTTTGTAAGATTCCTCCAACTCTGCAGTGAAATATGCATGGCTCATTGTAGTCTCGAGTTGTAAATAAAACTAAGCTTCTGGTCCTTGACACGTATCTCTCTAAATTGTATTTTGTGGTGTTTGTTTTGTGACGTTTGTCATGGAGTTCTTACATTGATAATAACTTGCTAAAGATTTGCTGGAACCCATGACCCTTCAACTGTAATAAAAATTCGACCAATCACATAGTGTAAAGTGGGATTTTCTTCGAGGTGTGCCATGCTAGTCGTTAGTTTTCCAGTTCTGTTACAGGGTGTCTGTGGTCTAATGGTCCCATGTGATTATTGGAATCCATGCAGTTGTTGCATTAGTGTAACGTAGTAAATTTAAAGTCACCCATTCAGTTATTATCATTTCTGTTGCAGATTCAAAGACTGGTCAAACTAGAACATGTGTCTCCTCCTAATCAGGATCAACTAGATGCTCACCTGATCAAAGGTATATTGAGGAATATAGAGAATGTGAGGGAGACTGACAGGGACAAATACCTGGAGCAAGTGGACAAGTTGGACCTGACTGACAATAGGGGGCGTGAGCTGCTGGCTTCGGCCATTGCTGTCATAATGAGGCTAAAGACTGGCGAGAGTGAAGTGTCCATGGGCAGACATGGCGGTAGAGATAGTGGAAGCCATTATAGGCATGGCAGGTATGTGGAAGGCCACGTATAGTCCATGCTATAGCCAAGTTGTTTTGTGTTCGATGAAAATGCCAACTAGTAAAATGCACACTGCTGAAACATTCCGTTTCTGGTGAACCTTTACGCCCTTTATTACTAGATCAACATTATATCGTGAGGTGCTGTATGTTATATATTTGTTTTGCGCTCAATGGTTTAAACTGCCTACTAATGCCATTCAGTTTGACAAACAGTCGTATTGTGACCAACCTTGAACCGTATGCTCAGCAATCACATCTAAATTCAATTTCCTAAGAACAAGAAAGTTGAAGATAATAAAGTAAAGCTATATGGTATGATCAGAATAATGCTGCTTACAGCTATTGCGAGATATTTTGAAATGTTATCTTTATCAGTTTTCTCTCATGCTTGTAAGTCATCAAGACCTGCCGCTGCTAACTTTGTGATTGTTTCTTGACAGTTACGAGCATGAATTCAGCAAGGCTCGTGTTGGTGGCTTCTCAAGACCAAATCATGGTGGTAGTTTCAGATCACAGCACAAACACAGCGGCAGTAGATCAGCATCGTTTGATGGCATTTACGACGAGCTGGATTAACATTTGTGTACTATACAAAGTTAACGTGTTCTGTTTAGTACATCTCAGGAGTTAACAACGACCGAGTGTTCCACACCTTGCACTGCATGTCTTTTGAGTCAAGAGCTCCTGTTAAGTGCAAGGATGTGTTGTAGGCCCAGGGTGCTATTCATGGTGTTGTGTTCAGATGTAGACTGTTGGAGCACATTCCTCTTACATCAGATATCCTTTTCAAGCATAGCACTGGTATGGTAGTTTTCTCTACAGTGGAGTATGTAAACAGAACAATGGCACCTGCAAAAGGACATCTGCTGCCCACTACTGGCAAGGAAGCAATTCTAATTGACAATAGAAGTCTGAAATAAGTCGCTCATAAATGATGTGGATAACAACTGCTAGAAGCTGCCGTATAAGAATTCATCAAGTATGTCGGGACAAGGTTGTTCTTAAAGTCAATTCTAGCTACTGCGTTTTGTTGTTAAGTTTTAATTTATCACATATGACCTGAATGAAACTTGAAGGCTGTTGAATGTACTTGCTTTATTGTAAAATTACCGTACACAGCAGTCACTTTACTATAATATGGGAGTTTAATGCAGCTAGCATATATTAACATAAATAATGCAATAAGCCTCAACATAACAGAGATATAAATAAACCAACAAAACAGAAAAAATACCCTCTAATATGCCGAAACAAATAAATACATGGTATGTGTTATGTACTTTTGATAATAATTTTTTTGGAGATTTCTAAGAAATGAAATCCAAGGCACGTGTACTATATGACAGTGGAAGACGGCAGCTTTGAAGTATCCAACAAAATTGAGATGCAGCATTTTCAGAAACGTTAAACCAAAGTGCGATCAACTTGTGCTAGAACTTGTAGGTAATATTATGCTTACAAGTTGTCAGTGATGTATCGTGGCGTGTTCACCCATCAATTCCATTTTATACTGGTAAAAAATGTCTTCACAGGCTTTCTTATGGGCAGCGAAAAGATTAAAGAGTCACACTTTGTCAAATAACCAGGCTAATTATCGAACGAAAAAGTTACGTTTTGTAAAGAGACAGGTTGTTTGGCCAATGAACAAGTTTGTGTTGACAAATAGATGGGTTTCTTGATGAACGAAAAGGTTACTTTTGAAAAACGGACAAGTTTGTCAAACAACCAGCAGTTCTGAACAACAGATGTACAGAGTAGTCGAACAGACAAGATAGATGGCGCTGTTGCAACTCGAGAATTGGCTGACGTCACAAAGTGATTGAAAAGTGTGAACACAATTAGTTGTTTGTTGTTGTCTCCAGAAGACTGATGTGAATTACTGTAATCCTGATGCATTTGCTACTTGAAAATGTCAATTACAAATAGTAAAACTGATTACGACCATATACGAAAATACAACACACCATCTAAGCCTGGTGTGGCCACACCACCAAATATTTGTCATTCCATAATTGAAGTTGCATTGTTAACACCATACCAAAATGCAAGTTCTACGAGCAATCAGTCACTGAATCTACATGCCATTTGTTTTTAAGTGGCGCCCTCTCTTATTCAGTTTACTGACAGTTGATAGATATCCTACTTAACCACTTGCCAATTTAGTGTTTAATTGTTACTTGTTTATCAGGTAGTATCTGCAAAGTTGTCTTGTCTGTTTAGAAAACTACTTCATTTTAAGCCTTTTCACTGCCCATACTTTCAAACAATTTCAAAGCAAATGAGACAACGTAGAGATTTTCTGGATTACAAAATATGCTAAATATTTACAGTTAACAAATTCAGTCGAGGTTTCATAGAAAAATAGACTCGTATATACAAGACAATTTGCACCTAATATATACAAAATCGTCATTCCATACCATACTTTTATAGCTCTTATTTAAAGCTTAGTTTTTTCAATGACAAGAGCCAACAATTAACCCACATATTACATTTCAAATGAACTGTACAATGATTGGCTAAACCCATACTAAGCACCCAATAATTGTCATTCACCTTGACACCAACCTGTCGTGTAGTTTTAACACCTGTTTTCAGATACTTTGAATGCTGCAATGAAGTTCCTTATTGACTTGATATGTTGGATAGTTAATAAAGAGTGAAAGTGTTTATATAATCAATGTGGTTGCTGAAATTTTCACAAAAACCTATCATTTACAAGTTATGGAATATCCACCACCAAAAGTGAAGCTTAGTGATTGAACATCGCCTCACACTGCCCCCTACACACTATGTATACAACTATAAAGTGATCAATAACAGGTTTCCTCACTTATGCCTCTTACATACTTTGTATACAAACATGGAGTGATCAATAATTACAGCTTCCAAACTGATCGACAAGTTTCAAAATGACACTATTGTACCTGGTTGACGATTGTCTGGAAGAATAGATTCATAATTAAGTTTCCGCAACACAAAATAAAAATTCTACCAAATCTAAAATTTAAGACGTACTTTCTACCATGTTGATGGCTGACATGACCACTCAGTACTTCAATCAAAACCAAAATGTCCCTCACAAAACCTGTTAGTGTGTCTTTTTGCTGTTACTTTTTCGGAATCTTAAATGAATGTAAAATTGTGGAAAAATTAGCAGTCTTCACTAGCAGAAAATGTTTGGGAAAACTGCAAGTTATCCCACAAAAAAGATTTGCATGAAAGAGCCTACTGATGGATGCTTCTAAACGTGTAATTTCTTTCCAAAATACAATATACGTCATTCAAATACAAAATTGGCAGATATGGGATAACTCACATTACATCGAAACTTCCATTTTTATACCAGTAGCACTACCATACCACAAAGTGACCTGGGTGTTATCATAACAAATTCAGAGATCACAAACTGGACACACTAATATCACCGACTTGAGTAGACTAATCAGTCATGAGCAAAAAAATGATTCAACTCTTATCGTAACATTATCAGTTAAATGTTTATGGATGTGAAATTGGACATCGTCCACCAAACAGACTTGAGGTTTGTTCAGTAATTTCAGCCGGGCTGGTAACTCAAGAACAGTCCATCAAGATTGTGTTACGCATTGCTAGTCATAACAAGGACCTGTATTTCTTTACACACGAAACATTCAATTGCACAGGAACACAATGTCTTCCACAGAAACTATAACAGTAAAACTCGCGCAAGTCGAGTATGCATCAGATTTTTGCTCAATTCAGGACTAAGTTCACCTGTATGGTTATGGAAGTTTGTGCACTGGTTCCTTCACAAAAGTCTGACTCCACCATAATTGGATGAAATATTGCGGTTTGGTTGCATCGAACTTATGCAAGTGTTATTGTAATAGACCTCACAGGAGTCATCCCTCATCGTCACATTTTATCCCAGAATCCACCAGTTGTGCTGTATCTGCACTGACAAAGTCATCTGCATCCCACTCCAAATCTGAGTCTTTCCGTTCTATAGCCTGAGTCAACTCGGCTTCTGTTACCATTCCTTCAGGCTCTGGTCGAATTTTGGGTGGTGTCACCATTCCTGTGAGCAATATGATAAAAACGTGCTCAAAACATGGCACTTAACAACATACAGAACTCTCAGATATACGTTCAGCCATCTTCACTGTCTCATAACTTTCCCCCAAATGTGCACATAATGTTCTCCTAAGCTCTTGATCACTAAGACAAGACTGTAAGGCTTTTTACAAGCTGTAAATTAAGGTATTGTAAAAATAAAACGTTCCTTGAAGTCGCATTCTTGAAAAATGAATGACTTGTTTAAAGCAATGATGACCGAACATGTGGAACTGAGGACTCCTACTGCCACCTAATAACATATGAAGGTACTACAAAGTTCACAGTGGGCAAGGCGATGACAAATTTCTGTGATGGTGCTGTATGCAAGTCCATTTAGGCATTTTAACCAAGAGTATTTTCTCTCCCTTGTGAAGGTAGGCTTTCCTGATAAAACTGACAAAATCTCCAAGGTTCGAAAATGGGTTTCAAAATGCTACGTACAGAAACCAAGCGCTTATAAGCACACCAAGATGTAGAATTTTGACAAGATGGTGACCCTGGGCTTGTAAAGAGAGACTACTACATTAAAAAATGTCTGTTGAAGTTTTAGAAAATTTAAACTGCAGGCGACTTTGCTACTTGAACTACATACTCTTGTCAATACACAGGCAACCACATCTCACATTCCCCATTTACCCTGGGCTCTAAACAGTAGATGTCAGCAATCATATCAAGGCCCCTCTTTAAAAAAAACATCCAGAATCCTCATTTTGACAGCCAACAGCTCTCCATTGTTTAAAGGAAAACAAAAATCTGAGACACAGTTCCCTCGGCCATAGACCATAAAGTAACAAAATGGCTAATCCATCCATCCATGAAATCAAGACTTGTTGAAAAAGGATGATGAGAATTTGCCAAGTAAGGGCGAAAAACCCCTAGCACATTCTTTTCTGCACTTGAACTGCGCACTGCTTAATGAAAATATTGCTCCCCAAGCATCAATTACAGCCAATGTCTTTTTGAAAAGCCCCACAAAAGCATGCCATTGCTTGTCAAGTATAAGTACTCTTAAATGATGCCTCGCACTCGTGTGATGTGGTGCTGCTCGCCCCAAAGAGTACAGACCCCTACAAAGGCATGGCTAGAGCACTGAAATTCATTTGAAACTGATTAGAGTTGAGTAAATAAAAATTATTTAAACTAAGGATACCTTTTTAGTTTTAGTTATTGAAATCAATTGGACGTTATCCCTAACAACTTGCATATTTGACACATAAATGGTTCGCTAAATTTAATTTAAAGTTAATGTTTTGACAATAGCTCTCATGTGTACATTGAATTTTGACAAAAAATACATGAAAGTTGACAATTATACATAGCGTCCATACTAATTACAGTTTAGTACAAGGGTACTTGATAGTTAATGCAAGCATTGCCTTATTACAGTGGAACAATGAAGGATCTGCCTTTGAAGCTACAATCACTTGACCTGATTACCCAGGATAAGAGAGCAAATGAAAGACTTGCAATTGAGAGTAGACTGATTTGAACTAAACGCGTTATTGATTTCACAAGGAAAAAATCAAAGGATGGGTGCTTCAAATGAGTATCACTACCACGAAGTTAAACACACCTCAACAGATGGGCGGTAATATTCCAACTGCGGTAATGAGAACCGAAAAGATTACAGGCGGCCTGGTAATTTCTATCATTAAGGCAGATGCCCACAATTTTTCAGAATTACTTTTGGCATTTTGGGAAAGTTATGGACATAGTTTCCTACAATACAAGTACACATGCTTGTTAAATAAGGAGCAAATATGAAATTGTCAAAAACGACATGAGGTCGGTTTTGATTCAAATCCAAATCACAAAGTTATTCATGTTGAAAAAAGTGATAGCCAAATTTTGAACATGTACTCTATGACTAATGAATTTTTATCACAACAAAACTTCAACAATAGCATTTCACATATATCCGTGTGAGTGTCGGTTCAAATGGAAATGTTTGTAGAATAAATGTCATTCATGTAAAACAGAGATGTCAAGTATTGCCATACAAGAGCACACAGGGACGCAAAGCTAACATTCACACGTCAATATCAACCACACAAAGAGTTTGTATGACATCACGTGAAACATTTAAAGACTAAGTAAGACTGCCACAACATACAACATTCTGAAAGCTGCAAAAAACTCAAGTGAGATTTTGTGCACTTTTCAAAGCGGCAATATGCGCACGTTTCATTTATGAATCAACATTTTTACTTAGACCACTTACCGTTATAAAATGGTTCAAACTAATCCTTTACTAAAATGAGAAGTGATTTTTGGTTTTGACACTTTGTTATTTTTTGAAACCATGCACGGAAAAGCAAATGTCATGTTGTCTCAATCAATAAAGAACTGTCAGATCTTTTCAAACCTAGAAATCACATTTTGATTGAAGTGCAATTTGAGACCAATTTCATAACGCTAAGTGGTCTGAATGAAGATTTATAGCCACTTTAAATACTGAAACAAACAACGCCCGCTTTCCAAAGTAAAACATCTACAAAGCCTTCGTGAGTGAGTCTCTCACATAAATTATTCTAAAACTAAAAAGTTGTTGACACTTGGACGCAGGAAAAAGCATAAAAGCCAAACCACCCCCAATCACACGACTACCTTCCTCATGGTCCCACTCCATCTCACCAGGGTGCTCTGAACATGAAGTGCGATCAGTTCCTACACAAGTATAACGACATGTAAACCAACAGTGTTATAGGTACAGACCGCAACATGCTCCCAACATTGCACTGAATATCCTGGCGCCTAACTGAATCGCAGATTAGCCAATATGTGTCATTCTGAAGTCTCTATAAACTTCAATAAAGGGGTGAAGAGGGGGGTCACGGTTCACGCGTGTAAGATTACTGATTCACAAGCACCTTCTTTTGAGCTCCGCCACCAATCGCTGAACGCCATTAATTCTGCCTGGTCACCCTGATCTCTATTTACCTAATTTCACGATGGCACCATAAAGATACAACATCATGTTTACATAACCTTCAAACCACAGTTCACAGTTCACAAGCATGGAAACACAGGTGCCATGTTAACCAAACATAAAAATGCCACTTCATGGGTCATGAAAACCTTTGGTTCCCCCCCCCCCTTCAATATGAGCCAAAGTCTGATGTATTTGGAGGTAGATGAAGACAGGTGATGAGGAATGATCGGTTGGTCATCAGGGGCTCATTCCACCCAATTAGGTTTAAAATACCTCACGTTGCTTGCAAGTTCAGCCTACGTCCTAAAAACAAGCCACTTCATGCAAACAACATTTTGCTAATGCAAAACAAAACATTAAATCAAATAACTACAAAATGCGTCAACAAAAAGCTTCTTTCAAGCACTCTGTGGGTCATGGAACAAAATAGGTCAACAAACATGGCTACCACTGATCACATGCCTAATACCTTGCTCATGTTCCCACTCGAGGTCCATGGACGAGGCTTCAGTTATTGAGTGATCACAGCGGGTCATCGTACTACTGCATAAACTTTGGGCATCTATGACCACTGGTCAGCAAGAAAATGTTGATTACATTGGAACACAAGTTAGAACAAAAGTGTGATGATGCATACGTGGCTTTGCAAGCACTGCTACACTCTTTGAACTATTTCCAGTTTAAGGACAAAATCTCCGCTTCTTCAAAATTGGTAATTTTACGGAACAGCATTCATTTTTTTTCTTGTCTGAGGTATAACCAGTTGTAACCAGTAGTCTCGTAACTTTTGCTTTCAAATTCGAATCACGTGTTTTTGTCTTAGGTGACCAGTAGCTTTGAGATTTGTCAGCTTTCAGCTAGCTGTTTCGCTTGTTTGCACCAATTTTATCCTCACATTTCTAAGGGATTTATCTGGTTTTTCAACAACATTCAGATGAAGCCAGACAACTTGGACATGAGACTTTAGTAATTTTTGAGAAAGGTCACATCTCAAGGTAATCGTTAGATAAGTCAAGTTAAAGGCAAAAACATATCAGACTTGTTCCATTGTAAGAAACAGACTGTTCCTGAACTCATTTTCACATTTCATTTCATCACAACAGAACTATGACACAATCCATCCACTGTGTCTGAATTTTGTAAAATATTACGACTGCATTGAACTTCACAAAAACATCATCATTTCACAACTTGTACTTGGATTCTGACCACTTCATATAAGATGAAGAGAACTACACCCACCTTGTTGAGTTACTTGTTGCAAAGGTTTGACGGAGAGTGACCTTGCTTTGACACTTTCCAAGAACATTTCAAAGTCATCTTCACCCCCAGCTCTACAAAACAAAGGAAGGTGAAATCTCCTCAAACTCGTCTATGTATGAGTAAAATAACTATGACATTAATACCATGAGTGACAGTCACAAGTTCTGCTCAATGGTTTAAGCACTAACCTTAACTTTCAGTTTTACTGACACGTATTCAGAGGTGGCTTTTGCATCATATACATTTTTCATCCAATCCCATTTGCACTGATAATACCCAGCTCATCAGAGACACTTAACGTCTGCCTCCAAGGTTAAAAGTTCAACCAGAGATCTGTTTCATGAAAAGTGCCTTTAGACTTAAACCAGAAAGTTGTCTTACGCTCTACACAATTATTCCTGAAAAACAATCAAACTTCACTTGAGCAAAAGTGCAAGTGCTCTGAAAACTTGCACATAACTGTAAGTTACTGAGAGATAATTTCCATAAATTATTTCCCGACTGTGATATGCTCAGGATTATTTGAGTAAATTTTTTTCAGGAACTGTAAAGTGGGAGTGTAAGTCCAAATTCCTGTCTTAAGTCTTTAAAGTCACTTTTGTGAAACAAGCCCCAGAGCTCAAATAACAATGCTACACCGTCTGTCTCCTGTGAGACACTTGGGTGCAAATTCTGCCTGAGTTATCAGATGACTGAACAATGCAGTTATTATCCTCTGCTCTTCTGTACTCAGTCTTAGAAAAGATTAGATGAAAGTGCACCTCAAAACTAATATTCATGTAAACATTCAAAATTTCCTCCTAAATACATGGACACAAGAGTGGTGAATGGTGAATGTATTAATAATTAAAAAGAAAAATATATTAATCACCCTCAAAGTGTAAATGTGACTAAATCATGAAATTAATAATTCATTGACACATGGCAACACTTTCAGCAATTTCTAAAACTAATAATTCAATGCACATCAAGTTTTACTGTAAGCATTCATAGTTAAGATCCGAACATCCCTGAAACCACAAAGTACAATTCCATGTTCTATAGTCATCTTGAGGCTTGTGGCGTTTTAGACGTATAATGTCCTGTGTCTGACCTGTCAAATATTTTTGTCATTCACCGTGACTTCCAAAATTGCTCTACGAACTTGTGACAGCTCGATCTCCTTTTTTGGAATCAGAGTCTCCCAGTCCAGCACATGACGACAAGTTGTGTACATTAGCCAACAATGGAGAACATTTTCATAGGGGAACTGGAGTGCTTTCAATGTGAACACAGTTTTGTGATGAAAGCTATGATAACGGAATTAATGACAAGGAAATGAAGTGAAAGCCAGTGTTGGTAATGTGCACTTAAACAGCATTTTGCGCATGGAGGGGGTAACTAGTCCACATAACAGCTTAGAATTTTGAAGAAGGTTGTAAATGACAGGTGTGATTCACAAACCTTTGAAACTGACATGCAAGAGTTCCCTTGCTCCAAGTCATACAAATGCCCTAGTTGGACTGTATAATTAGACACAGCTTACTAACAAAGAGTTTATGGTCCTGACTGAGCAGATCATTGTTTTATTAATCCTTGTGGATTCTGAATACCTGAGCCTGGAATGAGCTGCACTGGAGTCAGCACAATTGGTACAGCTTGGACCTGAGCCTATCCTGGTGAATACCTTGGTGATGCGATTAGTTAAGCAAGTTGAGTGAAATCGAAATAAATGACGAGTTTTTGCGCTGGGAAAATGCTCAGAAATTTTTAAAAATTTAAAATTTAAGTACCGACCACAGCACTGACATTATAATGATGTACAGTGAAGCATTCTCTGATCAGCCACTGTTGATACATAGCTTAGAATGTCAAACACACTGGACTGACTGTTGCAGGTTTGGCAAGAGCAAAAAGAGTGTAAATCACAACAGGAGAATGGCAGGACTTGAAAAGTGGTGACTGGGCGACATTGTGGGCAGGGCTAGTAAATCCTGCAAGGTGCAATAAAACAATAATCTTTTCAGCCAGTGCCATAAACCCTTTGTTAAGCTGTGTTTATTTGCCTAGACCAACTGAGCCATTGTATGACTAAAAGCAAGGTTCAGAAAGAACTATTATAATAGTTTCACATTGAGCCACTATGCGGACTACTTGTCCCCTCCAAGTCCAACATGTACCTAGTGATGGGCATTAGTAAGCCTGTAAATGAAATTATTACTTTGTTATCATTGACCCTGGGATTTGTACCTTAAGAAGAGTAAACGGGAGTCAAGCGACAGCTGAGGTTAGAATATGGAATACTCATGTGCTAACTAGCACAGCAAGAATAGCTGCAGGTGCTCCTTTACTGAAGTGCTGTTGAACAGTAAAATCACCATGGCTACAGTCATCACAGGGGAACCAAACAAATGTCTTTGTGGTTGTATTGGCCTGACTGACCCGATGTTTGCGTGATAGTAAATCAAGTCTAGGAGCCATTCACATTATTTAATTATTTGACCAATGATTGTCAATCTTTTGGCAAGTCCCCACTGTTGAATAATTAATTCCAAGCTTGAATGACATTTAAATTAAGTCTTCAGTAAGCAGTAGTGCGTGAGCCTGGAGTACACCTGACTCATCTAGACTCATACAAGACAATGTCAAGTTAAATATTTACAGTAAAATATTGAATTTGGATAAAAATAATTGCAAAAGATAGTTTTTTATTTTTCAGTTTTCATGGTCTTCTAACATTGCTGTAAAAGCCTTTTTTTTCAAAATATTGTCTGGTGGAAGCTACGATAAGAAACTTGAGCATGGCAAAGTATTCACTTGGGCTAAGTATCCCTCATGAAAAAATAAGAATTGTCTGCCTTATTGTGTTAAGAAGTGTAACTTTACTATAATATTTGTTACCTGAATGGAGGTCGTCATCCACATTACAGTATTCCTAATACACTTACATGTCCCAGTCGTCATCATCCCCAAGCCAGGATGTATTGGCACCATTGTTAGTCACTGACTTGCCAGCTTGTTCCCGCTGCTGCTGTTGCATAGCAACCCTTGCAGCCTCTCTTTGAGCCTCATAATACGCTTCCTCTTCAGCTTTAATCTCCTCCTCGTGTTTTGTGAGCTAGATGGAGGTTTCAGTGAGAACCATTCACAAGTTACCACAAATATGAAATTTAAAACTATTTCTTATATATAAAAATAACAAGCTAACATTTCAAAAACTATTTTATTCTACGCTTGTTTCTTGGGAGCTCCAGTGCAGTTAGAATATGGATGTTTAGTAATGACGGGTCTGTTACTATAATGATGGGACACAGATAACCACTGGGGAATTTCAGCACTTGACAGTTGTACAGAAAAATGTGTTCAGATTAATTGGTGAGCGCCGATAATGGTAGCACCCATTACATGCTCCCAGGGAATTGACAAAGATTAAAATTAGCTGAGTAATAATTTTCAAAGTACCACATAATGAATTATTTAAGCGCTCATTCTAGAAAAATACTAGGGCAGTTTCAATGTTCAGGTCACTCACTTAATATAGAGAAAGGTAAACATATAGGTATTCCTAGAAGTGAGAGAATATCCGGCATATGCTGCCTGGGTGAAATTGAAGATGAGCCTCATTTCATGTGGCGGTGCCCTGTTCTTGGAGACCTTAGAAAAAATCTTCTACCAGAGCTTGTTGAATGTTAACTCTTCTCTTGTCAGCTCATTCCAACAGAAAAGTCATGACAGTATCCAGCGGCTTGCATTGTACATTCAGAATGATTATTACAAATCTTAACTTTGGCGTTTAAAATTTCTTTGAATGGGTCCAAAATGTCAAAATGACATCATACTAGACAATCCACAATAAAGCAGCAACCTATTAAACAGAGTTTCCTCCAAAAGATAATTTGATATTATCTAACACTCGTAGAATCTAATGAGCGACTATTTATTTCAATGAATTTTAGTGGAGTTTAAGAAATTCTACAGAAAATAACAGGCACAGTACACTAACAACACCAAACACCTATGGAAGTAGCAGAATCTCACAGTACACAAAATGGCAGGATAATACAAGAAATGCAAGCTTAGAAATGTGGGAAGCTTTCTTACTAACTCTTTAAAATCCAAATTCACAACTATCATGCTGTCTAATAGTCAGTGTTGTGTGATGGGATAACCAAATGATTAGTCACACGAAAATGTCCAAAGTCTCAAAATGTATCTTAGTGAAAGAAATTGCATTTCCTCCTGTCATTTCCATCCGTTTTGCACACCAGAATTAAAAATTTTTTTTTTAATTGCAGACTGTTTGGTACACGTTGTAGCAGAAGTGCGCAGGCCTCGCATGTGGGCCCATTGCACTGATCACGTGGAACCATTTTTATGCTTTATCAATATATAGTTAAAACTGAGCTGAGCAGCTAGAAACCTGACTCAAGGGTCCAGCAGAGTGGCCAAGTGGGATTTGAACCCACGACCTTGGGCACCTATCACACCAGGCCACATTGCCAACTTCTCCCATGTAAATGAGAAAGTCGAGACTAGCTTGGTAGGCTAAATTAGCCTATTTCAAAATTTTACCATTCAGACATCGAGTAGAAAGACACGGTCCTTCAACTGAGACAGAATCATAGATACCTCCCTTCAAATCATTGTTTAAACATGAAATTATGAAATATCAAAAGTACAGTAATTCTTTGCTTGCTTACCACACAATATGGCCAACAAGTGAAATACTATAATTGTACTTTGTCAAATTTCTTCACAAAAATAAAGTTGAAGAAAATTTTAGTCCACCGTGTTCCTAGCACGATTTATATTATGTAGATGACAAAAAAAACAACTTTTTGTAAATTTTCCATTATGTGCAGTAAAGCTTTAAAGAAAAATGCAAAGATGAGAATTTTGGCAATTAATTTTGTGCGAAATAATTGTCGTATCAAGTTGGATTTTGATGTTATTGTCATTCTCCAGGGATTTTATTTCAAAAATTCAATATTCAACCACATTTTTCATTTCTACACATAAATTGTTCTAAATGTATTATAAGTGACAAATATGGTCAGAATGACATCAATTGATTTCAGTAATGTGAAAAATCATTATTGGCTATTTTCAGGCCAAATGATTTTCAACGTTTTAGGAGGTTAAATCATCGATTTCTCTTTTGCTCATAAGCAAATTAATTTGCAAGAATTTTTAGCGCACATTTCTTATACGGTCTTTGTCCACAGAAATCAGGTCTCCAATTTCTATTCATCCTTAGGCAACAGAGATATCAGCCTCGCCATCTTTCAAAATTGAAGACTTGTGTTTCAAAAACAAACTTTGACAGCTAGACTGATATCTCTATTATCTGGGAGTGAATAAAATTGGAAAAACCGAACTTTACTTACTGAAAAATAAGAATCTTTAGCTCAAATATACGGTCACCAGTAGTTTGAAGGTTTTTATGAAATCCATAAATTCAGGTTCAAACAAAAGGTGAGATTTCACGAAAATGATGCTCACAGGACTATTGAGGACTGTGCAACTATTCAAGGCAAAAATGAAGATTTTTTATTCATCGATTGTTCAGAAAATACATACTTTTCAGAATTGAAAATGGACAGTTAAAACGGTAATTGGTGAAACATGTCAGAACATGACGGTTGTAGCTAATAACATGGCATGATACCATTAGTCTCAACACTCAGTTGGAATTGAGAGATAACTTACAGCTAAGCTAAAGAGCTCAAACATTTTCAATGTGATCGACGTCCTTTCTGGTTGTGGAAGTAAAGACCTACTAAGCGAATAATTTCAGACAAATTTCTTGGGCGTCAGTGGCCTAATCTTGATTTTGTCTTGTTGGACAGAGAAACGAGAGGAAATGTAGTTTCAAGTGAATGCAAAAAATCCGGCAGATGAGTTTTAACATTCAGTAAAAACGTGTGCTACCCGCTGCACTACGGAGCATGACGGACTAATGTTCACTCAAAACGTGTGCTACCCGCAGCACTACGGAGCATGACGGACTAATGTTCAGTCAAAACGTGTGCTACCCGCTGCACTACAGAGCAGGACGGACTAACAAAATAAGAGACACCTCCACATGCATACCTGCAAATCAAGCTCGGCATCAATGCGTTTCTGTTCGTATAGCAACTCGTCATAGCGACCAGATAACAGAAGAGACCTCTCGTGGTCAGTTACGGTTCTACAGTGGGTGGAACAACATGGAAATAAACAAAATAAAGAGTCGTGTAGGCACAGTACAATGTAAGGTTCAGAGGTTCTGGCATACAAACACATCATGCAGTTAACTGACGGTGATAAACAAGCATTTGTTGGACACTAACTTGCACACAATGCAACAAAAAAACACTGTATCATTATTTAGGCCAGCAATCAAAGTTTTTATTTCAAAATTACACTCTTTACCTCACTGTCTAGTTTTAAACCAATTAAGGTAAAATCTTGCCCATTTTGGACCAAAATGTCGCCAAAATTGACCATTTTTGCCAAAGTTCCTCACTGCTATGATTCACAATGCCAGCAATATTTCAAAATGGAGTAAGCACGCAGCTACAATACAAAACCTGAAAATCTTTCAGCACAGATTTAGTGATACTAACCTTGAAAAAAAAATGATTTACACAATTTCATTTTTCTATCATACTGAGTCCTCGATTACTGAAATTTTCTTGCAGCCTTAGCACGAATACCTCAAAATCCCAGAGAGGTTACACATTTGGTTATCAAAAAGCGTAGCAAATTTTATGAATTGGCAAATTTCAATTTGAAAGATAGATTCTAATTGGTCAACTTGAATCATTTAGATTGCAAACCTGAATTAGCATTAACACATAAACCAACTGCATCTGAATTGAAACCTAACATTGCAGTTTTGAAACGCGTGATGTTCCTCACATTTACATATTGAAAATTTTGTGACAAGGGTGATCGAACCATGCCTTCAAATCAAAATTATAATAAACATGCATTTAGTCTATAAACTGATCTATTAAAAACTGGCTACAAGATAGCGCTAGCAAGGAGTTCATACAAATTAAAACATCTAACATAGAAATACGTAAGACGAGAGACACTCAGGAACATATGCAGACATACCCAGTCTAAGTAATCGGTGATTGTGAATGGGCCCGCAAAAACTAATTTCCTCCTAAAATGGGTATAGATGTCACAGTGTATACAAGTTGATGGCAGAAACAATGGCTCAACAAGAACGCAGGCGACACGCAAGAAAGTAAAGTCATTCTTAGATTACTTATTAACCCAACAAGGCAGGGATTATGTGGCATTACGAAGCCATCGATCACAACTATTTCACGTCTATTTTTCCTGAAACGGACAAAATTGCTACTTTCAAAACAATGATTTCTGCTGCCACTTCATCGCAAGGCGACTGTGTTTCATTAAAAGTAGATTATATGTTGAGTAATTACCAGCGTTGTGACAATGACAGTATAATTGTTGGCTAGCGAAACGCTAACAGTTTTGACTATTCGTGTACAATGACAAGCAAAGACAACCCTAGCAATGTGTTTGGAAGTCATTGTCATGAATGTAGGTAGAAACATTTGGCCACTGGTGCAATAGGATGTTTATGGTAAAAATTGCTCACTTTTGGACAGTAATTAAAATTTTCGAATTGTTTGATTCTGAAGATTGAGACATGAGGAACATTTTGAAGCATCACCATAGTAATATTGAGCTTAATGATTGTTTGTGGTTGATTGTAATTCTTGACAATATTACATATTTATAAAATTTGGTGCAAGCTTCAACTATGAGCAAAATAATCAATTTTCTACTCTCCCAAATTGGTTCATTAGCAACGTAATAACGACCCAGTTTTGTGGAAAATAACACATCAAAAATGGCCAAAACTGTTTAATGCACCTGACATGGAGTAATTTCATAACAACAGTTTAAACTGTGCACTGACAAAAACTTGGGAAGTTTCTAGGACACTACAGCATTTGGACAGTGTAGTACTCGGGATATTGTGCATGAGAAACAGGTTGAGTGACGAGACTATACATACCTTGGAGCATTATCTGTAGGATTGTCCTGCAAGAAAATAGAAAATGACGTCACAAGATAATTACACAGTGCATAAACTTACATGGTACTTTTTGATAAAGTTGAATTGTTTGGCATCACTGAAGTTGCATACACTAAACGTGAACTCAGTGACAACCCAAGAAGTTTTAAGAAGATGCTTTATCAAGGATCAACCAGTACCCATTCCACATCAACAAACTTGTTCTCTAAGATATCAGGATAGTTCCTTTAATTTGAGAAACTTCAACTTGTCAAAAAACATTAAATTTCACAATTTTTGTCTTGAGAGGCGCACAAACAATATGTAATAGTAATGGGACCAGTTTATGCTGAAAAATGAAAAAGGAAATTTCAAAAATTATTCTATCCAAAACATATTGACAACTGTTATTACATTTACGTCAACCATGGCCAATTATTAGGTGTACGCAGCAGTTTTAATGAAGTTTACTTTCTGCTAAATGTCAAGCGAAATGGGATTTTAACAAGCAATATGACAGTCATTGCAAAAATAATGATATACATGACAAGACTAGCTTGTCACTAGAGACAGGCCACATAACAGATTGCAGGTAACAAAGTCTGTTGTTGCCAATTAAGACAATGTACACTTAAAGTTAAAGTTACATTAAAATTTCAATCTCAAGGCAAAGATAATGTCCAAAATTTTCTTTTTTCCACTTTGAAAGCTTATGTAGTGTTCCTATTTTTATATTGATTAAAGGGTAATGCAACCACTTGTTGTTACACTTAGTAAAAATACAGATCTTGAAGATTCCTTGTTTCATATTATGTCCTTAGTGAGTATTAGCTGTCTATAGAACAGTAGAATATGACTGGACAATTCAACATCTGTCGGCCATCTTGCTCCAATATTCACCTCCATTGAGCAAACACAGTAGTAGCCTTCCCATGTATTTCAGCATTACAGAAAATTTGCGGGAATATTTTAACAGGAATTATTTCCACTTATCTATTGTGACCCCCTTGCAAGTTCTATTGCCCCCTATTGGCAAGCCTTGAAAAGATATGAAGGAGATAGTTATAAGTGCCAGAGGACAGGATGCGATTATTATACTGTTATTGGTAAAGAATAGTCAGACTTAAAATTTTAATTGAGTAAAAACGTCTTTCATGGCTAATTTTTGCCACAGTAAATCCAAGAAAATTTGTGCATATACTCAACAAACTATCAATAAAAACTTGCCTGAAAAATAATAGGATTGTTTCAGGAAATGTTCACATTGGAACGGCATTAGTGTCCTACTCTCTGTTGAACACTGTGTCAGTTTTTAATGTCAGCTGAATGGAAGTGAATGTAGAACGAACATGCAGGCAATGATATTATTACTCGCAACAGGTATTTAGCGGTTTCATTGTGGATATGATTGGGTGTACTTGCATATTCAATAAAAGTTTCTTATGCTAGGCAACTTCTGCCACTTTCTATTCCTCCATGAACAGCAAACTTAAGTCAAGTGAACAATAATAACACGGATTGTCTCCACCATAAACAGTTATCTGTGACTCATGGGAACATCAAAAACTATCGTTATCCCCCTTCACAGTACATGCACACATCGCATTCTAAGCTGAATCAGGTTCCTCCCATAAAATCAAGCAAATAAGGCCATGCAAAGTTGTAGGCAAATTTTAGGTTGTCATCAATCAAAGTTTGAAAAGATCTGCTTGTTATGAAAGTTCTGTACATTGTCATTTCCATGACAATGATTAAGAGCATTGCTGTCCAATTAGAAGATCAACTATGTTAAGGTGCTGGACTTGCCATAACGACTGTGACACTAAATCATTAACACATTTTGACATAAATCGAATGAAAGAGATACAAGAACAAGGTGGAGCATTGAAATGCACCCATAACAGCAACAAAAACAGTGTGTTACTGGAGGTGTTTGTAAGTGGCAAAAATGGGCACTAGGTGGCGCAGAATATGTCAAATCCATCCCAAATAAGGTAGATTCTATCACCATCATAACAGAAACTTGTTTACCACATTTCCATAAAAACAATCAAAGGACTCTGAAGATACAGATGCAAACGTAAAAACTAAAATTCCCACTAGCGGGTATAACGGTAGTTAGAACCATCCAAATGTTTTAGTCATGTTTATAATATAAAATACATTCTTGCAAAATTTCACAAATATCCTTCAAAGGAATAAGAAGATAGAGCCGAAGAAGCAAAAAAGACAAAAAATTGCCACCAAGAAGCATCGCAGTTGGTAAATCTGTCCACAAATCAATGTCTTCTTATCAGGAACAAATAAGCACTCGAAAAATAAAAATAGCCACTAGGAGATGCAAAAATACATCAAACATGTACAAAAATAGAAAACTATCGTCCTCTTAATAGAAACCTATTAGTCAAATTTCACGAAAATCCATCGATGAACTCCGAAAATACAGAGACAAAACGTAAACAACTAAAACTACCACTAGGGGGCACAGTGATAGTCGAATGTGTCCATAGGAATATGTCCACCAAATTTCACAAAGATCCCAAAAAAGTTAAGGAAACACACCTGTACATAGAAAAAACACCATTAGGAGGTGCCAAAGTAGCGGAAATCGTCCAAGTAACGTTAGACGTGGCCTTCTCATCAAAAACACATCTGCTAATTTTCACAACAATCCTCTAGGTAGTTTTGCAGACAGAGATACGGACACCAAGAATGGACCTGAAACTGTTGAAAATCCCTACTAGGAGGTGTACCATACGTAAAATCTGTCCGAAAATGGAAAGGCATTGTCGTCAGTTTAATAGAAACCTATTTGCCTAGTTTCATGAAAATCCATCAATGAACTCTAAAGATACACACAAGAAAGGAAAACGTAAAAAATAACATTGGCACATTAATCGTTGGATTGGGCTGAAACTCGTCATCATACATTATTAAGTCCATAGACACACATCTGCCAAATTTCACAAAGTTCCTGCAACAGGTTAAGGAGATACAGCCGTGGACACAAAATGAAACAAAATCTCCACTAGGGCATGCCAGAGTAGTCAAACATGCTCGAAAAAACCAACATCAACTGCAGTCTCGTCATCGGAAGCAAAATATGCATATGTGGATGCAATTAAAGTGAAAACATGAAATGTTATTTCCTCGTTGCAATTCAAGTCAGTCACACTCAATACAGAGAAGTCAGAAGAGATTCATTGAATAAAAAATGAACAAACAGTGCTTTAAAGAACCATGAAGTGACAGTTCCCCGGGTAAACCAGACTTCTTGACGTTACGCACTCTTACCTCATCCATTAAGTTTTCAAACTGAAAAGGAAAAATATAATGAATCATTGTGTGAAGAACATCGTCAGTACCCATAAGAATTTCCAAATTACTAACAATTGCACACTATAACAGTACTAATGGTCAAAAAAGCACCAAATGATTTCAATTTATTACCCGTTTTATCCGTTTTTCAATAATTCTTGCTTACTGGAAGCCTGCAGATGCACCTCACAGTACAGACGCACCTCACAGTACAGACGCACCTCAAAGTGCAGATGCACCTCACAGTACAAACTAAAGTTATCAGACAAAATAGTGTTACCTTGCCAGGACAGCCATTTTTGTTTTACAAAAATGGCTCTCCTGGTACTAAATATACCATAAATAACAGAGTAACTTATCGACCTTACTAACTTTTCCATTAATTCCCTTCATTCTCAGTCATGAGGGAAGCATACTTAGATGATGAATTCAGCTTCCACTGGGCCGTCATGATGAACTACTCCGGGTCATTTTGTCTGAATACTTTGCGTATGTACCGTACATTACATATACCAATATCCTTTTTGGGAAGCTTTGACAAAACATCATTTTAAATATAAAACTTTCATTTTTATTTAATAAATGAAAATATAAGAGATTTTGTGTTACCGTGATTCTGGGTTGTTTCGCAAACAGTGCTATGACCTACAGTTTTGCGAAAAAAACAACTGTTCAATTCCTTCTCAATTAAACAAAGACTATCCATTCTTTTAAAGCTACATTGAGCACTGTTTAGGTATTTTTACTATTACCTTGGGACATTTCACAGTGGTAAGTGTTGAATGATTTGGTTTCATTTTCCTACACCTCACAAAAATTGAGTCGACAAATAAGGTAAGAAATACTTATAGTTCTCAGTGATTATAGTGTGGTCTGAATGTTGTTTTTGACTTAATAAACAACTTCGTTCTTCTTGTATTTTGCACTGAAGTTGGTTATTTTTGACCAGCAAAACCAACACTCTCTGTGTGTATTTTTCTACTGAAGAAGACTTTTTGTGTGAATCCCTTCAAATGGCAGTACTGTCTTCTAAACATTTGCATCAAATCTCAAGCCAGAGTATAAACACTATTTAGAATGCTGTTGCTCCACCCGGGTGAACCAAGTACTCTTCAATCTTTAAAGCTTCAAGATGAGCAAACACAACCAGCAGATATGAGGCTTACCTCAACAGTTCACTTACCTCTATACCGAACCCAGTGTCGGCACTGTACCTGGTACGAAGGTATTTCCTGGAAAAGTCACAGAAATAAATTGATAACTTTTGGATTTATGGTATTGTTGTAATTGATTTATCCGGTAGGTAGTGATCAGGTTGATTTATCATAGTGGAATAGTCTCAGGTAGGAGAATGCATCACTTAATACAAATCACTTTGTGATGCAATATAGCGAACAGGTGGAATTTCATTTTGTCAGATTTCTCGACAAAATTAACTTTTCAGGAAAAATTTATTTTGCTTTTAGCATGGTTTGCACGACGTAACTATTATCAAACAACATGATATGGTAAACTTTTGACCATTTGCAACATTGTGGTAAGACTATGAAAAATACAAATAGGGCAATTTTAGCACTTATTTTTTTCTTAAATACAAGAATTTCAACCGTAATTGTGACCGTTGACTCATTTTCCAGACTGTCCAGGTATTGTAATACAACCTCTACCCATGATGTGAAAAAGAAATCTCTCAACGTGGTTAAAAGCTATCTCCCAAAACCCAACATTTCCAACTTTTAGATGTTCTACATAACAGACTTGATGTACTGCTGCAGAAGCTCGACTTCATTGCTTCAAAAAGTGAGTTTAGTTGGAAATATGAAGCATGCATAAGCACGATTTAAATTTTAAACTTAATCGGGCAGATTGCAGCCTACAATGCACAACTTCTCTACAATGAGAGTGACTGGAATTTTAATGCCTTCAACTGTTTATTATTTGTGATATCTCTTGATAGAATAAAACCTAACTGATTAGAACAAAACCCTTTTCCAATACTTCAGTGCATTGGTCATGTACTTTGTTAGACATGGGATTTCAAAAGCTGACTTTAATAGGACTTCATTTAATTGCAGCCAACCATGCTTACATATGTGATATCAATCATAAAGATACACACATCACCACTATTCTCGACATCAACACCCAGACTGAATCACAGCCAGTGTGCTTGCCACTTCACAAGACAAAATAATTAGACTAAATTGAAGAAGACAGCGTCATTGATCACGCCATGACATGATGCCTGCCCATAACTTGTACTACTTCATTAGATATTAATGTGTAACTTTGTACAATATTGGCTCATAATCACATGACCTGTAATACTGATGTAGAGGACATAAAGAATATCAGATAGTACTATGCACACTTAGAAATTCTAACTGAACACCAATTTTGGACAAAATTTATTTCCAAGCTGCCCTTTTCCATTATCAAGGTCTTGTGATATTGATGTATAGATTTTGAAAATGGCATATGATTAATTTGGAACTGCTTATCTTTAACAAAAACACGAGTTCCAGTTGTCTGATATCTTGTATCCTAAAGTGGTAATTTTTTAATCTCAAAACAAGTTTGATAACTGAGCGATGTAGAAATGTAAAACTTGCCGAAGCAATTCCATAAAGAAATATCATTCATTTTGAGTAAAAAGTTGCGTATTTCATATTTTTCCAACAAATCCTCAAACTGGAGACTATTAAAAAACAAAAAACAAAAGCTGCTATGAAATCACCTTTTGTCAAATAATAGCTTAGACCACACATTGTTATAAAGCTAGATTCACAATATTCCTTACTAAGGTTAAAATTGATTTATGGGCAGAGAAAGAAATGAGTTCACTATGAATGTTGCTGGACCCAGCAGGTCACTTTATGTCTCATGCATTGTCTCCAGTAATAACAACTAACTGTCTCATTTCTTCATCATCTATGTTGCTTGACCTAGCAGGTCACTTTATGTCTCATGCATTGTCTCCAGTAAGAACAACTAACTGTCTCATTTATTCATCTTCTATGCTGCTTGACCTAGCAGGTCACTTTATGTCCCATGCATTGTCTCCAGTAATAACAACTAACTGTCTCATTTCTTCACTATGCATGTTGCTTGACCCTGCAGGTCACTTTATGTCTCATGCATTGTCTCCAGTAATAACAACTAACTGTCTCATTTCTTCATCATCTATGTTGCTTGACCTAGCAGGTCACTTTATGTCTCATGCATTGTCTCCAGTAAGAACAACTAACTGTCTCATTTATTCATCTTCTATGCTGCTTGACCTAGCAGGTCACTTTATGTCCCATGCATTGTCTCCAGTAATAACAACTAACTGTCTCATTTCTTCACTATGCATGTTGCTTGACCCTGCAGGTCATTTTATGTCTCATGCATTGTCTCCAGTAATAACAACTAACTGTCTCATTTCTTCATCATCTATGTTGCTGGACCCAGCAGGTCACTTTATGTCTCATGCATTGTCTCCAGTAATAAGGAGATGCCATTTCTTCTCATAAACAGAAAAAATGCATCTGATCTGAGTAAGGAACAAGTTGAGATCAGTTTTACGATGGCAAAAAGTTCACATAAAAACAAGTTATTTGACAGGATGGGGGATGAAAGTACCCAAGTTAAATTCTCTAAATGTTTAAAGAGATCAGATATTTTATATAGAACTCCCTCCAATGTCTGATATGGAAGGCATAACTCCCTCTAATACCTGATGTGGAAGTTTTACTTCCTCTAATATCTGATATAGAAGTTACACTCCCTTTAAGTATCTGATATAGAAGTTACACTCCCTCTAATATCTGATACAGAAGTGACACTCCCTCTAATATCTGATACAGAAGTTACACTCCCTCTAATATCTGATATAGAAGTTGTACTCCCTCTAATATCTGATATAGAAGTTGTACTCCCTCTAATATCTGATATAGAAGTTACACCCCCTCTAATATCTGATATAGAAGTTACACTCCCTCTAATATCTGAGACAAAAGTTACACTCCCTCCAATATCTGATATAGAAGTTACACTCCCTTTAATATTTGATATGGAAGTTCTCCCCCAACTACTTGATATGGAAGTAAAACACATTTCCTCTTCCACCCACCTGATCACATGCTAAGACCTGAAAATTGTCTTATATTTTAGAAATAAAGTCAGGTCATTGCTCCTACATAGTCTTACACAACACCAGCATATATGCACCATGTGCACATCTATACCTGTGTATTTGTTTTCATCATTTATTCTACCGGTATCTATCCTTAAGAACTGTCTGTGCACCATCAGGAGTACTCTATTCACCAGTGGCATTACCCTACATGTATCATCAATATCACAAGACATATACACAGATCATTTCAAGAGTCTTAGAGGGAAACAAAAAGTTGCAACGCATAACTGGCTAGTGCTAAGTACAGGCTCACTGAAACGGCGACCCTTTTTAACAGAATTGCCAAGCCAGGAAGGCAGCAAGTCCAGGCCTCATGCACTCGACTGGTCAGAGACTCCATTTGGGAACAAAGAACAGTAATCAATTTCAAAAGGGACAATGATCTAAACTCCTATTCCCTAAAAACCTTTTTTTTCCGCAAAAATGCAATCATAAGTTACAAACTTTCCAACTTCCTTCCTGATGCTATGACTGTCATATCTGATAATCACAACTTATATTACCAATATTCACAAGATGCTAATTTGTTTGAAGCTGTGTGCATGCCATGATTGTCATAATTAAAGTTCAATCTGTGGGATATATGCCAAAGTTGGCCAAATGAGGTAGCGAGGATGAGCTGATTAGCTGTCATAAACAGCTACAACATTTGGAAATCTCAGCACTCAACACGCAATATTTTCCAAAGTTGAGAGTGGAAGGTTCACTGACTGACTTGACTGACTGGCACACAGTATCATGACTCGGTCATCTTACATCCTACTCACTTCTGCACAGCATGAACATGCATAAATCACTATTTACATTTCCCGTGATTAAGAATTTGGCGTTTGCATTTCACGCAATTTACGTTCACGTGGCTCCAGTTTGAAGCTGTGTGCACTCAGTAGTTAGAGTTCATGAGAATTTAGATCTTAAACTTACTTCCTACTCAACTCGCTCCCTTGAGTAAAGAATATTCAGTGTCAGTAGCTGGTGGCCATATTTGGCCAATACAATACAATACAATACAATACAATACAATACCTACTGAAGGAAATGTGATATAGTTCTGAAGGGACATGCAAAAATGGTGAAGACATTTACGGGGGTGAATTGATTACTCAGGTATTAACACCCACCCTCAACATTACAAAAATATCATTTTCAAACGCCTTTGCTCTGCTATCGATTTCCTAATTTAATTGTTCTGGGTGTTAATCGGAAAGAGTACTGTACAACATGTTTATTGGTGAACAGGATTCCATCCATACTGTCTGTTGATGGTGAAACTGAAGCATGACAAATGCATGTTGATCTTAATGTGTCATGGTTATATGTCAACGCTTCATGTGCCTCATATTCCTGATCAACAGAAAACAGATCGTAGGATAAGCTAGCCAACCAATGATGGATTAACTCAATCATAAACAAGAATTATTAGTCTGTTGTTCATATCACACATACCAACACTCAGTGTTTGCATCATTTTACCATATTGAGCAAGACTACTTATTCTTTACTGTGTACTAAAAGTGACGTGAAATGGTTGTTTTGGCTCATTTGCGTTATCGTACTTGCATGAAAAAATGATGACAGAAGTCGTTTGCATCGAATGTCTGATAAACTTTTGTTTTGTAACACTCATGCTTGGCTATTAATTTTGAATTTCCCAATTAACACATCAATATCTAAATCAATGTATCATTTACTTAATTAGTATAGATGCATGTGGCTATCCCTTCTATATACCGGTTACGTTCGTGTCTTAAAGAAGGCATTCCAGTGCATTTATAAATTCTTAATATTTTTCCTTTAATAGTTAGAATTAGACTGAACACGCATCAGCATTTTATAGCAAGCCAAATATTGCTCCCATGTTTTTAAAATTTGTTCCTCAGACATGCTCCTGATAACTCACTGTACTAAGGCCTAACTAAGGTTCAACTTCACATACAAATACACTAAGGCCTAACTAAGGTTCAACTTCACATACAAATACACTAAGGCCTAACTAAGGTTCAACTTCACATACAAATACACTAAGGCCTAACTAAGGTTCAACTTCACATACAAATGCACTAAGGCCTAACTACATGCATGTACATGGTATATACAGGTACATTTAAAAATGTCGCTTCAATCCTGCATAATATTAATTACGTATCTTACATTAAAAAATGACAATACCACAGCTGTCAACTCATTTTGATTGAACTGTATTTGAAAAACAGGTTGCTTATCATACCAGTGCATCAGTTTCACCATTTTGTAAATCAATAAAACGCAAAAAATGCACAATCTGTCCTTAAGTGATGACTTTGTACGAACGGATTAACATTTCAATGACTTCAGTGATTATCCACCAGTTAAGCACACAACATGGCTGTGAACAGAAAAATCAATTTATTTTGCCAAATTCCTTGACAAAAATACAGATTAATGGCATATTTGGATGCCATTTAGCTGTTAATTCTTAACTGGAAGGCTTTGAAGTATGAAAACATAACCATGCCCACCCAATCTTGAATTATTGCCAAATGAGCCAGCAACTCAAGACTCAGGCAATGTGAATGTGTACAATGTGAATGTGTGCAATGCAAATGTGTGCAATGCGAGTGTGTGCAATGCGAGTGTGTGCAATGCGAGTGTGTGCAATGCGAATGTGTGCAATGCGAATGTGTGCAATGTGAAAGTGCAACGTGAATGTGTACAATGGGAATCTGTACAATGCGAATATGTGCAATGTGAATGTGTGCAATTCGAATGTGTGCAATGCGAATGTGTACAATGCGCTATTTTTGAATTCACAATTTTAGGGTTGACCAGCCTACAATAAACCCTGAAGCCTTTTCTTGAAACGCTGTCGGTTTTGACATTCTTGCTGGTAATGGAAAACAAGTCAGGAGTATTACGAGACTAATTTATGGATACACTCTAAAGTTATAATCTAAGTGGTAGGTACACTAATTAATCAACCAAGAACAATTAGTGTAACGAGGTACTTTAAGGAGATATAAACTCGCTTTCCATCACAAAAAAACAACCTTTGATTTGGACCATCTAATGACAGGAAATTGCTCTCAAAATGTTCCTTGGACATATTGGAGATTTCAACACTTCAAAGAAACTGGGAGATCATCAGAACGCACTCTACAAGTTGGCTTGTCATGGTGTGTCACTTTATGTGTCCAGCATGGTCTTAAGGAATAACCAACTGTCAGTTCCTTGAAAACTCACATATCAATTCTCATCCGAGAATAGAACAGGTTGAGATCAACTTTATAGAGGTAATAGTCTAAATCAAAAGTTCCCTTCTCGGACAGACCACAGTGCCTCACCAAGGCCGTGCCAGTGCATTGAATAATTCCACGGTTCTGGCGACTGATTGGTCCCCAGGATAAAGCTTCAATAATGAGCCAACACAAAAAGCTACAGTTTGTAGAGGGAACACAAACATTTTTACTTCAAAAATTGTGTCTGGGTTCCCCTTACCACACCCAAGCCTGTCGGTGTAATTCTTCTTTTTTACATTAATAATTGCAATCATTGTTTGTTTTGCATTTTCCGAATACGTATAAACTTGTCAATTATTTTTGTTCAGGTTTTGTTTTATGAGAGCCACACAGTACAAATCGTGGTAGTAAAAGAGATTTTTTCTAAAATTAGATTTTGTTGAAGTTCCTCTTCTCATACCTTACCCATATTTTTATATGATTTTCCACCTAGTCATCTGCACACAGAAATTTGGAATCCTGTTGAGAGAGAATTGGAAACTATGCGTGAAAGATTCAATCCCGTTAATAAGTACGCTGTGTCTGTTCTGAAAGGCCAGACCATAGTGGGATACGTTCCTTGCGAGATCAGCAAAACTGCTGCGTTCTTTTTGAAGCACGGCAGAAGTTTGAAGTATATAGTCAAAGCTAAATACAGACACAGCAGCAAGGCTGGTGGTCTAGAAATTCTGTGCACAATGACTTTCAGGACTGCTGATCTTGTTGATAAATTGAAGACTTTACTGTAGAATTTTAGGAGTGCAGAGAAGTCATTTTTTGCATGTACACATTCATGGGCTGGGCGAACTCTGAAAATACACATTAGGGTGAATACGGTAATAAAAGTGATTGCCAGAATCACCCTTTCTCGTTATTCAAAATCTTTTAACACACTTCTAAATGCCCACAATTTCCAAAAAATTTTGTGCGATGGTAAAAAACTTGAAAACAGTACGAAATATCATTACTTTGGTGCAACTTATTGCTTATGATAAAATAAGGATAAAATATTCCAGTTGACCACCATATTGTGTCCTACTACTGCGATTTTACAATATATTGATAAATGAATGTTCCACCAGCCCCAGTAGCATACTCCTGACATCATCACCAGATCGACACTCATGATAAACACATGGTGCAAGCAAGATGTTACACAGCAGATTATCAACACATTCAATCACTCACCGGTAGATGATTTCATTAACCTAAATCAAATGGGAAATGACTGGTTTTAATCTTATGAATGTCAGAAACTTGCCTGTTTCACTGGCATCAGGTGAATGCAAAATGTAATTTAGCAGATCGTCTAAGAAATGAGTATGCAATTTTAAATTTTAGGTTCAACAAGGTGTACAGCATTTAATTATCCCAAAATAAAAAGTTCAAAATGTTCAACTAATGCTTTCGTGTACTCCACACTAACCACAATAAAACAAGCGTATTTATTGTGAAATTCTGATTATGTTTCTAAAACACACATCAGCTTTATCTGGCTACCAAATTATCCAATGGGAAAAATGCTATAGAAACCTGTTTGGACTACTTGAGGATATTAATATTATCAAGTTGAAAATCTCAAGTGAAAAACTGCATTTGTACGGTATTTCACATAGAATATTTCGTAGAGAAAGGTATTTGATATTCTTTATGTGGCAGCAATGGAGCAATGGCATACAGTAAATTGACTGTTAACAATGTCACAGATGAAACTGTTACAGTCATAATGACAATGGTTTTAAACCCTTGGCAGAATATCTTCCTTGATATTTTCACAAGAACAGCACTTCTCCAGAGTGATTGTTTCTGGTCTTAGAAGGAAAAATAAGACATCCTAGACATACAAGTAATTTATTATGTACAAGGTCTATAATTACTAGTTCTAAAACACTTAGCCCTACGCTATAACATCTTTACCTCTCTGAGGTTCCGTGACAGCTAAAGTTGGAAAGTTTATGACGTCAGTTCTCCTGCGAGTATGATGTCATCTAACACATAGCCTCCAGTTGCCATTTCATTCTTCACATTTGCCAGCAATCGTCATTTTGAATCAGAAATTACCAGCAAATGCTCTGTGGTATACATTAACAAGAACTGACTTGGGAGGTTTTTGTTGTTCGGGATAAAGAAAGCATGGTTGGTTTTAGGTTGCGCAGGACTCATTTTGAAATCTGTGCCTCACTGTTTAAAGTGGAACTTGCATGCTAATTCCTAATCTCTGTGATTGCTTGGTCAAATTAGTAAGAACATATAGCGAAGAAGTGAACATGAAGTAAGTTGAAAATTGCCAAATGTCTTTAAGAACGAGTTTTGTATCGAAAATGAACAACCTTAAATCACTCAACCGTGTCCAGTATCATGACGTAGTGTAAGGGAATAAGACTGCACTAGCCGTAACCCGTGCTTTCGCACGGGTAGCAGCTAGTGGGAAACGCCGAGGGTAAATAGTTACACCTAAGAGTAAACCGAATGTTCATCGTAAGAGACGGGAATACTTCTTGAAGAGACGGTGTTCAAGGCTTCAAGCAGAATTTCTGTCATTGTCAGATTTTAGTAGGCAAGGTATGCGGCTGTGGGATTCTTTTCCCAGGCAGTACAAATTTCTTTCCACAACATTTCACCCTGCCGTAACATAACGTATGGTAATCAGATATTCTTTTGAAGTGGAAACAAAGAATGCATTAAAATATTGTATAATACACAAAGTATGTAGATGTATTGTTACAAAAGTTGCATCATAAATGTACATACTGAGGTAGAAAGCCAGCTAGCTGTATGAAGACTATCGTCAAAACTCACTGCAGCTAGGTAACTGTGTGTAGAGCTTCGTTAGACACCGAAATTTCACACAACCCGGGTGCTCAGCTCGTCACTTTTTCGTGAAAATTTGAGCTTACAACCTGCAGGGGTGCATGCAGAATATGGGAATGAACTGACATTCATCTTACCCATTACAGCCGTTCATAGAAGTAAAAAAATCTAACGTTATTCTCCGCCTTGTAACTAAGGAACATCTGTCACCATTCTTGTTTTGAAAACAGTGCGTACTCGTGACACGCGCACGTACGTGCCATTTCCTAAAATTTTGTGATATCTCTCAAGAGTTTGTTCTGAAATTGGGTTTTCTGGTATTAAAATAGTAAAAACTTGTAATGAAATGAAACCACTTCCGATTATGGCATATACTCAACCTCACAATTGATTGAAGAACATGGAAATTTGGTCAATAGGTGGCGCAATGACTTCTAAAGAGCGCATGACAATTTTAGCTGCAGAATAACTGAAGAACGCCAATTTTCCAACACCTGGGTAAACAATTTAGTTTACTCAAGGAAGAGTAATTCTTAATGAGGTGTCATTCATTTAAGCGGGACAGGCCCCATGAATTATATACACGAGAGAAACCGGAGGGAGTGAAATTAAGCCGACGAAGTGACGTCACCAAGGCGGTTGAGCCGACCGTCTGACGTCACCAAGGCCAGTACGAAACTGGTCACCCTCCCTCCGCGTCCGCGAAAAAACATCCCGCGAGAAAAAATAGTACACCTTGAATCAAAAAAGGGGGCCGCTGCAATACCTGGGACCAAGGCGGTGCCGAAACGGGTGCAACGAAGGTCTGCAGTGGAGCAAGGGTGACGGAGTTTGTGGAAACGATGCATTTTATTAATAGATGATGCGGGCTATGTGAGCCTCCAAGGTACATCATTAGGTCACCCTTTGCAGATTTTTTTGTTTTCACATTAACAAGTTTTTGATGAATACAACAGACACTGTACTTTGTTTAGCATAGATGATGTTCAAACAGCATTGTTGTTTAGTTCCTACTATACATTAGCATAGCTAGGAGCATACAAATACTTCTTTAAAGAAAAGACACCCAACCATATGATTTTAAAAGCAAAATAACTTAACTAGTTTTTTTAAGGAAATGGCAACTCAGCAATAATAACCTTCTTCATGTTTAGGAAATAATTATTAATCAACATATGATTATCAAAAAGCCCGATTCCAGCATTCTTAGAAAAAAACAATTCAATAACAAGCTACTAGTGAGGTGAATCTCAAAGGACAACAACATGAGATTAGTTCTTGGTTCACAACACTAGTGAGTGCAGAGGCCGTGGGTGGGATATGAGACAGCTCATAAGTTAGAATACAAACAGCAAGCTATACTGGAGCTCATGTCACATAAAGTCAAGATTAATGTCAATAAAATATCATCTGGTCCCATAACACTTTCTAAGCTAACTGCCAGTAACCACACGTGACTTTGACACTTGATGCAGATTAGGTGACGTTAAGACTTGACGGACTAATCCAAAACATTTAGATTTTATGCCATTTCTATAATTGCCATGTCCAGCAACAGCATTCAAAGTAAAGTACCAGGAACTAGAAGGTGGGTTTTAATTTGAGAACAACAGAGAACGAGAATTCAAAGGTGAACTTGTTGGTAGGCATTTAGGTAGGTAGTTATCAATTTTATGTGAAGGTTATCGAAGTTATTTCAACATGATGCTCCGAAAACGTTACAAAGGCGTAGTTTTTAAATTTGAAGTATCTCGTTGGTTACTAGTAATACCGGTAAATGAAATGAGGTACTTACAATGGAAAAACAGTGAATGAAAACTGCTATTGACTGACTACTACAGATGAATCCAATGACACTGAGTTGACAATAACTACTACAGATGAATCCAATGACACTGAGTTGACAATAACTACTACAGATGAATCCAATGACACTGAGTTGACAGTGGCTACTACAGATGAATCCAATGACACTGAGTTGACAGTG
>NMRA01000064.1:163057-248616 GCA_002633005.1 Phoronis australis | reverse complement strand
TGACACGGTTTGGATAGTGGAGATACTGTCTGATGAAAACTACAAACCAAAGGCAGATTTAAAATCTTCCAAAACCCTCATACTCCTGCCCAGTGGTATTGTAACCAAAAATCCAACTTGTCCAAGACTTGAACTGACAAGTCAAAAAATTATTGAATGCATGATCTTATTTTTCTTCAACAGCACAAGCTCCTATCATGCTTTTCAAAATGAACAATTTAACCACTTTAATCTCTTACCAAGGCAACAAGATTATTTTCACATCAGTGAGACAATAACAGCATAAGTTGTTTAAGCTACCATGAAGAACAACAACTTATTCCTCACTAGTAGGCTAGGATACTTATTCTTCACTAGTAGGCTAGGGTACTTATTACTCACTAGTAGGCTGGGGTACTTATTCCTCACTAGTAGGCTAGGATACTTATTCCTCACTAGTAGGCTAGGGTACTTATTACTCACTAGTAGGCTGGGGTACTTACCTTCCTCACTAGTAGGCTAGGATACTTATTCCCCACTAGTAGGCTAGGATACTTATTCCTTACTAGTGGGCTAGGATACTTATTCCTTACTAGTGGGCTAGGATACTTATTCCTTACTAGTAGGCTAGGATACTTCTTACAATTCTTCTTTTAAGCTTAATTGGCTACATTTATTTTTCATTCATTAACCTGCACCATGAATACACCGTGAATACACAAAATTTCTGAACCATTACTTTGCATAATCAGTCCAACATAAATAATCACTGGTATGCAATGAAATTTCAGGTTCCCTATATTTTGTTTAGTATCGAGTAATACACTATCCTTCATCAAAATGTTATAAATGCACAATCTAGTAATAAAAATCTCCATAAACATAATTTGAGTGTTGTCGCAACCATGGGTGGTACCTACACTAAATTCTGGTCCACTTTTAAATTCCAACTGTCTCCAACAACAGGTTAGTCTGGTACTACTAAATTTCAAATTGCTCCAACAACAGGCTAGTCCGGTACTACTTAATTCCAACTGGCTCCAACAACAGGTTAGTCTAGTACTACTAAATTCCAACTGGCTCCAACAACAGGTTAGTCTGGTACTACTAAATTCCAACTGGCTCCAACAACAGTAGTACAACTAAATTTCGACTGGCTTCAACAACAGGTTAGTCTGGTACTACTCAATTCCAACTGTCTCCAACAACAGGTTAGCCTGGTACTGCTAAATTCCAACTGTCTCCAACAACAGGTTAGTCTGGTACTACTAAATTCCAATTGGCTCCAACAACAGGTTAGTCTGGTACTACTAAATTTCAACTGGCTCCAACAACAGTTTAGTCTGGTACTACTAAACTCCAACTGACTCCAACAACAGGTTAGTCTGGTACTACTCAATTCCAACTGTCTCCAACAACAGGTTAGTCTGGTGCTGCTCAATTCCAACTGTCTCCAACAACAGGTTAGCCTGGTACTGCTAAATTCCAACTGTCTCCAACAACAGGTTAGTCTAGTACTACTAAATTCCAACTGGCTCCAACAACAGGTTAGTCTGGTACTACTAAATTCCAACTGCCTCCAACAACAGGTTAGTCTGATACTACTAAATTTCAACTGGCTCCAACAACAGTTTAGTCTGGTACTACTAAACTCCAACTGACTCTAACAACAGGTTAGTCTGGTGCTGCTAAATTCCAACTGTCTCCAACAACAGGTTAGTCTGGTGCTGCTAAATTCCAACTGTCTCCAACAACAGGTTAGTCTGGTACTGGCCGCTAAATTTGCATTATGCAGGTCTATCAGCAATCTGCCAAGTCAAAACAAATTTCCAAACCAAAAATCAAATCTTGATAACAAAAACATTAGCAAGCTATTGAAAAACTTTTTGCAAATCCATCCCCAAATGACTGAACCTGTTGTGAATCTTGAGAAATAATTCATGAGCGTGACATCAAAGAAACATTACGAAATTTAGACATAAAGTATGATATTAAAAGTCATAACCTCTGGGAAATTGTTGATTTGATAAGCTGGTTAAATTGGGGTGCGTGAGTTACTAACAGACCATAGACTGTGAGTCAAGAAATAGTCGATTCGCATCTCATTGCAATTGTGTTGGTGATGAATGTGTTAGGATTGCGACAATGCATAAGTCAGCAAAAAAAATTTCAATTTCAACAGTCAATATTCTAAAAATAACAGATTATATGTTAAAACTCACACCATAGAAGAATTGTTATGACTGCATGTGGTCACCAAATTTATGATTCTAATTCTATGACAAGAAATGATTAAGTTATAGCAATTTTAAATACAATCAATGAACTATATCTGACTAGTTTGACAAATACAACAATACAATTAAGCTTAAATAAAATAGCCAATAAATTACATGCTAATTGAGGCAAAATGCCCAAAATTAACCGTGGGGTAACACCCATTTCCAATAAATACTGAAAACAGCAGTGATGTCCTCAGAACTCCGTGCGATAGCGGAGTGTATTCTATTGCCAATCAATGAGTGTTGAGTGTTCCTGTAATGTTCAGTTACCAGAGCAATTCAATCAGAAACAAGTCTAGACGAGCACCGCGGTAATTAAATATCAGCACTGAAGCGGTTTACCTTCTGTCCAGTTTGCCGAAGCATGTTGACCAGCAATTACCCATGCTAAGCTAAGAAACTGGAAAAAACAATAAAAGTGATCGCCTTTACATCGCCTCTGCTCCGAAGCAAACCAGGAAGTGAACATGTGAAACTCGGAGTACTCACGTGACATGAACTGCTGATGTAACGCCTACGCATTTAGCTTAAAAGCGTTAAGAATCGTTTCCATCGAACTCAGTGAGCAAAATAACGAGTGCAAGATTTAAAAACAGAAAGTAACACGACTAAAACGATTTAATTTAGCTAAAATGCTTGAAAGTTATGTTTGTCGCGACACCTTTTGTCAGAAAGTAACAAACTTCCGTTCCGGAAAGGTTCGTGAGGGTTTACTGACCATGTTTGCGTGTAGTGTGAAAACTCATTCCGATGTAAAGCCTGTTGTACTCTGAACGCTAATGAACTCGAGTCATTGAATTGCACGAAGGCAATAAATTCAAAAGGCGTTTGTCAAATGAGAAGATTTGTAGGTGAGCGTTCTGATGACCAACCCCGCGAATGTATGCCTCACAGTCACAGTCATTAAGTCAGTCGTACTGTAACAACATGAACTTCAAAGAGAAGTCACGTTGTTATGTACCTTTTGCGTATAGAGGGACACCTTAGTAGGCCGTCGATTCTTCAAACCCATCCAACTCGAACAAATAATCTTGTGGTCAAACTTTTCAAGCAGTCCTTTGTTCACAGTGGCTGATTTCACTCAGTAAGGGGGGAGGCAAAGGGGCCATATCCCCCAAAAATTCTCCCATGTTCCATTTGGCATTACAGGGGTACGAATGTCTGGCACATGAGACCGGTAAGTGCTGAATGAAACATGCTCTGGTTTAGGCCTACTGCTTGTGCAAATTTCTTTAGACACCATTAAGGCACATCTAGCTCGTTAGTTTGCGTGGCTCTGGCCAAAAGACGTTCTTTGCTTTGGCAAATGAACTCTGGTGACACGCACGCGCTCGCTTAATACTCAAAATGCAGATGAACTTCAAAACAAACGTCACGTGACAACAACATGTGTGTTCGTCCAGACATTTTTCCTGCCGCGTTGCGGATCATACATGTAGATGGCACGATGTTGCACAGATTTGTACTTAAACCTGCTGTTAATCCAGACTCCACGGGAACTTGGAAAAAAATCTTAGAGACGTTAAAAAACTTAATGAAGATTTCAGGTAATTTGCTTGAGTCGAAACTATTTTTATTCAAGCATTGAAGTCGCCATATCGAAGACGGCGATTTCGAGGCAGTCAGTCGGCGAGTTTTCGCCCTGGGATTTCAGCAAAATTTTCTGTAAAATGGTCATAATTTAGTAGCAAAGTTTGATAGCAATGCACCACAGTTTTGTTGAAAATCTTTCATAGATTACAGATACGTCACAGAACGTAAATTTGATGAATCTTAGCTTCCGATTTCACCCGTTACGGAGACCGGGTTTCACCCGCCTGAACCGAACTTTTCTAAGCGCCCTGGGCGGTTATTACGGCAAATACGGTATATGTATATACGTATATTTAGGGTTCATGTCTTAGTGCGACTCCATACTGTTGTTTCAGAGATGTAACTTCATGATTTTCATCTTTAAAAACATCAAAATGAAATAAATGTCATTATGTTAATAAAATATTGTTCCAAAAGAATATGCTCATTTAATTTTTTTGAACTAGTGCCCATTTCATGCTTTTCAATGTGCGTTTTAGGGCTTTAATATGGAACAGCAGTGACACCTGTTGCCAAACTATAAATCACACATCATACGTGCATTTTTCTTGTTTTGTAACTGCAGCTCTGATGATTCATTTTACAGAATATTAAAGCTAATTAAAATGATATGACAACCTTTATAACAACAATTTGACTAGAGATCACCAAAAACATAGTGCTCTCATCCTTTAACCAATATCTCTAATATTTCTTTGGTAAGCTACTTGGCTTTTTACTTAAATTTAGATGTAAGGTCTTAGTCTACACAGTTTTTTTTAGTAAAAAAGCTCTCTACAGAAGGCTTTTTTGTAAAGTTTGATGTAAAATCCTTGGTCTACGCATTTTTGTGGGGGATTGCTGGTGAATGGTCCTGGGGGTGGAGGGTTACGCGTCGGAATCATGGATGACCTGGAATATTGGGAACCCCATTTTGGACACCCTATTTTCAAATTCCTGGATAAAGGCCTGAAGGGTCCACTCCGTAAAACTGCTGTAGGACAAAAGGGCCCTTTCCATAACACTGTTGTAGGACACAAGGGCCCACTCCATAACACTACTGTAGGACACAAGGGCCCACTCCGTAACACTGCTGTAGGACACAAGGGCCCACTCCATAACACTGCTGTAGGACACAAGGGCCCACTCCATAACACTGCCGTAGGACACAAGGGCCCACTCCATAACGCTACTGTAGGACACAAGGGCCCACTCCATAACACTGCTGTAGGACACATGGGCCCACTCCATAACACTGCTGTAGGACACAAGGACCCACTCCATAACACTGCTGTAGGACTCTGCACTTGAGAGGAAGTCACGGAAAGTGGCCATGCTGGTAGTTTCTTGTGGTCAGTTTAATTTTTTTGGAATAGAATTTTATTAATTGGTTCTTAGAATTCATTTGTAAATATTAAGTGATGCTACTACTCAATTTTACTTTTAAAAGTAAGTTGCACTAAATTTCTCTACTTTTAGATTAACCACTATGGATCTCAGAGATGAACCAGAGGTGTTCTACTTCAAGACACCAATACAGATGTTTCAAGAACTGGACAGACCTGTCAAAATGGCTGCTCCTATGGTTCGATATTCAAAGCTAGCGTTCCGCCATCTTGTGCGACAATATGATTGCGACTTGGCCTTCACGCCTATGATTATTGCCAACTCTTTTGTGCGATCATTAAAAGCAAGAGACAATGATTTCACTACTAATGCTACAGATAGACCCCTGGTGGTTCAGTTTGCAGCCAATAATGCCACGGACATGGCAGATGCGGCTCAGATGGTTAGTAAGTTTGCGGATGGTGTTGATCTGAACTGCGGCTGCCCACAGAGGTGGGCCATGCAAGAAGGGTATGGTTCTTGTCTTATTAAACAACCAGAACTTATACACGACATTATGAGACAAGTGAGAAATCGTGTTGACGACTGTGACTTTGCAACGTCTATTAAGATTCGTATTCACAGTGATGTCGTTAAAACTGTTGACATGTGCCGGAAAGTTGAGAAGGCGGGTGTTAATTGGATCACAGTACACGGAAGGACACCTTCTGAACGTAAAACACCAGTTCATTTAGATGCAATCAAAATGATTTGTGATAGCGTTACTATACCTGTTGTTGCTAACGGTGACATAAAATTGCTGGATGATGTAGGTTCTGTTTGTGAGAAAACTGGTGCAAAAGGAGTAATGGCTGCCAGAGGACTTCTAGAAAACCCTGCAATGTATGCTGGATACACAGAGACTCCTATTGAGTGTGTGAGAAAGTGGTTAGATATTGCCACTTCATATGGGACACCTTTTCCATGCTTTCACCATCATCTAATGGACATGCTAAGCAGGATCATGTCAAAACCTGAAAAACGGATATTCAATAATTTGACTAGTATGGCAGCTGTCATCGACTATCTTAAAGACAACTATGATGTGTAAAAAACAGCAGATGACAGAAACTAGTTCTAACCCCAATCCTTGGGTGTAGTGAACTAACTGAGAATCTTACTGTGACACATGTAATTTTTTGTTTTCAAGAAGGGTGTTAGAGTCATATACAGCGGTATCTCTGGTGATAAAAGTTAGAAATTCTAAATTGTAAGTTTATGTTCTCAATTGTGGTTGCATTATTGATCTGGAGGAGTTCAAAGATTACTTTTGTGGCATGTTACTACCCTACTAATGTCGTTATTGTAGTTTGAAATAACAACTTTTTTCCCAATACCTAAGGTACATTGTGGTGGTTAGAACAATAAATATTCTTCAGTTTGGGACAGTGGAAAAATAAATAATTCGCTCAAGGTCATAGCAATAATTTGAAGGACATTTGCAGCAGTGCTTACTGACATATAAATGATCAGCTTTATTTTCTTGCACTTCACATTTATTTCCTGACATTGTTATGCAAAAAAACATGCACTGGTCCACTATTTGAGAGATATTTTACATGCAAAAATCGCCCATAACCCAATTTTCAGAATAAAGCAAATTCAATTTCAGATTGGATTTGATGATCCAAATTTTAGAGACTGCCACAAACTGGAGAACTTTTACCATAGCAGAAGTCATTCTTTTGTGTATTGTTGCCTCAACTAGTTGTATGGTGCTGTCCTCTCTTGGCTGATATTTTCTACTGCTTGATCATTGTAGATGTGAGTTACCCAAGGTGTATGCTAAAAACTATGTCGGACTAGTTTTCAGAAAAAGGACAGATGTGTTGAGTCTCTTCAGTTGTAACAAAGCTTACGAAAATTAACATTACTGTATTCAGCCATTTTGAGCACACTGTGTACTTTTTTAAAAGTGCTATAAACCGGTCGTCTTTCAAAATACTAACTTCATTTAAGCCGCATGTTCTAATGTGACTGTTGTCAGCTAACTTCTCACTCAGAATGTGTGCTTGGAAAGGACTGACATATTGTTAGTGTTTGAGAACAAGGTTGCCACATAAAATGAACGATTTCTTTTTGTCTCTGAATATTATTGCACCAATACACATTGCAGGGATAATTTAAGGATCCCATCCCGCATCATTTAAAAAAATTATTGCAGGCGGTCTGGTACACGTTGTACCAGACGTGTGTAGGCCGTGCATGTGGGTCCATTGCACTGTTCACCTAGAGCCATTTTTGTGCTTTATATGAGGAGCTACAAACCTGACTCAAGGATCTAGCAGTGTGGCCCAGTAAGACTTGAACCCACGACATCAAGTAAAGAAAGCGGGCACCTATCACACTAGGCCACACTGCCTCCTCCCGCGTCATTGGTGCATGGAAATTTTCATCAAAGCAGAACAGTTGATCATAACTATTACTTGAGACCAAACTACAATATGAAACAGTGTCACCAGTAAATTGCAGCATTGTGCTTGGCATTTGCCACTGTGTACGAACCTGCAAAATATAAACATTGAAAGAGAATTACCACTGTGTAGAATTAAAATTGTATTAAAAAGAAGCAAGATAACATGTACAACATGCTACTGACAAGACATGGGGCTAATCACTAGGTGGCTATGTGTATTTCTGTGTCGACTACGACTGACAAGAGATGAATTTTTTAAGATTAAAATAAAACATGTTTGAGAAGGTTGAAGATATGGCTGAAACTAATGTTCCAGGAAACCAATATCAAATGCACGTACATTGCAGACCACTAATCAAAACACAGAATTACACAAATATTTTAGAAATGCAACACGTCCTACAGCACATAAAACTACTGCCAACACCACTTTGAACTAATGGAGGACTGACGAACATCAAACAGCTGAAACCATCCAGTTACTAAACAGGCAAAATGGTGGGCAGTTTTGATACACATGCTAAAACCCAGCTGAGCATATTATGCATGGAAATACACAGTTCTCAGCTGTAGATTTATGTGTTTGGTTTATAGTTTGCCATTTAGACCAATCGCTAACGTGCCCTATAAGTCCTCCAAATTGGCTCTTAGGGCCAATTGACCCAGTCACATTTTTCTAAAATGATCCCTGCAATAGTACTAACAGACACCTGTTTGAACATTTATTCAAACACAATTAACATTAAAATTAGGTTTTGGTCAAGATAGATGCAAGAATTGGAAAACAGTCAGCAGATCTTGTCAGGCACTGTGATGTGAAGAAAGCAGTCTGTTATGGTATTTCTTTCTATTCTGTCTACCTGAGGATGACATTTGTCAAACATCAAAACATCATTCTCATGCTGCCCTCTAGTGTTGTTTTTGTTTTCTACATTTTACACTCTCACAGTCAAAGCTGCAAAGTGCGTTACATGTGAATGAATTTCTGGTAACAAAGACATTTCTATGAGAAAAGCATTGGGTGTCAAATAACTTGTTCATGTCATGTTTTTTCCAATACTTGCTTTGAGCAAATAGCAAATAAGATTTACAACTGAACAAATTGTGCATTGTTGTGTGGTGGTAGTCTTAGCCTCCATGATGTTCTTATCTTGGTGAAATATTTCAGTTTTAGGTCACAATATGGCGGACATACAGAATTCTCTTTTATCAACTTTCTGTACAGAAATAAACATGAAAACTTTACTTGATTATTACATAACACAGAATGTACTGTATATATGTCATCAACAACATGTACCGTACACAATTTTAAGCATATATTACAACACAGTAAACCTTTGGAAATGGATACGAGTCAAAATAGAAGAGATTTTACTGTAACCCATGAGTATCCAACTAGCATAAGTATGATGTTTGCATTAAACAACAAAAATGTTTAACTGTCTATTATACTATTAAATATTAAACTTTAATGCCAGGTACTTTGCATACTTGTCAAAAAGTGAAACACTTAAAAATAATATTTTTAAACATTTCAAGCTTAAAACTTAAAAGTTTTAAGCTTGAAATGTTTGTTTATACCATACAAGTTCAAGAAACACACATTGGTTCAAGCAGGTTAGTTTTCAAGTGTCCTCAATGCACGAGTACACTAAAACCGTGCTTTTTTAGTCAAACATTATTGCTAAGATTTTTATTCATTTCTCTAAAGTTTCAAATATTGCGAGTGACTGGTAGCAGTTATGGTGCTTAACTTGAAATGGTAAAGTATTGCATTGGTCCTGTACATTATTTAATATGAAATGATGAAAAAATAAAATATCCATTGTCTGCCATATTGTGTCCTAAATTCTTATCTTTTTTCCACTGAGTTGAGTAATGCTCCTGAAGTTTCTCCAAAATTTCTTTCTCTTCTTCACACATTGAATTTTGCTGTTTTAATTATCTTTAAAATCTGTGGAAATTCAAATTCAACTATGAGGATCTAAGTACTCATCTTCTGAAATGGCATCATCTGCCGGTAGCATGATGTCCTCACTTTCTGAATCTATTATTTCTTTTCCTTCGCCAATGAAACTATCTGTTTGAAGGGGAGTGGAAGTCACAAGTGATTGGCTAGTATAAAGAGATGCTCCACCACTCCGTGTGAGCTTAGGATTGTTCAACATCACTTCACTGGTACTTGCATGATCAGGAGATTTATGGGTTTCTCCTTTCTTACTTGGTGACAAATTTAGCAGTCTCTGAGATTGTGTCTCCCTCTTTTGCCTGCTCCTGGAAACCCTTTTCCTAGGGATGTAAGCAGTCTCTGTTTTCTGGAGACCCAGTCTTTTTTCCCTCTGCTTCTCATTTTTCCACCATATTTTGAGCTTGTTAGCAGTCACTGGTATTCGTTGCTGACGGGCAGAACCCTTGTTAAGCTCATCTGCAAACCACTGAAAATTGTCGTCAGAAGGGTTTTTACAGCTCTGATACCATCTGCGCATCTGGGGAATTTCAGCAGTTGAGTGGAAGGTCAATCTGCTATCTCTAGGAGCGCCCTCTTGAAACTGGTTCCCTGTAAAAACATGTACCTCACACAAACTCCAGCTTTAGGACAAATACATTATTTGACTAAATTTAAAAACTTTGGTTGCAGTTCTGGAAACATGTATTGACAAGATGCATTCATGTACTTGACTGAGGATAGGAAAGTGATATAATTTTTGGTATGTATGGCAATGCAAGTGGTTATCTGAAGGAAGTCAGTTTTCGAAATTTTAGCATAGGCGTCTGCAGGAAATATTTTCATTAGCATCAAAACGGGATGTGTTAGGGCTTGTGCATTTTTGGGGGGCCAAAACCAAGAGTTCAGTTGAGATAATAACAAATAAAACTACCCTGGTGACCAATATAGAGTCATTGACCAATGTTAAACTCATAATTGACTTCTATGCAAACAACTTTGTTTACTCAAATGAATAACCTGGGCATTTATATATTTTAAACTGATATAACTGATGTGATCGTTTTTCAAACAAGTATTAGCTAAAGGGCATTTTTCAACGAATGCATCCACACGAAGTGTGAAAATCTTACTGGGCACTCATGAGTATGGGATCGTCAGATTCTCTGATAAACAGTCTTCTCCTTCTTATCGACTGCAGGAATATACAAACTTATTGAGGAAGTAACATGAAATAGGTCAGTCAGGCTTATCATTACCGGCGTGCTGTCTTCTGTACGAGATATACCATTGTCCAAACTCTCTTGCCTTCTCATTGCTGATGTAACTAGATGTCACCTTGGAATTGGCTATGTTGGAGATGGTGGGCTGTCAATAAAAATGAGCTGTCAATCGTACTGTATTTCAGGCACTCAGTGGTTGCAAGAATTAGAAGCAATTCTAAGAGTTACAACTTAGTCAATGAAATCGTATTGAATTTTGTAGTGCTGAATCTAGCTACAGCAACCACTTGGAACTATGGGTAATATAACATGTTCAATTAAAAGGCTGTTAAGTACAAGCCTTACAAAACACACAGGTTTACAAAGTGAACAGTGTGGCTTTAGCATCATATTTCCTGCTTTGGGGTGCCAGCGGTTGGCCCTCCTCCAACCAGCTGTGTCACGGTGATTTTTATCATTTGGTATTGCTGCACTAAAAATGACTGACCATAATCAAACCAAAAGTGTTGCATCTTTTTGGTCTCTTTCAGCCTACTGTTTGTCTATTTTCCAAAAAATAGATGGGGATAACTGACTAGGACTCACCTGACACAGGGGACTCAGTTTAGCCAGATTTTTCTGGTTCATTTCTTTCAGCAATTCGATGACCGCAGATCTAACAGCGCCATCTGTCCACTCAAACGAAGAGTCTTGGAGGCTGCAATGCACACCATACAACATATTGTAACTGCAACCTGTTCACAGTTGGTTGAAAACAGTCATGCAGTAGTAATAGATATGATAAATTTCCTCACTGCTTCAGAGATTGAAATTTCACGCACGTTGAGTAAATACTTGAATTTTTCTGAATTTTGGTTAAATCCATGTGTGATCTCCAAAAAGACCTAGTTAAGATATTTCGTATACAAATACATTAAAGACCAGTGAATGGGATATTGTTGGGATACCTTCTTAAGACTGACTGAGTTCATGATAGTTAGATCTAGGTGCAGGACTCTTGAAGGAACCTCGTTACATGATGGAGGTGAGATATCTATTCCCCTCTATCAGTGATCAATGTCAAGATGTGACGCTCCTTTCATTATTTTGATTATTGAGCAAGGCTAAACTCTAAAATTGTGAATTTGCATATGGCACATGCATGCATTGCCTGTGACTCGTGTTGGTACTTGAGTGGAAATAGAATTCTATCTTGATAAGAATATCACAAGACTGGGTTTATAAGAGTGAAAGGTCTCATTTGATTTTTGCTTTTTAGCCAGCTAAACAGCATTACGGTGTTTTCCCGTTGATCCCAACTTGTTCGATGCTACCATATAACCCAGCAACAAGTTGGGAAAATGACTCCTGTAGCCAATATCTTACGAGACTGATTATAACTGCATTCTGGCATTTATGGTTGGAGGGCCAGCTCTTTTTTCGATAATTGCTCTAATCTCCAATAAGATCGTATCTAGCCTGACTGGGCTGTGCTGTTAAAAAATAAAAGTTAAGTTATCACATATTTGAACATAAACCAATAGCAAATGTTAATCATGTTTATAGTTTTTGAATCACCAAAATCGCCCTACTACAACCGAAGTTACAACAATCAATTTTTTCTGAACATACCAATTCGTTCTCGGTTTGACTGTGTTCACCCATGGTTTATAATAAGCCTGGTAGATAATTGGCCTGCATGTTGTCATGCCACAAAAAAGACTGAGCTTGGCAGTTAACAAAGAAGCTAGATGTTATCACACGCCCACAACCCTGTACGTCTGGTTAAGTCACTGAACAGAAGAACACCATATTGGGGTGAAATGTAGCTTTAAGTGAATTCGTAACGATTGTTCGTTGGGTCTCTTTAGATGTCCTATTCAGGGTAACATCCCTAATGAACTGTAGGGGTTTCTTTCTCATGAATGTGTTTATTTTTTCGGGACACAATTTTTAAACAGCAATCATTCTTTTGTCATTAACAAACTGAACAAATTTACTTAATTTATACCACTTGATTTGGTTACATTAAACAATACAATTGAAAAGTATTTTTAACAAAATGACCTAAAATTTCCCCCGCCATGACAGCTGAGCAGGAGACGAATTCATAGTTAGAGCAGTGTTCTCTTATGACAGAGAATGTAGGGAAGTTAGTGAGGTGCATATGTCATTATGTAATTAGAATTTTGCCACTCAAATAGTTACTACCAGTAATTTCTTTTGTTAATAGAATTAGCCTTCAAAGTAAAAAATGGTACTTTGTCTGACTACTTGTGTCTTGTACTGTGTGTCCCATGTATCTCCATTGTAATGTGTTACGATTGTACATATTTGCTAAACTGCTCAACCTGTCCTCAGTTTAACAATTTGCTGGGTGCCATAAATGGTAGAAAATATTCAAAACCGAGTTGTAAATAACTAGTCCATACGTTTTATTTAAATATTTATTGAACATAGCAGTCCGCAAACATGTGAAAACACATCCTGAGTGTCAACAGAATACTTCACAACAATACAAATATGTTGCGAGCACTTTTGAGTGCGTAATTCCATATTTTACATACTTCCATAAGGCACCACGTAAAACTGCGTAGAAATTTTGACGAACCCTTAAACCAGATTATATCCTAAAACATATCATCACAAAGGGAAGCAGTGTGATCATGAAACAAATTGCACAAACCCTAATAACCAGTGAAGATGTTTAAAGTTTCAGATCTAAAATAATACAATATTTCTTCAACAGCATGATACATGTAAACAGATATATCATCGAGAAAACAGTAGTAGGCGCTAAACCTAGTCCCAGCTAAGAAGCTCTTACACTAAATAGCCGCATCCTTCGTCAACGTCAAAACCAATTTTCCATTAGACAAACGTGCCTATTTTAAACCTGTCTAAAATTCAAGAAAACTTCATAACTTAGAAGACCAAATAGGTTACAAAACAACTGCTCACAGTACAAAACATGGTGAATAACAACAATGCCATCATATACGCATGTGTTACAAAATCTGTCAACAGGGCTGCTAACATGGCAGAAAAGTCAAAATTTATCCAGTAGATAACATCTGAAGGAGTTTCAACTCAGAGGTTGACCACTATTCAGGGTTTCTAAAGAGTATAAACTTATTAACCAATCATATGATAGTATTACTCAACATGAATACTCATTAGGTTGATGCCATACAAACCTATCTTACACCATCATCACAAGGCCCCCCATAACAATAATAATTTGGGAGAAAAATGTGTACTGTGATAAAACCTCACCAACTTTGGACAAACACAATTTGAAAAAATGTATTTTTTTCATTTTCCAAAGCTTCAATCATTAATGCGAAATCCCACAATTCTTCAAAACTTAGTTAGGTGGTTGCAGTTGTACAAAACTTGAATGCGGAAAATCATTTCAGTGCTTCATGTTTCGTGGAAAAAAAGGGAAACAGAAAATTGTCGACCATATTGCGTCCTAGGTTGGTGACATTTCATCAGAAATATTTGGTATAAGTTGGATAATCAGTTGTAGTCATCCATAAATACTGTATCTCATATACAACAGCAGTACTAAACACAAGCGAGTCTTCATCGGTCGTACACAACAACAACGACTAAATAGCCCCTCGTTACCAAGATAATGATGCGTAATTTGAAATATAAAAAGGCACTTGTGTTCATAGCGCACAACAAGAAATTGCATTATAGGACATATCTAAAATGAGACGATTCTTTGTTTAACAATCGTGGTGGAATAATATAAATGTGAAATGTTTCTTAACCAATTTATGACTGTTTAGAAAAGGTTTTCAGCAATTTACAAAATGCTAGGTGTACCAAATACTCCAATTATACATGAATTAGTACTGTGTGATTCTTGACAGAATACTTCAGTATGGAAAGGACTAAATTAAATTATTTCCTTTCATATGTAAAATATGTCTAAAAACATTATCAATCACAATTAAACTTTTTGCTATCAATGCATGATACAAAATTTGATCACTTTGTGAGGATTTTGATTTTATAACAAAAACTTGACAACTTTGAGTGACCAGTCACAACATACAAGTCAACTTTACGTGACAAAAATATTAAACATAAACAACTGTTCTCTTTACAAGAGAATATAATTCCATAGCCAGTCTCTAAATATGGTTACTTATAACAAACATTAATGTTAACACATGTTTAAACTGGTTCTACACATGAGTTGTTTCTATATTCCTTAACCAGAGTAACCTGTTGATATGCACCCACAATGCAACATCACAAAGGTCAAAGTTACAAGGGACACTCATTGCTTAAGTCACTTAAAAGGATACTAAACCCTGCTTTGGTGATTTCAACCAATTTTTGTTCTATTACCTGCTAATAAATTATTGGCATCCCACTTGAGTGATAAAAGCATGATTTAACTAAAAACTCATATTCTCCGACTCATAGATTAGATATTCTGGTTCTTGGTGGGTGGTCTTTCCAAATTGTACGTTATATTAGGCAGACTTGATAAGGAATTTTCAAATCTTTCTCCAACCTGTTGAGCGTTGTCAATGGTAACAGAGCATTATTTTAATTCAGAGAAATGGGTGGGAAAGTTATTTTTAGTATCTGTTAATATGCCCACCCGCCGTTTGGTGTACTTTTAATTAAGAAGTAGGAGATTAAAATCACTTGCTCAAGATCAGAAACTATCGCAACACAGTTGCAGATATTGGCAACAGGTACTGTGTGAGGGGACACCACCACTGGGGGGGGCAAGAACAGCTGGAATGCTAGATATGAAATCCACTAGTGATGACTCCTTATAAAAAACTTTGCAGCTTAAAAATATTTGACAGGCCATGAAAAGCAGGAGACTGGTCTGAGCAAAGGTAACTGAGAATATCTGTAATCAGTGATGGTGGTCCCTATAAGAACTCACTTGTGTAAAATTTAAGAAAATTTTATAAATTAAAGCAATGATTATAAGTATCAAACACCCCTAGTAGAAGACATTAAACTTTGAACAGATAGTATCTCTTGAATAAGATGAATCCCTTGAAAAGCTATAAGTGTAAGACCATAAACAATAGATCCACTCAAGCTTCAGTAACACTACCAATAGGGACACAAAAAATTACAACGTGAAAAAAAACAACGCATTTGTCATAAATACCAAGACTACATCAAGGGATTTAGAAGATGGCGGCGTATATAAATGATGTATGCCCCACGAACAGAAAGATAACGACAATATGCACCTGCATATATGTGTAGATGCAGGCAAATAAAGACAGGTATACTAATTATGTGATAAAATATATACAAACACCAATTCCTTTAATAAACATTTACATACTACAAAAATAAAACCAACTATAACCGTCTTGGACTACATTTAAAGTTAAAATATCTCATTCCATAAATCCCCCAATAAGTTCCAAGAATATTGTAAACCACAAATAAACATTAATAAAACTACAGCTGATGCTATATAACAACGCAGATTAAACACAAGAGTTGCGTAGAAATCCCAAGGCTCAATAACTGAGAAGACTCAGATCTACAGCTCAACCACATTAGAGTGGTATGTTACCATTCGAGGCATTTTTGGTCGATTTGGCATATTTTACTCACTATGAAAGACATTTTGAATCTTTTAATCAATTTATATTAAAAAATGAATGAAAAATAATACCTCAAGGCAGAAGAATGTCACAGTGAGAAAAGTTCCAACAATTTGAGGAGAGCCTAATATCTGTGCTCAATAGCCAAGACACTCACCGACTTTGACTTCCAGCCTCAGCAGATTTGGTAATGAAGCCAGAAACAGGTGATAAAACCAATACAACAGTGATTCGGTCAGTCTGACACACAATGTGCAAATTGCTCACAGTGTCACACTTTCCATGTGATATTGACCGGAAAGGTTCAAACACCCAAACATTAAGTAAAATAAGCCACAGTGACCAAAATGGCTTCAACAGTGATAACAGTACCCTCAAGCAACTGCACTAATTAGACGAGTGAGACTGGAAACTAAAATAACAGTCCATTAAACTGCAGTGGGTGGAATATTAAGAACGCTGATGCCATTGTGGTTCAGGTTCAGAGCCTGACCTAAACGTAGCCGCTTGACCTTGGCCCGGTGGTTTTTGAACCACAGTTGCACATTTTTCGGATTCAGCTTGGGGTAGCGCTGGCGATACTCCAACTTATTCAGCTCTTCACAGTATTTCTCAATAACATAATGTGGTGGATGTGTTTCCTGATTGAACCAGTGTTCCAGTAATGGAATCTCTGTCACTGGGTCGATGAACACGCGGTGTCGCCGTCGTTTCTCCTCTCTCGACAGATTCTCATTGGAGTCGGAATCGTTCGTCGGCGACACCTGCGGTTTTGACAGCTTCGGAGCGCCACCGCTTGTGTAGCGGCTCATGTCGAGGGGCGTCATTCCCAATGAGTGTTGTGTGTTTGCGAACTGCGTCCCGTAGAAGTGTGGGGACATGGGGTGTAGTCCCATGCCCGGGTAAATGCCAACAGGATAGGGTACAGAGTACATGGGAACCATGAGTGAGGGTGTCTGTCCCGCACTTGTGTGGGCTGGTGAGTTATTTCTATCCCCAGACGAAGTGCCACTTTCAGAACAGACTTCACTTTCATTTTCTAGATTCTCCGTTTTTATTTCATTTAATTTACTATTAGTTCCCGATTCGTCAGAGTTTTCTGTTTTGATTTTCTTGGCTGGGCTGTCCTCACTCCCACTGCTCCCTCTTTTACATGCTTCACTTAGTTCTGATGTTTTGCTAGATTCGTTTTCTTGAGATTGCTCGCTACTTGACATGCGTTTTGGCAAAGACAGGTCTTCCGGTTCTAACTCTTCATCCTCTTCCCCAGATTCATCCTCCTCACTCTCACTACATCCCTCCTCATAGTCCACATGGTCCCTGTTCGGCTTGCTAATAATATACACAGCATTTTTATTAGGCAGCTCAGGAATGTCGCTTTTTTCCCCGCTCTCCCAATTATCACCAGAATTTTTCTTACCAGAGTTTGTTTCCCCGTCCTCCGCACTATCTAAGACTTTGATTCCCTTACGAACGGCGGCCCGAGCATTTTTGAACCAATGTATGATATTGAGAAGGTCTAGAGGTTTGCGCAGTCGGCCACGCCTTGTCTCATGCAAGTTCAACTCTTCAAGGTATTGCATCATCTGGTAGCGTGACGGATGCTGGTTCTGCTGAAACCAATGGTTGAGACGAGGAATCTCGTGGTCAGGGTCAAAGGACGTGCGTGGCCGTGTCCGTGGCAACCCATGTGACAGTGTGGGCGTCTTGCGAGAGTTCAGAATGTGGGCAACAGTAGGGTAAGAGAGCTGTAAACAGTTATCAGGTGAGGATTCCTTGGAGCAGGGAGAGGCATGTGACTTGTTCACTTGTTGGTGGTACCAGTCATAGAAAGCCTCCTTGGTCGAGTTAGGAATGTCCTTCAAAGACTGGCCGCTGGTGATCTGTGCGAGAATATCCTACAATGAACATATCACAGATTGACTGGGTGGTAAAAAAAAATAACTAGAATAAGGATGAATAAAAGTTCAGATGGATAAATTCAGTTGTTGAATGACATCAACAGAATTATTCACCAATCACAGCATGGCACCCACACAGTAACACCACTGTTGCTATCCAGTGTAGGCCAAAACTCCTATGGAGCCCCGAGACCTGCAGAACATCCTGATGCCCGTCTCCGTAGACGCAAGAATCTCGTAAAGGAAGCTTATGTGGTCATGTGCTTCACATGGCTAAATCTCGCAAAGTCACGAGTTTCTTGCACGCTAGGAAGACTGTTCAACAATGGCTACATGATGTGCGAAGGTATGTGCTCATATCTGCAAACAAACGTTTGACTCTAATTTAACCAGGCCCAGTAAAAAAATACAAAACAACATAGGAAAATTGCCACCGAGGCTGGGACATGAAAGACAACAGTTTAGTATTCCAAGATTTCAAAATTTTCACAGACAAGTGTACATGATTTGAAAAATGATTCCAACTCTATAAGCAAGAATAATTAGCCTTCATACATGCACCTGTTGGTCACATCATGTCTGAAAAGATCTTTGCTCTTACTTATGCGAAAGTTTCAGATACCACAGTTTATGCACTGTTCTTGAATACACTGTTATTAAGAATCGTTTCTGAAATGTTAACGTTTTGGATAATATCATCGAAAACCACCTAATAGGGGTTTTATAAGAAAACTTTAAATAGTTGCGTTGATAGTATCATCGAAAACCACCTAATAGGGGTTTTATAAGAAAACTTTAAATAGTTGCGTAAAACAAAATTGACAAATGAATATAGAAAACATCTCGCATATTTTTTCAAAAGAAATTTGGTAGTGTGATTGACAGGTTACCAATGTTTTGTTACGAACATGCCTTTCTTTTTTGCTTAATTTTACTAAAAAGATGTGATTGAGTGAGCCAGTCAGTGGTAGATTTGCATCAAGCAGAAGCTGTGGCTTTCTACTTTTAGGAAATGCATACTTTTACACACTTAAATTCAATAGTTTTGTAAATTTTTGACAAAATATACAGAATTGCCAATAAGGGTACTCACTCTGCAATAATAAATCACACAATGTTGTTTTGTTGTATTGTAAGGGCTTTGTCACTAAGTACCATTCCAAAATCTAATTAATTGGTCTATCGTCTATTGGAGAGATCAGAAACTTTTCATCGAAATTTCACCACAAACAAGCTTAAAAACTGTATTATGGAGATACACAAATAAAAGCAAAGAACTAAGCCTCCTTCTAGGTATTACCTAATGAACGTAATAAAGTGACCGCATACATGTAAGTTCAAAGGTTAACAGCTCCTGCCTACCTTGTCAATGGGGCAGCCTGCTTTGAGAAGAAAATCTTGCGACTGATTAAGAAGTAATTGCAACAACTTTTCTTTCATGTCCATTTGTGCACTAGAGGCCGCGTTACTGAAAATAGGAAGAAGACTTCTCGGTGGCCTGGATTTCTTGGCAAAACGGAAGCACTCGAAACTTACGGACAACACACAAACGTGAAGTCAGCGTATTTCCTTCTTGCGGAAAACTAGTTTTCATTACTATGTAAGAAGAGCGACGAATAAAACATAATCAGAGAGTCGAGGAGAACAGGCAAATGTAATAAAACATAAGCAACAGTGAGAACAAAGTATGCCGCTATGGCGATTACAGGCACCATGCACGCAGGTCTCCTCCTTCACATGAAAACAAAGTATTTTGCTTAACAGTTTAAATAAAATGAGACGAGCTATGACTATGTTTTATTTCAATCACTGCATGTTTATATTAAATGGCACTACTAATTATGCCTTTTAATGTACGCGACTGCTCAGTAGTTCAGTTTGAGATAAAAAAATCACCAATAAAAAGTCATGGATAAAACAATAACCAATTATTAACTTTTTAGCAAACGTGCTTGTTGATATTGGTGGTTTCTGTCCATACAAAATGTAATCATGATCTCTCAATAACAAAATTTCAAAATCTGTTATCTCGAGGACTTCAGTTATACCAGGATGGTATTTTCGCACCCTTCAAGCACAAGCAAATTATTTGACCAAACTAATCTTTTACTAATCTTTTACTAATCTTTTAATTTCTATTTGGTGCATCCTTTACTCATATTTAAGGGAAGGTTTAATGGTATTGATACAGAGGAAAAAATAAGCCCGGGCTATAATAGTGGACAGGTGGAATCAGAAAGAGATCTTCTTGAGCTCCGCTACTCAGACACTCACATTTACAGCTTTTACCAAGAATTTATAAGGAGGACCAAATAGTATTCAGGATTTTTTTGTAGACTCCTCACATAATTTCCTTAAGAAAAATTGCATAATATTTGATTAATGCTGAGAAATTGTAAAATAAGTTCCTTGAAATAGATTAATTTTTGCTCAGATATTTTCTGCTCTCTATGTACCAAATATTTGTAGTGTGGACCAAAAGACTGTTACATGAAATAAAGCCTATTATAATTCGTTGTCAGAAGTTTTATCTAGTCAAAGTGTTACACCTGTTTGGTAATAGTGGACTCCATGAAAATCCAGTCTCTCCCTTGTGCATGACGTCCATTCACTGGTAGCTGGAGATGTGGTTCTACACAAGGTCACAGTTTGAGCAAAAATACATTTTGCCAAATAACCATACAGTAAGTAAACAAATTTTGACAAGGACGTGACGACTCAGTGGAAGGTTTCATTTTATCAGCAATACACTTTCCAATAGGACAAATGCAGCAAAATTACACCACATCCAAGACTTCTTTTGAATGGACGAGAAGGTTTCCCAATACGCAAAGTAGAAATGTTCTACCAAATCAGACATGAAGTTGTTCTGAGAGGTATGTCACGGATGAGCTAAAGTGGCTTTAAGATATCACCACAGATGGGCAATATTGCTTTTGGGTGTCATCACGGATGGGCAATATGGCTTAAAGATATCATAATGGGTGGGCAATATAATTTTTAAGTATTATATCCAGTGGACAATTAAGGTTATGTAAAGCCAAGGTTGAACACTAATTTTCTGGTCTGCAGAGGACAGTTTGACCTTTCCTATCAAAGGAAACTTTGCCTCGCAGCCATATCCAACTCATCAGTATACCCAGCACACCTTCAGTAACAAACAATTCAATCATTGATGCACAACCCCTAATTACATGGGCGTGGCACTCACCTAGACAACCGGATCCTTAAAGTTGCCACAGAGGTCAATTCTCCCAACACATCATCAACTGTGAGTTGACTGTTATCAGTGATGACATCAAATGACAACGGTTTCCAATTCTTGAACTGTATAGCACCTGTAAAAAATGGTAGAGGGTGACATACAGATGTCTGAAGATCCTCTATACCAAGGAACCAAACCCCTGACATAGGTCCAGGTAAGGAATCCGAAACTGGTATCAGAGGTATGAGAGAGAGCTTTAGAGGATCATAGCTGGATTTTAGAGGCACGGCCATGGTAAAGCTTGCTTAAGTCAGATCTCTGCACCACTCTTATTATAGTTTGTGCTCTTGGCCTGTCAATCAATAGTTTGATTTACTTAGATCAAACTTATCGCAACAGTTGGATCCAACTTATGTGAGTTTGCAAAGTCTTTAGTTATCAAGAGTAGTGTCTTTGTGCAGTACAAAGGATACAAGGACATTCATAAAATATGACCTCAAAACATCTGTTTTTCTAATTAACTTGTCATTTAAGTGAAAACTGCAGAAATTCAATGTAGTCAAATGGCAGACTATCTAGATCTCAAATATTTTCATTAACAAAAATCTAAGATGCTAAATGAAATCTCTCATTTGAACACAAAAGAATGGATCAAAAGATGAAAAATTCTAAAACACAAGTGCATTCTGACTAAAGAAGCCTGAGTTGGACTCCCATGTTGACTGTCTTGAAGACTACAACCATTGCCTAAATGGCCGCTTTCCTTCTTGTCTTAACTAGAGTGCCTCAAAATATTTACAATCCAAGTATCCATTAGTAACCTACCAGTGGCTGCCACTGCTTCTGTGGTGGTGTAGCCTAATTTCAACATGGCCGCGCGCACAATCTCGTTGAACAGCGTCGAGCTCGACACGATAGCATAACTATCCAGCTCAACAGTTGATGAACTAGGCTTCTCCGGACTGTCTACGGCTGTGCTGGATTGTTCCACGATACAATGGATTGGCAGCGTCTTACCTGGAAACACAGCAGATAAAATACCACTTGTCAGTACTTACACTATACAGCTGCATTCTGTAGATACATGCAACACTTGAAAACCCGAGATGACACATACTTTTGTGAGATATCACCATACATTACATTATATTATCACACCAGCTTTGCTTGCAAGTGACTTGGGTCTTCGGAATGCAAGTGAAGGCTTCATAATTCATTCCAAGAAGCAAATTGTATTTAATCTCATTAATTTAGAGTGAGGACAACAGGTAGTTTCCCTTTTTTTATCATAGATAACTTGTAAAAAATCAATGGTTTACCAGGTGCAAGTTCTATACCATTGTCGTGTTAACTGTAAATACTTAAAACGTTTGAGCAAAAAGAGGGCAAGCTTTGACAAAATTATTTCCCGGATAATCGGCAACGTATGTACTTCCACAAGATAACCATTTAATTTTGAGTACAATTCATAAAGATTCTCACACACTGACTCAACTCTCCTCTTTTGTGAGACAGAAAAAAACATTGCATGATTGACCTAGCAGGAAAGACAAGTGAAAAACTGCATCACATCTCAATCAGCTTTGTAAAATGTTTACATCTGGATTACAATTGAACAGTAAAACTTAACTGGCATTAGACTGACAAATGGCAAACTAATGCTAATTAATGTAAAATAGTGATAAGCACAGCAGGAGGGCACAACTGTGCCCTGTTGATGAGAAGGATTATGGGTAAATGCCACAGAATCACAGGGCACCGTGGAATTACAGAAATTGGCCATTACGAGCACAATATGGTGAAATAGTGACATTTTAGTTTTTCATTCAAATTTTTTGAGAAAAAGAAATAAGACATATTTTTCTTTATTATGAGCACATGTATCATTGCTCTTCATCGTGGGCACAGGTATCATCAAGCATTAAAGAGTGAAGAGATAAAAAAATTTGAGCTTTAGAAAAAATGTCTTTCTTTAAATTAGATGAAACTTTATTTCATCCAAGAAATAAGTGTCCACAGCAGTCATTTGAATGGCTAATATTAATCAAACAAATGAAGCCCCTTTAAGAATGTACAGAGCTCTAGCCAACATTTAATAATCATTTCTTCAAGGTTAAAAATTAATACCCGTTTCAAAATTAGAGACTTTGACCAAAATTTCGAGGAATGAATTGAAAGATTGATGTGTAATTTAAAGTGGATATAAATCCAGTTTGCAACTCGGAAACCACTTTTTGATTTAAACCATTTACCGCTATGGAATTGGTCTCAAATAGTTCCCTAACGAAATCGGAGATGATGTCAGGGCTGTGAAAGAAATGACAATGCGGTATTCCTTTAGTTCAGGCTCTACAAGTTGGTTTCTCACAGCGTCTCATTTTACGCGTGGAGCACGTCCTCGACAAAGCGAAATCACTTGTCATTTGACTACAGAACAACTTCAGATCTACTTTATAGTGTGGTAAGGGACCTGAATCAAAAGTTTGCTGCATGAAAGGTGCATGGGCTTACAGCTGTTTTAAGTCAGAGAAAAATGAATGCAGATTTAATGCATTAAAGTGGAATTTGCTGCATATTCACTTATACCAGTAAGACCTGCTTATATCGAATTAGAAATACAACTTTTTGTGATCATGTTAATATAGAGTTGGTGTAAGTAGCTTAATATTTTAAAGTACGCTAGTTCTATGGTGAAAATGATCAGCCGAAAATCACTAAACCGTGTCCAGTAAATACGCAGCCTCGTCCCCAAGCCTCAAGATGGCGCTGATCGGTTTAGCCATTTGAGCCTGTTTCGTAGATGTATAAAATAGCATTGTTGTTTAGTTGCTGTAATACAGTACAAAACAAAAGTAATCAGTCAAAATATGGTTTCTCCGTCACGACGGCTAATGTAGGTACGGTATCATTAAAAAATGATTGGTTATAATCATCATACGGCAAAATTTTATACAGAATGGCTTCGCACTTTCTTGTTAAGTACCCTTCATCCTAGGTAAACCACTGATGATGAATTTGGCCTCTGCCTAGTCATCATAACAGGGGATTCTGAGAGATTTTGCCAGAATACTTATAGCATTAGTGTATAGTATACCTTAGCACAGTAAGAAGCATACAAACACACCATTAAAGAGATTATACATTCTTCTAGAGTTTAACCTATCAAAACATTTCTACCCACAGGGTGTCTCAAAAAGATACAATCCAATAACATGACAATAAAAGATCATATTCTCTAGAATATCGCATTTTAACAATTACAATAACATATATTCAAAGTCTCCAACTCGGAAAAGATGTGTCCAAACTTGAAGTTAATGGCAAAAGTTATTGATCAACTAGACACACATACTTCCATCCTCTCATTTCTGCTTCATATTCTGTCGGTGAAACAGTGCTTTATATGTGCATTTCAACGAAGCTATTTTTAAAACAGCTCTTAACACATGTTTTTGAGGAACATCCCCTTTTTTGCAATTTTGGGAACCATCATGCGATCATATTTATCTGAATGGGGGGACCCAATCCAGAGGCAAACATAACAAAAAGTCAAGACCCCCATCGTTTACCAGCAAATCACTGCATTGTATTTCCATGTCACCTTCCTAGATTTATGATTGATCATCAAGTTGTATAGAGTGGTTTATGATCCGTGACCATTACTGTTTGTACTGACCCCTGTTTGCCAACCACCGCGTAGTTGTTGGCTACATTTGTGGATGAAAATTGTCTCCTTAAAGAAACTCTAAACACATCCACTCTGTCCACAGATCTCACAGACAACTTTGCAGCGATCTCCGCTTTTGCTGAGGTTGTTTACTATTAACATGGCTTGAAATTTGTGCAATCAACACATCTGACATTTCCGAAGACAATTATTAATGTTGAACTTCCTGCAAAACTACTCTGCACTGTTATTACTGATTTTGTTTCAAAATAAGTAACTTCCCTTTAACTGCTGGTAATTAGTTGTTAATGAGTTCTCTCCTTAAATACAGAACATTAGAACAAAATCATTAACACGTAGGTTAGCATGTATTTTGAGACACCCTGTACTTGACTTCGCAATATTTATAACACCAACAAGTTAGCATGTTTTCTGAGACACCCTGTACTTGACTTCTCAATACTTATAATTCCATTAAGCTTTAAACTCCTAACTAGACGTTATTGGTGGCCATTGCTCTTAGTATTAACAGTAGCTGGTTTACCAATGCATGCGTTTCAACGTTTGATCTTTAACTGTTTCTTTCACCGGTCCAATCAGTCCACTTCCTGTGGTCGTTAGTGCACAGTGGATTATCATCGAACAAGTAATCGTCCATTCTCCACCACTTTATCGATAATGACACCCATATGGCCACAGAATATAACACTAAGTACAAAAGGTATGCCTGCTGTAACCATAATTACTAAATAGCATAGAATGATATACTGATTAACTAACAGTTAATGTATTTTAAAGTCAACTTTATCCATCAAATGTGTGCCTTTGATAAATTGTAATCAACGAAAATTGTTGACTAACGAAAATGATTAAATGAATCGGACGGCGATGGATGAAAACAATCTATTTTGCGGCACTCAAGATCCACTCATATTGATTTTTACCCAAACCTTACATGCAAACCTAGCTGTAAGTATCTAAAGGTACAACGGAAATTGTAAAATTTCCTACAATTTTGTAAAGAAAATGCTGTGGGGGTGAACATTGTCACCAGTACAGTGCAATTAACACTGATACATTTGAATAGCTGTTTCAAGTCACTATACATGTCTACTTCAAAGCTTCGACAACATCAGAAATATCAATTCTTAATTTTGTTTACCTAGGTTAGTTCATACACCTCTAGTTTTTACCAAAAATATATTGATGTGACTGTACTGCTCCCTCCAGGGATTCCAATTGACAAAAGATGTGAGTGTTTGCACTGGCCCTGAGAGGATATCAAGTAACAACCAGAATAGATACTGCTCAGGTGGTTAGCGGTATATGCTATACGCAAGAGTCCACAAAAGCGAGTAAATCCTTTTAAATAGGAGTAGAAAAAGTAAAATATGAATAGGAAGTTAACTTCACTTGTATTATATGAACACACATTTGGCAATTTTTGGGTTGTCCCATTTTTCAAGCCTAAATCTGGTAATATGAGTTGCAAATAAAACACCACTCATATTTACAAGCGGGTATTTTCGCCTTATGCCGTGCGCTGTATAAGTTCATATAATTGAAGGTTTAGTTGAAATCCCCAGAAATGTAGCTGTGTGCACAGAAGAATGTTATTATTTGAAAGTACGCAGGGACATAGCAACAGCATGATGCATACCACTAATACCGTGTTCCCTTCCCTTTCAGCCAAAGGGGAGGGATAAAAACAAATTCGGAAACACTCCAGTGCACAAGATGATCCCATTTAGAAAATAACTGAAAGAATTCTTCAGTTACTTCCACATTAAACGACCATACGTACTACGGAAACTGTAACATTTCTTAAAGGTGGCAAGCATAAATCTTAATGCATTTTTGATTAGTGGTAACTGGCTCCAAAGCAAACCAGTGAACCCATAAGTAGGCTGTTATGCCCAGATTACTCTGAATAGGTGACACAGCCACTAACATAAACAATTCATGCTAATATTAACAAATCCATTATCTGCTACTGTATCAGCCACAAAAGACTGATAATTCCTTCAGAAGAATTATTAATCAGTCCAACATCTTCAGCAATAGAAATCAACAAGAGAGAAATCTTGTTATCTAATCCACTTCTCTGTTGATGGGATATGAAGAATCAACAGTTTAGGGCACCAGTGATCCTGAGTTAGATAGGAAGACATTCATTGAAAATGAGAAGAAGAATAGCCCCCAGTACATCAAAGAGGATACATATAGTCTGTGGCCCAGTATAATCTGCAGGTAACAAAGACTGGTTGATCTGGGTGAACAATAAGATGATAACAGTGGATAGAGTTGGGCTTGAAATGAATGGTAAATTTAAGTAAATCTGTGTCATGGGTCTGTAGTTCATCACAATAGACATGGTCACCAGGAGGTGATGAGGTGGTTATTTCCAGGAAGAGTCCATATTTTATGAACAAACTGGTGACTGGGTCTGACATGAGGTAAATTAATGCTGCATGGTGATCACCAACTGTAAAGTTCAACTTTACACAAATTATGGAAATTCTCCATCTAATTTACACACAATACCAGGGTAGAAAAGTCATGTCAATAAGAAATGAGAAAAGTTTATAGGGGTGCCTGCCTGAATGGATTGAAGTGAGACAGTGACTCGCTCTTTAAAAACTAAATAGGGAATTTTGGATTTTTGCACGAAATAACAGGAGATCCTTGTAAGGTCTTCTGGGACTGGACAGGCTACAAATGGACAGGCTATGAATCATTGCCATATAACACCAAAATAACCTAGCTACTATAAACACCTCAGATAAATTAAGTGCAGTTTCAAAGGAATTGTGATTTCAATTTACAAAATAATAGCACATAGAACCATTTGATTTTAGCACATAAAGAAGCGGTCAGTCAGTTTAGTACTACCAAGTTTTGCAAGATTCTTAAATTAAAGTAATAAGCTGGTGAAGACCGAGCAAGGATTTTACTACAATTTATCTTAGTTTAATAGTACTAAATTACCTTTTTGCACAAAATCCAGCAAAACACCTTGGCAAACATATGACTGACGTAAACTAACCAGTTATAAATGATCTAACAAAACAACAAGCTGTAAAACATAATCCAAGATTTTCTACAAAATCAAATAACAAAGGCAGTCCCAGAAAATTGCCCATTAACCATAATCTTCTTGTCTTAGAGAATTAAGCACAGGGCTGATCTTTTGCACTCAAAAGTTATCTTTAATATCACAGCTTCATTAGCCCGGGGCTAACTTGTAGCCTTTGGCTAATCCACAATTAATGTTTCTAATGTCATCCCCGAAGGAGGCGAGAAAAAACAGCACGAAATCCGAGCAGCGATAAGCTCCTTAATTTAGTTGGTATCCAACTGCGCGACAACAGTCTAGACGAGAACTTAACGCGTCAGGATGGGAAATTGGACTTGAAATTTTCATGAAGCAAATTTTCTTAATGACCCAATCAGAGGGATTAACTGAAGGGGAAAATCTATGAATAAGGTTAAGTTCCCAAGGTGAAATGTCACAGAAAATGTTCGAAAGATCAAAGGGTTTAAGATCTATACTGATTTCACCAATTAGCAAAAAATAGCCACTCCTCTGAAAACAGAACATTATTTGGTAATCATTCATTTACTTTGCACCAAAATAATTGACAAAATTGTAGTTTTTCAATTTTTCAAAGCCTGATTACTTTCCTGCAAGTGTTGGAAACTTGTCAATTTTTTGTTTTGTGACATCTACATTGTACCAACCAATCTAATTATAATATAGCATTTGAAAAATTTGATGAAAACAATTTGTGTGCTAAACAAGCCAAAGAATTACAATAATTTAGAATCAACTTGTATTAGTTTATAGTACAACTGTCCCAATGCACTATTAGCAATAGAACAGATTACTAAGCACTCTTGCAAGAACATCATTTGACAACTTCAGAATCCCATACAGATGTAACCACTATCATAAGTCACACAGACAGCACCTTAAATTTCATTAGGATCTCCCAACTAGTTGGGCACATTCCTCAAACAAGAGCAAGTCTCATTTAAAAAACAATGGTGTCCATGTGTTGGTGAGCCCCAACCTCATTTGATGCAGCACACAACAAAACTAATGGACTGAGATCAGAGTTTCACATCCAGCAACTGAACTGAAATTAGAGTTTCAGTTAATTACTGGACAAAGTTAATTTCACCTGAGTGACTGCAAGCTGTGATACTAAAAGGCTCTCATTAGATGCAACCAGGAATGTAATTTACCAAGATGATGTGACCTAGATGGGATTATAAACCAACGTACAGACATCAGATGGAGTTAATGGAAATTATCTCGATTAAATGTGCACTACCATAGAAATAGAGAAATATGACACAAATGCAGAGTAATGTATTCGATTAAAGCAACAAAACACCAAGACACCTGAAATTTTATGAGCTTGGTCTGAACAAATAACCAACTGCCAGTTGCTCCCAACCCAAGAGATCACTTCTAAACTGAATTAGGAAAAATTTTCTAACAGTCAGTGATGTAAATCAATTTTTTTGACAGAAAGCATGGGTTTAATGACACTTTAAGTAACTCGTGTAAAAATGTGACACGTTCAAATTATGCAAAATTATCATAAATACTCTGGAGAGGTCACAATCTGTTTCATTGGTCTCCATCTTGTTTTAATTCCACACTTGTTGAATGCGACAGGTAATGAAAAATCAGGGATAGTTTAAAAAGATTTATAGCAAAATCAACATATAAAAACGTGAAACACATTTAAAGCATTTTAACTTTTCATAAAAATTGACATGTTACTTTTATCCTGTTTACACAAAAGCAATTTTTTAAAACTCACATTTAAAGATTATAACTCTCGGTCTGAACAGTTTAAAACCTGTTTAAAAGTTGTAACTGTAGCGCAGTTATAACCTTCTGTGTCAGCATTGAACTTGCGCACAAGTTATAACTCAGCAGGTGGTGCTGCCCTCAAATCTGGTTGGAAGCAATGACACTCCAGGACACTAACTGGTGTGAATTGGAAGGCGATAGCACTGACGGCTAGCGACTAAAAACCACAAACTAAGGTTACAACAGTTTCATCTGGTAGTGTAAACGGAATGGTAACATAAAAGTTACAACTATAGAAAGAACTACAACCAGGTAAAAGTTGGTCTGAACACAGCTTACGGAATTTCAAAATTTATCATTTCTAAAATATCATTGTATAATGGTGATAAAACGAAACATTCGAACATGGAAGAATCAGACAAAAGGTCAAAAAGAATTGATCAAGTAATTCAAAGCATGCTAGGCTAATGATGTTTGATGCCCTGGGCCTAAAACCCTGTCAAGTCTTATCATTAGAAAGCTTCAGTTGGGGGCTCGTGTGAGATTACACTGCATTAGTTTCTGGGGAGATAATCCTAAATTTCCTGAGAAAAATGAAAAACAGGTTATTTAACTTAATTGGGGGATTAAATGGGTACTGTTTCATGTGTAAACACAGATATAATGATCTGATTTGTGTAGACAGCAGTGACCAGTAAAGTTCACAGACTTTGTAACAAGGTTGAAGACTGAGGCTGGAGTTAAGTGGCGATAGTCAATACATGGATTTACATACGGGTTCATGGTTAGCAGACGCATCCATGGTTAGCAGACGCGTCCATGGTCAGCAGAATTGACAGAATCATCATCTTTGCATTATTCGCAACGTGTGTAAATGAAAAATGAGCAAAGACGGGTCACACGGACAAATTTAGGCCTTCCCCTCAGGCACGACCCAAACATGGCAGTGTACATGTACTATGCACTATTTGAAATGTCTTGACTTTGGATACTGTGGGTGGGCCACCCTTAAGATATCCTGCATCCACCAACGTGTCACCTGCACAAGTTCACTTAGATCTATTTTCAGTGAAAGCAAACTATTGAGGGTTCCCTGCTTAAACAATCAGCTTAAAAAACTGACACGTCTGCTGCCTCATGAATAGCTGACCTTGACACTGCAAAATGCTAATGAGACAATTTCAAAAGCACATTAATAAGTTAGTTTGGATGATGTCAGATTAAGAAAAATCAACCTATTTATCGGCACAAAAATCTCAAATTGACGTCATGAAATGCAAATTACACACAAGTTATTTTAGGTTGGACCGACTTCCCGACTTCCTAAACTTACTAACTTTTATCAGAATAAAATCCTGTAGTGTTGTGATGGTTTTATTAGAAATCACAGATCCCTCACCAAGTCTTCCGATCAAAGTAACTGAAAATGAGGCATCGACTCCACAAAGAGTTTCGTTGCAAGAAGATGTCGAAACAGCTGTTGTAGCCTAAATAGTCAAGCAGCCCTAGTTACACTTGCTAGGTACACGCCTTGACATTGCAATGTTGTAGCCCAAATAATCTAGCAGCCCAAGTTAACCCACGCTAGGTACACGCCATGACCTTGCACTGTTGTAGCCCAAATAGTCTAGCAGCCCAAGTTAACCCTCGCCAGGTACACGCCATGACCTTGCACTGTTGTAGCCCTTGCACAGCAGACAGAGTAAAGGAAACTAGGAAAGCTGCACACCCCACACCTGTTCACAATATACGGTAACCCTGACATGCATTACATTTTTTAATGGTCAGTCGGGTCGGTTTCCCATGGGCTGGGAGGTTGAGCCATGTAACCAGCCCAAGTTGACCTAGGTTGTAGGTCTACTCATGTGACATGGTTGACACCGGCGTGTGGTGCTGATCAAAGATGGTGTAAAAAGCCACGAGGCTAATCTACTGTATGAGAGAAAATGAGGCGAAGAGCAGAAGACTTGAACATTTCCAGTAATGTTGTTGAACAGCCCACTAGGTCTGCATTCTTTTTGGGTCTTCCAGAAACAGGTTGACATCTATGGTTATTAAACAGTGTTTAACTACTCAGCCAATTGAATTCCTTAGAGTTTCTAAAAATTCAAAAGATCTCAGCCAGTCGGCCTAACTATACAAATAAAATTTGCTTTCTAAATGTTCTAATCCACTTTGTATACCCGAGAACAATATCATCATTGCTTACCTATGCAGTTTTTGGGGTTAAATATTACCGGCGCACTGTTTTTGGACATCATGCTTAACTCTAAAATTATATGACGAGCAAGGTGAGCTTGTGAGTAAGTCCATGCCTGAAGGTCACATGGTTCAACAACAGGGATGTTGACAGTTTATAAAAATGAGTGTTGAAGTGTTGTCTGAGATAATTCAGCCAAATCAGTTTAACTATGGCCATTTTATTCCTGCTCCATTGGTCACTGAATATAGTATGTCACCTCCATTGGCGAAGAATAAAGATCGGGATTAAGAACTCGTTCTAAGTCTGTAATTTTTACAATCATGATCAAACTGGATATTTTACCTTCAATTTTGCACAAAACCTTCAAGCGATTTCTGCAAAAACTTGGGACAGGAAAACTGCAAACAATACTGCCAAGCAAAAAGGTACCAAAGTTAATTTGAATAAACTGTTATAAATTAACAAAGATAGGATAAGTGACTAAAAGTGAAATAACATGAGCCTTCTGCCTGGTTTTATGTCGCTTTCCCACCAGCGCTGCGGCTCCCTTATTTTGAGGAGTTTCAGTCAGTGGGAACTGGAAAAGCGTAACTCCCGAACTTAAACAGCCACCACAACTTCTCGGAAAATAAGTGGATTAAAGTGCAGAGATGTACAACTCTCCTGCATCGGAACAACTAAGACCTGTCCCATGGGGGTAATTAACCTATCACAACCTCTGCGCCCTTGCAAAAAGTCGACAGACAAACAACTTTTACCCGGAAACGTGTTGTTTGTTAGGTAAAATGGCGACTTGAAAACGAAGGTGTGTCAAGAATGCTGCATTCTGATTGGTCAGTGAAGTTGTCACTCACAAACCTGGCGTCTGCCGATAGGTCAATTGCTGGAGGTAGCAAAACATTATACTAACGTGCAATAGTCAACTATGCCAACTGGTGCTTAATCTAAAGAAATAGAAAGGAAATCCAATGTTGCTAGTGGACAACAGCCACTAGAAACGGTACGAGAAGTTGTGATGAGTTTCTATAGACCGGAGTTTCCCTAACAAGAAAGTGAAATGAGATAACTAAAAATTTACCACATGGAAGCGCAAAATAGCTTAATTAAGAGCCTGAAGGCCTGTTCCAAGAGCTATCTAGCCTTAATCTGAACCTGGCATCACTAGGTAAAAATTTTGATGTTGACTTAATACCGAAGCCAATGACCAAGCCCAAGTCAACTTTGCTGTTAACAGTAGCAGATATAAGTCAATGGGAAAACGCCTTGTATCTTAAAATGCAGACTTGCAACAGAAAACTTTGAACAACTCAAGTGGCGATGTTCGCACACTCGTAATTAATCTTCAGGGCTCCCATTGCTACAATTACACTGGTAGATGTAATGGAATTCATAGTTAGGGAGAGGCAAACAATGCGTGTCTGTTGCATTATCTGGAATACAACAGCAGTGTACAAGCACAACTAGTTAGCTTGAACAGATGATCTTTGGCATAGTTTTATGCAGAACACACCCCAATGAGGCCATTTCAAGAGAGAATTAACGAAAATAAGTTGAACACTAGAACTGTAATTCTTGTATACTGTTATTTCTTGCCAGATTTATTGAGCTTTTATATCAGATTGTCTACATTGATAACGGTGAAATTCCAAAACAAAACCTTGTCTGACTCTCAAGCACGAAGTTGATTGATCAACACAAACTTCACGTAGAAAAAACCAATACATACCGTACTACCTTTAATTCATTACATTACACCCCTTAACGTAAGCGCACATGATATGATCCATGTCCTTTACAGAAGAAGTTAGAAAACAGAATTACATTTGTAATACCAAAGATTAAATTAAACCTATGTCTGAGCTAGGACTTTGACAAAGATACTTTAAAGCTTAAATAGACTTTTACATTTAGACGCAAATATTTTTAGCAAAAAATCAGCTAATGCAATCAGGAAATATCATCGTCAACTGGCAATTTCAAGGCATTAGGCCCATAAGCCAGAGGAAAACAGATTAGCTGAGCTACTTAATGGCAGAAATTAAAAATTTAATGAACGTGTACTTTGCAAAGCTTAAAAAACTAAATACAACTTTGTTTATATAGCGAACATGTCAGTGAATGTCATATTTTGGAGATAAACATGAAAAACAATAGATGGATTACTACAGCCTGACTAGGTCCTACTAAACAGAGTTGCACAAATACACCACGTTAATAGCTAGTTGATTTGCTGGTTACCATGTTATTTCTATCACTGGCTCAACAAAAGGTTTAAGCCACGCGTCAGCTGGCACGGAATTAAATACAAGGGATTAAACTATATTACTTGGCTCAATCTTGATATATTATCATCGTAAAACGTTTTAATTGAGTCCGATTAATAGTCGCACTTATCAGGAAACGGTCTAATTACACCCATCTATTTTCCAAGTGATTTTCTAAATTATGGATATTAAACAGAGTCAAGCTACACAATCAAGGCCTAAGCTGAGTGCAAAACACTTTGAGATATGAGCCACGTTCACTCAACCGTGTTTAACATCTACACCTTTATAGTCAAGCTTCTAAGCTATCACTTTTAGTGTTTCATCTCAAGCAATGCATAGCTCTCAACAATCATTGCACAATGACAAACTATTTTTAAAACATTGCACGAAAAGTGGATAATTTTAACACATGACAAATTTCAGTTTCATCTTCTCTCACTTAAGACTCAAAGATTGGTTTTGTTTTGAATAGTTCATTCCAGTTTCAATCACATAGAAAGCTTAACATACGTTTCTGTAACCATTTTAACAGTGTTTTGAGCAATAATCAACACTTTACAACCTTTAGAATGTTACCAAAGATGATTTTAATTTATTTTTTGGAAAAGAGCTGCATAACCTTTTTATGTTTTGCGGATATAAATGGTAAATATACATGCAAAACACTTATTTTACAATCTAAATAAATTTATAAAGAATGTTTGGCTTTGATTTTTGTATTTAAAATTCCTAGGCATTTGAAAAACAGAAGTTGCAGCATTTCCTTTAACTTCATCAATAAATAATTCAAATAATATTTAAATGAAAAATCCTGGCACGTGATTTTTCTTCATGCCAACTTATTGACAATCAGTGGAATGGTTGCAAAGATTCCATAAAAAGCTACCACCTGCAGTACCTTTTCACTGATTTACACACGATAGGGTAGACAAACCTTTAGTCTATTTAAGGCTCCGGTTGTGTTGTGTAGATGTCATAAAACAAGGAAGGTTAAAGTTTCCACAATATGCAGTTTGGTAATAAACCTTTCAACATTAAATTGACTTATCATTTCAACAGTTGTGTTTGTGCACAGTAAATGAAGAAATACAGACACAGGCTGTGAACACATGTGCGGTCCATCACAACTGGCACCCCCGAAAGTGGGGGAAATGGGGAGCCCTTAAGTGGCACTATGAAGACTGTTAAGTATGAATCATGGTACCACCAGGAGTCTCTGAAAGGATACTATACATCTGAGGTGGTTGATGAAAATTTCTTTTTCCTGCTGGTGTTCATCTTCCAAGGACAAGTGACGCACTCGTTACGTTTATGAGGAGCACAGCCATTCAATACTATGTCATAGCAATAACATCACTCAATTTTAACAATCAGTCTTTAGTTTTACTGCTCATCATTATACAACCTGAATTTGACTCAAATTTGAGAGCATTTTTCAAAATCACAAAAAATGGGATAATGGAGTGCAATGTTAAATGCGTATTAAGCAGGTGAATATAGGCCTATGGATTTGATTTTGGCCCCAGACTAATTATTTTCAATGCTTTTGGTTGTTTTTCAAAACAAAAAAGTATAAATGTTCAGTTTTGAATGATGATTACATAAAACGACAGGCAACAAAATTCTTGTCTTGAGCTAAACTAAAAAAGCATTTATTTTGTTGTAAACTTTACATTAGTGGGTCCATTTCTAAAACTATACCCATCATTTGTGGCTACTAGAAATGTGCTAGGAATGCATTATTTCCTACAAACCCTACAGACATTCTTTTGGGAGATGATTCTTCAATAGCTTGACTGGGGTGTATGCTACTTATTGCTTCAATGGTATCAGACACACCAATATCATTTTGTGGAAAACAAAGAGGATCTCATTCAACAAGTTAATCACAGTGACAATCTTTTGTAAATGGATCTCCATACCTGTCTACGAAGTCTAATGCAATGAAGACGCTAAATACATACTTAGCATATAGTGACATGGGCTGATGACAACCCATTGTCATTTTGAATAACAGGCTCCAAGTTGCCATGGCAACGTACAATTAGTGAACATGATGTGAAATACCACATCCAGTATAACTCCTCTGGCCTTCTGGCAGTCATTGTTCCCATACCATTCTCAAAGAGAGACTGAGCCACAGTTAGGGTGTGGCTAACCCTGCACCACTGGTCAACCTGCAAGTGCCATTCAGACCCACCGGTGGTCACATACATTCTTGGACAGTCACATAGTATGTGCCAAGGGAGATTAGCGGAGATTTATTTAATCCTACTCAAATTATCAAGACAGGCAATTCCATTTCCAAGGATTTTCTTTAGTGTCTCCTGTGGCACAGAAGTGCCAGCCCAGACCACAATTAGCCCCTTTATCAAAGCACATCCTTCTCTTTTGCAACAAAAATCTAAACATCATGAATTTTTAAAAAATCCAACTCCACGTTTTGCAAAATCTACAATGGCAAATATAGGATTTCTTTCTTCACTGATTTTAAACTCTGCTGTACAAATTACTAATCCACATTTTTCTCAAAACTCATATCACCTGTTCTATTGTATTAATTGGAGAAATCGCGTACCTGGACACTAGATACAAGCAAATAGCAATTACAGCCTATCTTTGAATCCCAGATTAAATAAACTTAAGATGTAATTTAAAAAGAGTTAGGCAAGTTCTTGTAAGGGTAATTAATTATCCCAAAACCAATCCAGTAGGACTTAGACATTGTCACCTTCACTCAAGGCTAATACAGTGAAATCCCACACATTATAAGACACAATATGGTGGAACATAAATTGATTATTTGTACACATACATGAATGATTGAACCTTCATTACCATTTTCAATTTCTAAAACACATGCTTACTATCAGACACCGATCAGAAAAGTATGGCGTTCACAATGTTTTAAGCCTTTGAGAAATAAAAGGGCAACTCTAGCAATTATTTTTGTCCGAAATTGGTAAGATTTGACAGTATCGCCTACCGAAAGAATAGGATTAGCTCAGGCCATCAGCATTATTAATACCATTTTCTAGCCACTAATCATACAATATTAAAATTCTCAGGAGGACTTCTATCTTTTAATATGCTGCAAAGGCATTAAGTAAATAGCATTTTTAATCCACAGATTATGTTCCCCTGGTAACGAAGACCATAGGCAAACACACTAAACCCCCAAAGACATGCTGATCTTCATGCGGATAATCCCACAAAAATCAATCAAGTTTTGCAAACAGGCACGGCTTGACAATGATTAAACTGCTGAATTGCCCAGGTACGTCACCAGCCAAAGCACAAACAAAAATCAAAGCACAAAATCAGATAAAATTAACCTTTGACAAGTTGGTTACGGAATCAAACAGTTGAAAAGAATACACTTTAGAGATCTAAAAACTAAACCTCATATGTTTTTATTAAAAAATACACTTCCAATTTCAAATTTGAAATGTTGAGCAGCCAGTTTTCTTTCAGTCGTCGTCAATGAGTTTAATGCTGTCCATTCTTTAAAATGGCAGCAACTGAGACTGTTAAAATGTATTCCACAGCTTTCAAGAGCATTTCAGTCCAAGAAGTTTCCTAGGTACTAATCCGTCTGTAGAAAGGTGTCAGTATTGTTTAGGCAACTGTTGACAGCGGGCAGGCCCAGCACAACACATGGTTATTATCACAGTTCAGTTTCAGGGATAAGCCATCATGTGTGAACTAAAAGCTGTCAGAAATCTGCTAAGTCATATAAAAGAACAGGTGCACCCTCCCTTTAAGATCCCAGTGGGATATGGTACAAAGCAGGCTGCCTCACGTTGGATGCTTCAGAAACATTTGCACTTGTTCAACTTTAAACAAAATCAAATTTCAGGGGCACAAACCACCAGTGATTTTTTAACCAAACTAATGAATTTGAGTCACAAATTTGCTTGTCACCAGTTAAAACACACAGTAAGAACTTTGTCAGCTCATTCCATTCTTGTTTTTTTTTGTTGTATTTGGATTTGTAATTCCTTAGTGAAACGACTACAGACAGGATCATCCTCACGTCAAAAACAGACAAATCCAGATAAAATTCGCCAGGTTTGGAACAGTCTCTCAAATTTGAGACATAAAAATTCAAGCCAGAGTCAAATTTTCTTGATTCAAAAGATTGGGATACAGGCGATTTTGGCAATCATATTTCCCAAATACCAGACAATGGATTTTGTATTAATAGATTACAAAAATAAATTTGACAGTTCATAAAATCATCAAAATAGTTGTCAATGGAACATTCGCCATAATGTAAACCTTCAAGGTGACTGTTCACTCTTCGCTGATCATAATTCTTGAATTTGGAATGGCCAATATTGCCTATTTCTAAAATTTAATACAAGCTCTGACCTTAAACAAAGTAACATTAAAAGATTTTTCACTGAGCCAAACTGGAGACTTTATAATACTATAGTATTACGAAAATGCTCTCATACAGAAAGAATGGTCCAATAATTTTCAGCTTATATAATGAACGCTTCGTACAATTCTCTTGTTTCTATTACACCAAAAAAATCTAAATGCTGTTTTTACGATTGTTTTAACTTATCAAACATACTTGATACAGCTGAGGAGGTGGGTGCAGATTTATCTGGCGAAGGGGCTTTATTTGGTGATGTTTGTCGGTTCTCCACCAACTGTTCCTTTGGCAGCAGTGTTGGAAGATCTTCCATTGACTTGGGGGGACTCTGTAATATGGGGAGTAGACAGCTATTAGAGAGGGAATTAATGGATAAGGTACTTCACAGGTAGATGAAAGAAGACACGGTAAACATAAACAATCAATTTTGAAGACCAAAAGAAACCAGGGTTAACAGTAAGTAGCCGTTGATTCCAGTGCAAATATTTGCTCAGTGAGTGTAAAAACACAATATCAACGCCTGATACGCTACCAGGACTTAGAATTGAGAAGCAGAAAACAAGATGAACATAAGCAAGTAATAATCCAAATAAAACTAAGTGCATGCATTAATCATATGACTAAACTGAACCCAACAAGGGCTGAGACCTGTTGAACGTATACGAACAAGTTTTTTTTTAATAACTGGAACCAATGCCAAAAATTTGAAATTTACCAAGAAAAGCATATTTACGCCACACGTAATTGAAACCGTGACTTCATTTATAATGGGGCAATGTCAGCGTTTAGTAAATGACAATAATTATGGTGAACATGTGACGTGAGAAATTAGTACGCGATGCCTGGCCACGGTGCAGGTCGCGCAATATTTGCAATTTCTCTAACAGCAGAGTAACCGCATTAATTAGGAAATTGCCTGAACCGTTTTTAATTACGTTCATTAATTGTATTTTAAAAATCAGACCAATTAAACAGCAGCTAATTGTTTGAACACGAGTAGAACTATAGAAAAATGCCAAGTTTCTTTATTTCAGCACCGACCTCAATACATTGTATTCAGTCTCAATGAGCCACAACTAACATGCTGAAGATGAAATGTAATCCACCGTCAGAGAGAGCAGATTTCTAAAAATAAGTTATTTAGAGGGCTAGAGTTAAGTCGGATATCCCCCTGAATAATTGAACAAACATGAAAATCCTGTGAAGAGATCTCACAAGTGTTAAAAAGCAAATGTCTTATCCCCTCACATCCTCATATGTTGTTTGCATCTCAGACCTGTTATCGCTGACAAGTTTAATTCTGCAAAAGGATTAAAATATTTGCCTTCATAGGCTTCCTATGGAAACAAGGAAAGCAGTGTCACATACAGCGAGTGAAATAAAATTCAGACAAAATGTTGCAATACAAAAATGTGTTCCAAACTTCCTCAAACGGATTGCATACTAGATGTATTGGATTATGAAGATAGTCTAAGAAATACTTCAGGAACTAAAAAAACACAGGCACGCGCCACATGTTACTAAAGGCAGCCTTTCCGTGTCATATTGCATCACCGCGAGAAACCAACAAAAAACGTTTGGTAGCTTTGAACATTCTCTTGTATCCGCAGTAGTATGTGCCTGCAGCGGGTATCAAAGTATATTGAATTGAACACCAATATAAGCGGGTGATGTTCGTAGACTAAAGTCATGTACAGTAAAATATCACCAATTTAGGAAACAATATGGTGGACAAGTTGCAAAAATAAATCCTTTACCAGTCTTAACATGAATACCATCAGGCAATTTTTTTGAGAAACTGCGTGCATTTGCAATAATGTTACACGCCTTTAAAAAATGAAAAAATACCAACTTCGGGAATTATTTTTGACTGAAATTGGTAACATAGAAATTGTTCACTAATTTAGCATACAACATGGCAGAAAAAAAAGCCATTGTTAAATATCTCAAAAAAATAAAAGTTAAGTAACTTTTAGTCTTTTGTTAGTTCAGTTTGTGCTGTGAAGATGTCCTTGAACAACATTTGGCTAAGTTTGGAATATTTGCAATAAGATAATTGGCTTTTGAGAAAAAGAAAAATTCCAATTTTGGCAAATTTAAAAAAGTGAATAACTGCCACAGTTCATGACTTGAGTGTGGTCAGAGTGGCCCTATCAACATATTGAAGGAATTACATGCGTTACTGCTCAAGGTAGGCTTCAAGTGTCCAGCCGTTCAATTTTAAAATGAAAGTTGAAACAAACTGTAAAATGATAACAAGTTTCAGAGGGGGGGGTTACTGCTGACGTGTACATGAAGCAAATTGTCACCAATTTCAAACAAAAACAACTCCCCAAATGGTTTTTCATTTTAGCATTGTTACTGAAAAAACATGTCGCAAGGTAGCTCTGGAACTTCAATATTGATAAAGTCTATTTTGTGCTACTTCAATGAACAAAAAATTTAATTCACTTTCCCGCCATATCGAATCCTAAACAGGCGAAAATTTACCCAAAGATGACAGATCACACCATCAAATGAAAGAAATTTTCACTATTTTTGAAATACTTAATACATGTTTTATCTGAGATTTCAAATTTAGATCCTACTGAGCGTAATACTTATATACATTGACAATAGATATTTTAAACTCGTTTTATCAGAATGCACATAAAACAGAATATAAAATTTGTCAATCAGTTAATACTGGCGGGGTGTTCCAAACCACATTCCATTAAGGTCTTTAAATCCAGAGAAAAAGGGATGAGATGAGCAGCTAATAGATACCCCAATGACATTTAATTTTCCTGGTACAAAAGACAGCTATTGAAATCTGAAACACAATGGCATAGGGCTTAGTGGCAGAAATTAGCTGTTCCACCAGTGTGCCAGTCACAAAGGCAACAATTGCTGATCACCGAGGGGCATCCTGGTTTTATGGGCAAAGGAAGAACATTAAAGATTATCCCTGTAGTCAACTGAGCTTTTGATTAAGATTGATAGTTGCCTTCACAGTCAAGCAGAACTCCCTTTACCCACAACAAAAAAGCCTTGTCCCATTAGGGATCTCTTCACAACAATAAATGGCTTGTCCCCCATGTAAATGGGTTTGTTTACTAGGCAGGTATTCACCTAGTCCTAATCCCCTTATACTTCATATGTAAGTGTCAGTCTGGACTGTGGGTCTATGAAGTTGGTCTATCTGACACCTTATTACCGTAGTAACAATGGAACAGTGGAACAATGGCAGCTTATATACATGTTATTGACAGTTTGAGATGGTGTTTAATAACAGCAATATTTCAAATGATAAAGTAAGCAACCACCAGAAATCTATAGAACTTAAAATAAAATAATTTCTCACTTTTTTAAAAAGTGAGAATCGAAACTCTACATCACATAGGAACGGGGGTTTTATGCACAATGAACAATTAAATAGCTAAAATGCCATATCCCCGAGTCCAAAGCAGAGAAATACCCCTAGACCCTTGGACACAATGGGGAACACTACATTTTTGGTAGAGGTGCAGCTGGAAAATGGGCATTAGTTGGATATACTGTGCCAGCCAGTTTGATGCCCATTACTTGGTGGAGAACACTGGCACACTATATCGGACTATCAACAGAAAGTGAACGTACCTATCCCATTTAAGTTAATAAGATAACACTCATAATAGATGACGCATCACTTTACCAAAATGTAAAGAAACAGGTGATTAGGCGACACCTGGCGAGACTTGCAGCCACTGAGACACAAGACATGGAGTACGAAAACTACTTCAGAAGATGCAGTGCTCAGTATGAATAAGTTAAAACACACTCAGATAGTATATGACAGCCACCCATTAAAGAGAGTGGATTCCAAAAGGGGAACTCATTTGAAGGTTATAAAGTCACATTTTCATAGGATTTTGTTCTAGAAACACTACCATTCACTATCGTTAATAGGATTCTTGGACAGTTGTCTTTTTAAGCCTAAAACAAGTGTAAGAACAGATGCCATACTGTCAAGAATAAGTACATATTTTGCATCAAAGTATTATAAGAAGGAAAACATTAAAACCCATCCGTTGATTTTTGTACTTTGGAAAAAGAAATCTTGCACTTTTGAACTTCCAAAATGAGCTCTTTTGTAGTGAATTAAATCAGAGAAGGTACCCTTTCATCAGGAATTTTGTTGGGAAACGGGTAAAAGTGGAGTAAACAGGTCCCTCTTCAAAATGGCTACTGGAAACCAGTTTCACTGAATAACGGACACTGTCATTATTCAATGAAAACTGGTTCTCAGCAGCCATTTTTAAGAGGGACCCGTTTACTTCACTTTTACTGGAAAAGACACCCTGCCTCTGAGAAACCAGTCGAGAGAAAATCATCCAGCTGAGCGATACATCCCTAATACCTTTTTGTGAGAGTACCCTGGACTTTTAATTCAAGTTTTCATCAAAAAACTATGGTACTAAACCTAACATTCGCATTGTAACAAGCATGAAAAGGTTAAAATACAGGATTGGATCATGATTTTAAAAATAACACAAAATAGGTTAGGAATGTAATGTCTGAGGCTGTTACCTACAATGGCAAACTTTTAACACAGGAATACTGTTAAAAATCACAATTCAAAGGCAAAGTATACATTAAACCCAATAAACCGGTCATAAACCCACAAGAAGCACAAATTCAGGTACAAGTGGTCATTATGTTGTGAAAAAATGTTTCATTTGATTGACTATTACAGTTCACAGTGCGGCATAAAATGTACAGCTGCAGGTAGCCTTGAAACAATCTTGTGCATTTTGGTATAAAATTTGTTGACAGAGTTAGCCTACAGCCAATTGAGTTTCAGGGAACTGAAAAAGCTCTTTTGCCAGTTTTTTACCCACATCAATTTCCTAGTGGTGTTTTGGCGTTTAGTTGTCATATACACAGCTAACTGTCTGGCTTGGCTAGAAGCAGCTGCACTCTTTTAACCTAAATAGAACAAGACACTCGGCTTCGGCAGCCAAAACACTAGTTCGAGTCTTGGATCACCGTGTATGCTGAAACGAAAAACGAGGCACTCGTTCAACAGGTCGTTTTACCTGTGTCTCTGAAGAATTGACGGCTGTTTGTGTATTAGCAGCGACCCATGCTTCGGCAAACGTCTCCATCGCTGCGTGGAAATCCATCTCGGCAACAAACGGCGACTTCTCACGATTTGTTATTGTGCCTCAATGGGGACGGGCCAAAAAAGTTGGATGGACAGATTATCGTAGCACGGTTGTCCGACTAGTTTTCAACAATCGAGTTGCAAACTTAGTCGCTGCAGACTGAGTCGAGACCTTCTTTGAACTTCCATCGACGAACTCTGTCAGCTCAGCATGATACTCGGTCAAATCTGCCCGATCGAGTGTTACTGAAAGCCGTCTGTTCTGCCAGATAAACCCTTCATCCCCGAGCTAAAGAGATTAAGTGACCTGGCACTGACAAAGGTCAGAAAACTCATCCGCCATAAAAGCGGGAAATTTGACACTGTTCTGTCTCAACTTGAAAAAAAATAATACATGGTATGAACACATGTTTCCTTTAATTTAATTTGATATATCGGTTTTTAATTGAACAAGTCGTTAGCTTTGAACATTTTCTGAACGATGTTTTGGCGAATGAATACTGAACCTGAACAGATTAACCTTTTGCACTCGATTTTTCGAATATATGGGAACAAAGGCAGAGTATTGCAAACTTCGAGGTATTTAAGTAACTTTCACACGCGGTAAGTAATACCTGACTTAAACCTAACAATACTCAATTAATTTCGTTATTCGAAATATAGGCATATCTAAATTTTGTCCAATAAATACAGCGCTCTCTATCGAGGAAGTCTATTGGTTAGTTTGTATTTTTGTCGCTAGGTGTCAGTAAGACGAATTCTTGCCACCAATGAGCTATTGATTTATCTCATTGCTTGCCACAGCCACTGCCACCTTTGCGTCACCTGCATGCTTTGCAACACAGACGTAATGTAAAGATGTGTTAGGTGTAGCCCTTTTTGTTTTGTACATCACGGTTTGTAAGGTGACATGCCTGTAGCCAATGAATGCAACGCCTGAAGGTCTGAGCGAAAGTGAAGCGGGCTTACCCCGGCTTTCACCCATTCGCAAATGTCCCGCTCCCCGAGTCTCGGTTCTTTCAGAATCAACGGAACAACTCAAAAAGAAAATTTAACTAACTGCTTTGCTTTGCGAGCCTAGTTTTGGCAAGTAGTTTGACCAAGTGGTAATCATTTTTTTTGTAGGTTTCTTAAGCAGGAATCTTTAATTTGATAATGGTTTGGGCTATTACAAAACGAAAGGTTAGGACTGATGGCCAGCAGCCCGGAGAGACAATGTCTTATGATATCACTTCCAAGACGGATTCGAATATACGACCTCCGTGGTTTCAGTCCTATGTTTTGCTAGCGCAGCAAATGAGTGAGAGCCAGTAGTGACAATTGGTGATTTGAATTACCGAAATCACTAAAACGCAACGGATTTTGTTGCTTAACATCTCAAGGATAATAACATGAAAATTTGCCCCATACAAAAGTAACCTCAACAATGCGTTTTTCAGCCTAAAACTGATTGTGTCTCTTTTTAGACAGCAATTCACTGTTTCAGAAACATGGGTTTAGTTTGAAGAGCAATGTACATATCTAAGTGCCATGCATTTCCGGCTTACCTATACTTGACAGATATTTAAAAATGGTATTTAAGATAAAATAGCTATGTTTAATTTTTCAAATCGTAGCACACCAGCATAGTAAACGACAATGAGGATTTTTTGCACCTTAATTCTTTCTTAGTCGTCTTACTTGCCTGTCTTTCCCCCCGCGCGACTGTAAAATACAAGCTCTTCTCAAAATGTTTTACTTGCTATTTGAAGAATGTTTTGTCAATTGTAAGAACAAAGCTATTATTTTTGTAATAAAAATGAGTGCGTAATAACAACGAAACGTATAAAATAAAGGCTTTTACCAATCGATCAGCATTCCATAGGAGTTATGATAGGGGGAAGGGAAACGAACATTATTTTAAAGACGTCCCTGCCAAAGTGTGCGCTTTCTGTTTCCCTGAATGTATCGTATTTGTGATCAAGTATAAGTCAGAGATGGGGACGATTTTCACATTCATGGGACCAGTGTCATGAGATTGTAAGTCAGATCGTAGATAGGACGATCGTAAGTAGGTTGCACGATACGTTAGAAGAGCGAAAGCGTTGTCATGTAATCTTGATAAGTTTTCACTCCACATGCAAACTGCCTTCACTTCATTAAAGTTAACGAATCTTGTTTCTTGAACTATTTTGATTGGTTTTGAATTGTCTGGGATTGAAAGTAGACTAGATTTTCTAGTTTTAACAAAATTGTCATTTTTCTACGAACACGTTGAGGCCATTGACACTTTATTGCCATCTAAGTGATCTCCGATAAAATGGACCCCTGCCACAAAGGCCTGGTCAAGTGGGCACATCTCGTGGTTTATCGTTTATTCTCGTTTTATTTGAAGTTTCTAGAAACCCGCTTTCCGTCGAAAAAAACAAATTTTGATTCAAAACCTCATAACGTTATGAACGCCAGTTTGTAAGCAATTTAAACAACCGCGAGAGAGAAGGTAATATTGAGCTTATTACGCTTTTCCAGTGCAATGACTTTCTGTAATTGAGCCCCCCCCCCCCCTTCCCAATGAAAATAACTTGCAGATGATTTTCCCGAAAAAGCGCCTGCCTTAGGTGTCTTTTCTGATTCTTTTACTTACATGGCTTTATACCAAATCCCGTAAAGGCACTCGCCCGAAGGACAGAATACAAGGTGGAAGTTGTCGAGAAAAGCCATTTGTGCTTTAGGATTGATTCTGATATAAATTTATTTACAGTGTATTTCAAAAAAATACACCTCGTATAATAATTCACTATTCAAGTTTTTAAACATCATAAGTCTTTTAAAGCTCTCTTCAGTCGTATCCGCAACAAATGGTTGACGTCTTCGTCTTTTTCCAAAGTATAGTGGAAAAACTGCCAAAATGAATTAGATTCCACTGAGTTTAAATTAATAGAAGGCCAACGTTTTAGAGCACGACCAACACCTTCACGTCTACCTTGCACAAACCTCAAATGAAATTGTGCACATCTATATTGTTTCATAATTCTAATGCCTTTAAAGTATTCTAAACCTGTTCCGCAGGTTTTTAGTCTAGGCATTAGCATCCAATACGTTTCTGATAAATGCTCCCTGCAGGATTTTTTTTTGTTTTTGTTACGTGAATTTTTCCCGCATTTCCGTGAAACATCCCTCACTGCTGCAACTTTACCGGTAATAGCATTGCTTCTCTTTAGCAACTGTCTACCTATAACTGTGATGAAGTTTCATGATATAACTGCGGATGTTGCAGGTGAATGTTTTCAGATTCTAAAATGTCACCACGCGATTTTCCTAGTTACTTTATCGTTCGCAAATAGAACTGTTTTTGTAGTGTTAGAAAACACTAATATACCTATAAAAGGTTGTCTCGAAATGTGTTACTTTATACTTGCATTTTTGAAATTCCATTATTTAGGCTTAGTCCCCACGAAACAGGTGTCGTCGGTTTGATGCTGTTCATGCAGGTCCACTGCACCCCGTTCCCCCATTGTCAAACGCTCCCTATGCGTTGCCCGTTGTTTACGACTGACTTACGCCCGCGGTCCGTGGTGCTAGAGTACGTTGTTCAGTGGTGATTGATTGGTTAAGTTTCGAGTCTGAGTCTGAGTTGGCTGAGTTTGAGTTCGCAGATTACACCCTAGTCATCTTGAGATGAGATAAGTCGCCCAATTGTGTATAGTGTGCGGCAGGCTTCGCATTTACTTGATCACGCGTCAACATTATATCTTCAGGCGCGCGGGGAACTTGGAATGCACACGTGTATAATAACATTTTTGAAATATTATTCGGATATGGGAATTATTTTTGGAACTTTTCATTGCATGGGTTGGTACGTAAACGATACTTTTATTTATTTCATTTGTTTATTTTGTGATTGGGCTCACGTTCTGGTCCTTAGGCGCTCTTTTCAGAAAATAGTCAATGGCAGCATGTAGATTCGGAGTTTCTTGAGATATTATTTTTTCTGTTGTCTTTTAACTCAAAATGTTAACCCAGTGTATGTAAGATTGGAAGGTTAAATGTGTTCCATGTAGTCAATTAGGTGAGGTGCGACTAAGAACAAGCGCACCTCATCGGGTTGTCCCTTCAATGAGATTCCACTGGCGGTTGAGGTCGACCTCATCCAGGATAATTTTGTTTCTAATTAATTAGAGAGGATTGTTGACGACTGATGAACAGAGGGAAGAGAGGAAAATATGATGAGGATCAGGGGTTGGGCAGGGTAGCCAATACTCAGCTCTTTAACAGAATCCTGTTTAAGGGTTAGTTTACTGACTAAGTGCTAAGTAGCTGAATAAGGTGTGTCGGCGATGACCCGATAGTGAGAATTCAGTGACCGGGCCGGGGAGCGGTAGGGCGAATGATAGCCTTGGTGTAAAGCTGTAGACCTACGTTAGTCTTTATACAGCTAGCTGCCTAGCTAGGGGAATGAGTGACGAGAGACGACTGTGGGAGATTTAGCAACGGTTGGGAGAGACATTGGTGGAGAATATGAGAGAGTTGAAACTTGCAGCCATCTTATACTTCCTTTCCGTATATTCAGAGAGTTTTCAAATTTAGTGTTATATGCGCCTAGTTTTGGTGCCAACAACTCTCGGAGTTTTTAAGGTGTCCCAAAATGACCAGTCTCAACGACCGCCAATCACAAACAGTTATACACGCATAGTCAATCATCAGGTTTGTTGGCTGTTTTACATGTCTGGTTTTCATCTTTATGCCATTTTCAGGGATATGCTTGCAAGGCAAACACTCGTCCCGATCAATTTTATGATACATTTTCCGTTCATAGGCTCCTCGTTTCCAAGGATTTGCCCGCGCTTACTTTTGGAGTTCCAAAAAGGTAAAATCTGCTGTTTTCCAAATAGACATCAGGGGCGCGCCGTACTATGACAAATTCACGGTACGTTTCGTAGGCTTGCTCCCATGTCAACAGGTCATTTTGGCTAGCTACATGCCAATACTGGGGTTGGTTCACCGACTAGCTAGATGCGTGCCCACAGCTGTCGGGCAGTATTGGTGGTAGTTACGTCGCTTCGATTATTCAGAAGGGGGTACTAGTTATAGGTTTTGTGGTGTTCGATTTCAATTTTCACTATTTTCATGAGTTTCGAGATTATTTATTAACTTTATATCTTTTTACTTTGTTTGTGTTATACAATTATCTTTCTTAATATGTATGTAGATGAACTTAATTATGACAAAACAATTTTCTAAATGAAACACTGTCAACATGCCATGGGTTTTTGAAAACAAGGATGTACCCGGCCGAAGTGGAAGCCAACAAGTCAGATTAAAGGCTCAAAAACCCGCGTTCCGTCAAAGACGCCAACTTTTGACTCCGAATGCATACCGCTATATTAGTGACCTTATTCCTAACTCATGATTTCGTGACTTGGAAAGAAACAGAGAATCCTACACGAGTGTCAGGTTTATGACATGGGCAAAACCTAGCCAAAATCACAAAGCTTGCCGAGGCTTGACGAAATTTCCAAGAGCTTTTGCCCATGTCATAAATCTGAGTCGAGTGTAGGATTTGTTTTCTCACAAGAACCGTAAAAACGATCTTTTTGGCTAAAAAACTCGACGTGTCTAAAACTTTCAACCACACGACTCAACTTTTGTAAAAACACACTTGCGCAATGTAAGTAATTCGGCTATTTTTGTGAATAGGTTTATTTTAAGCTTAGCAAATGTAAATTGCATTCAGCTTTTGTAGCAAATATGCAAGTTAGAATCTAATGAATAGTCTTTGAAGGTGTTATATTACAACTTGGCACCCCGGCCAACCCGCGATCGAGAACAAAATTTGGCGCGGGAAGCGAAGCCAGGCAAGGTGAGTAAATTTGATGAATTTTCGTTGTTTTTACTTCCAATGTGAAAACAGAGACATGATTTCAAGGCGTAACACATTGAGGAAGGGCAGGTAGAGGTTTAGGTTAGTGTCTCTTCCAAAAATAGGAGAAAAGTTACGTTGACCGAGGCATCGCTTAAGCCGAAGGTGATTTGTGTGTCATTTTGGCAAATTGCCGTTATTTTTGGCGCTAAATCAATAAATTGACCATGGAGTTATGAAGAAATGACGCGTGAAAATATAACGCAACGCTTGTTTTTTTTAGTTTTGTCAGGATCTCTGATTTTTCGACGCTTTTCTGCTCAAAGATGCGATCGAGAACGCAACGATAAGCGATCGGGAACGCAAATTTGTGTTTGTTTATGCGATCGGGAACGCATCGTGGTGTGTCGAACAGTAATGAACTTTTTACTTATAAAACGCGAATACAAAATAAGTGTAGTGCAATGAATTAATCACATTTTGTGTCATTACTGAGTTACTTTCGTATCAAAACTGAACAACATAGCATATTCCATTGAATTGCCATGAGCATTACATGTACATCAAGCATAATATTTTAGTTTCACAAACGAATTTATTTTCATTTCAGGAAACAAGTTCACTGTTATTGTGAGGCGAGCTTCAACGAACATGTTACCCACGACGTAAAGGTACACACTACCAGGGTTTTGAAAAGTACAGGCATCTACTTTGAGACTGGAAACTACTGAGAACAAGGGTTTCTAAACTGAAGACTCACCCAGGAGTTGTTCCATGTGGCGTGTCAGCCAGGTGTAAACAAATTGTTACAGCACCGAAATGAAAGCGAGTGTAGAATCTTCCTGTAAAGTTGTGACAGCAAAAGGAAAAAAAACAGTGAAAGCAGTGAAGTCAATTAAGAATGATGATAAGCTTGCCCATGGCATGAGGAGAGAGGGGAGTACGGCAACACTTCACGAAATGATTCAAAGATTCCCACTCATAAACGCCTGGAATCTAAAAATTGGAAAGAAGTTGTGTAAACTCATGTGGGTGGGATTTTACATAATGTTTTACTGATAACATCGATACAGAGATGAACAGATTGACTTGTGGCACTCGTGTGGCTTGAATGTACGTTGTGTTTGACTCTTCTGTGTTGTAGTCTTGGTCCGAAGTTCACTTGCATCATCAGTTCATGATCTCCAGCTTAATGTGACATTGAAAAAGATTGAGACAATTATAATACACATACTATATTGTGATTTTCTCAAAACGTAGTCAACATGTTGTCATTAACCTCACTTCAACTACACACTGTAGTGATTTACACAGGAAATCAACAATACTATAGCATTTGTATTATAATATTAATCTTTTATCACACGAACTTCAAAATTGGTCTTACAAAAATATATAAATTTATTGCTTTAGGGAAATCAACATAACAAATCCATTGAACATTTCCAACGAAGTACTTTTGGAATGTATTAAACTAAACCATCACTGAATCATAGACAATGTATTTAGGACTGGTTGATAGTATAATAGTCTGTCACACGAAATCAACAACTATATGAAAGCAATTTCTACAATAATCAAAGACATATATTTTCTTTTAAGATATTAATTGGTCAGAACAATTGTATGTAAGTATTGCCCAATGACACTTAGTATGGCCATTTAAATCTACCTAAACACTACATAAATGTACTGGTTCTGTAAAAGATCCTTTTGAAATAACACAAATATAGAAAGAAACTTGAGGAAAAAAGGTTCAAAACAAAACATCAAAATATTATCACATCAGACAACTACGAACCATAAACTCTGTAAATCTGAATAACCTATAATGACTTAACAACCTTTACCACTGGACTTAATGATTTCATTCATGACGTTTCTGCTTGCTATGCCTGTAGAAGGAGGCATACTGTTTGCATGACATGACACATTCACCACAAAAAGGAATGTCCTCCTGCTGTGACGCAATGTCGCATCAGGCTTACTCTTTCCGTGAGACATTGATCACAGATAGGACACTGAATCGACTTGGTTCCTGAGCACGATGCTACATGCTCTGTTTTATTATATTGCTAAAAAACTCTTGACGCACGCAAGGGCTGGTAAAGGTCTTGCCTTGTTGTAGTGTCACTGTATTTTATTGCCATGTGGTCATACTAAGTCGATTTCTTAGTTCCTTAACAAGGCTCCACAACACACACACACACACTCCGTTGTGACATGCAGCAGTTGTACTACTCTTTCTAGGAGGCGTGGACGTTATCACCCTGAAGGACTCGTGTGGCTACAGTTCAACTGAAAAAAATCAAACGCATTCACTTATGTTTGTTAGGCTAAATCTTCCTTAGAAATAATGAAAAAACGATGAAATGTAATTAATAACCAACCCACCAACTAATTCAGTTTCCGTATTATTCTAAAATTATTGACATAATACCGTAACTTGAACGACTATTCAGGTCGATTCAGAGAAAAAAAATCATGTGCGTTCACCATCGCCATAAAGAATTTACGACATCGTTCCCGATCGCCGTCTCACACAAGGACCAGCTTGTATTGGTAAATATCTCAAATTATTTCACAAATCATAACTAACAAAGGTGTCACCAGGGACGATTAAACTATAAACGTCACACGTCTCTTCTTAAGAATCCTGGAATTGCAAATAACAATTAGAAATTGTCGATTTTACGAGACGCAAGGCATTTTACCGAAAGCCAATGCTTTCCGAGCTCTTTATTTTAAAAAATAAGCAAAAGCCAAGTATTATTTCAGATCCACAACAAAGGTTACACTCTGACGCTTTTNCCCCCCCCCCCCCCTAAAACACCCACATTCCATTTGGCAGTTCGGCGGTGCCAATGTCTGACGGGCAAACCCTGGCTAATACTCTGCCCTGGCCCCCCTACATATAAATCCGCCCCTGAGATGGGTCCGTTTAAAAAGTTGTTTGCATGTCCTTCCGACTGGGAGTACGTACAGTTGCGACACCTGATTTGTCAATCATAACCTTGTCACCGTCTCGGAATTCCGGCATTGTTTGGTTGGCGCGCGTTTGGTTGTTTTAGTGTTTTGCAGACGATAAAATGTAAGGCATATGGATTTCTACATTGCATTACTTTGTGATTTGCCCATGTAATATAAAAATACGTACTCGGTGTTATTAAACAGTCCTGGTCATGTGAGAAAATGGCATTTCGTTACTGCATGAGACCATGTTCAGGACATAAAATGGGTCGCCGTGACAAGCCAACTTGTGGAGCATTATCTAAACCAATAACTAACAGTATGTTCTTTCCAAGCCAAAAAAAATCACCTCTAACCTGACTAAGGAATACTTTGAGACCAATTTGATATCTGTAACTTGTCTGAAGTAGAAGTTTATTTCATAACGAAAAGCGGTTCTATAGCAGTGTTACGGTCGTCATCAGACATTGACAAACACGACAGTGCAATTTGTGCCGTTCAACTTCGTTTAACTGTCTTTTTGTTAGTTGAAAGAATATCTATAAATTTCTTTTTAGCGTAATGCACCGTAGGCCTAATGTGACGTAAACGCCTGTAACAGTTTGAAAATTTTGCATACAGCTGACTATAACTTGCGTTTTTATTTGCTTAGTTGTCATGGCTGCTGGGAGCCCGTTGAATGGTACAGCGATCCCTGCAGCAACAACAGAACCAGGTGAGAAGAATGGTTCAACTAGACTAACTGGATTACTCGAAACTAAACTTAGCTGACTTGAATTGATATGATTTAAGATTTTTTAGTGAAAGCTTGACTGTTGCAAGCCAATGAACTGTAATTGCGCACTGTTTTTATTGCAAGAGCGTGTGTCATATTACTTCAATATGAACACATCTTCTTCCCTTACAAACTGCGTGTTTTGTTGTCACCAAATTAATTCTTTTTTCACGAACTGCATTTCTTCTCCCGCGTACCACTTTTTGTTCTTACGAAACCATCTATTTTTGCACGAAACAAAACCATACCTAACTGTGGCAGAAGGTCCGATGCATTTTAACAAGCACGTCATAAGCAGAATTAGGGATGCTCCGGGCATGACCAAAAACGTATGCAGTTCTCCCCAGGAAACTTTGGTTGCGGGCTTAGCCTTGTGGTACCCTAGATGTGTTAGTGCACGATAAATTAGATTCAGTAATGTAGGTTATACAAGTGTGGTATGTTTTTATTTTTACAGTTAGAGTTGCACTTCGCCCTTTTTAGCTTTATGGCAAAATACGAAATTAGGCATTAGGCCAGTTTCTCTCATAAAGTCGGTCTCATAATATTCCTCACTTTGATAAGAATCTATTTCCGTTACCAACTCAAGCCACAGGCCAACCTTAATAAATTCTTGAAATGTTGTTTTTAGTTCGGGGGTGTTTCGGTGTTCTTGTTAATAATTGAAATGAATTCCTAACACGATAGTGGAATATTGAGAGTCCGATTTTAAGAGAATGAAAGGAAACATTCGTTATTCGATTTAGCGTGCTCAGTAAACAGGCTAAAATCCAGCTTCAAAGTGCCTCGTTATGTTCACAGCCTCCAGTGAATCGGGGACCATAATCGCCGTGGTTGTTGTTGGTACTGTCGGCCTGTGTCTGCTGGGGGGCACTTTTATATACGTCTGGTATATGCACCAACGTAAAATGAGGGAGAAATTAGCAACAGCGCCAGAATCTGCTTTGGAAACTGTTTTAAGAACCAACGCCTGTCTTGTCCAGGAGCTGCAGGCGGCACATTCTTCGAGACAGGCGGACAAGATAGAGGCTTGTCTGGAGAAACACAAAACGCATGTGGAGAGCCATAGAAATGTGCAAGAGTTGCTTGATCAAGCGCGGACGTTTCTCCGCGAGATCAAACTTCGACATCTCATGGAGCAAGGGAATTACCTGAAGGAATTGCTCAAGAAAGCGAATGGTGAACTAGATTGTTTTACTATCACGGAAGCCTTAAAACAGTACTGCAACTTTTGGCAAGAAAACAAACTCAATATACAAGAGATGGCTGTAGAGGAAGGTATCAAATGGCAAGAGGGACGATATTGTTTTGAAGAAGATGCTGGCCTCATTAAAGCAACGAAGGACCTACTCAATGATTTACAATCAGCCTTAAACACGCAGCATTCTCTGCTGAAGTCACAACTACGTGAACTCATAATGGTGGACGATACACCTGTTTCTGAAGTGGAGACGACTTTGCAAAGGTACAACGAATTGATTTCAAAACACAAAGAAACGTTTACAAAAGATGAAGGTCTTTTGCAATTAGTCACCTTGTGGATTGAAAAACATTCTGAAAGGAGGTTCTTACAATCACATAATGAGCAAATGTTTTGCCTCCAAGGAGGAGACCTGCAAGCGAAACCAAAAGCAAACTATCAAGATCGTGTTAGAAGAGACGAAGACCTAGTTGATGGTTGTGAGACAAAAATCAAAAATTGTTCAGAGATCGACATCATAGACGATGAGACCGAACAAAGACATTATCCACTATCAAATTCACACACGAACGACGTGGAACAAGTAATCAGCAGAGAAATGAACAATGCGCGGCATTATGATGAATTCGATGAAACAAAAGACACCAGTGATAACAGAGATGAGCGTATTGAACTGGAGAAAAATAAAATTCAGCTTCCAGCATCTAGAGAGTTTCCTGTCACTATTGTTCCAGGCTTGCAGCTATCGGGGGGCGAATGCGCGTTAGACGAGAATGCGCGACCACTTAGTGATCTGCAACTTCACAACCTCGTAGCACAAGGGAAGCAGTTTAAGATGAACCTCCTGAGAGCCAACAACGATTTAGACGAACTGGCTATCAGTGAAGCACTTACAGATTATCTCAATTTCTGGCAGCTCAATGAACTCTCCATGCATGTGGAGGCTAAACGATGCGGCACATTCGGTAAAGAAGAGCTCAAACAAGATCCAGAGCTTGTGAAGCGCTCGAAAAGGCTTCTATCAACGATAAAATCCAGATTAACGTTAGAGATGAATCTTCAAAACTTACTTGATGACGACAACACGACAATTGACTATGTTAGGCTAGCTTTGGAGAAATATCAAGCATTCATTGCAATACATAAAGATAAGTTTGAAGAAGACACCAGTCTTGTTGAAAAAACGTCTCAATGGCTTCAAAGGCACACAAGTAGTAAACCGATTGATGGAAACGGGAAATCGTCTAATCAAGCTGAAGTAAGTGGAGGCAAAACAGATGCATCTGAAGCATCATTTCATTACAGTGAAGATTTGCACAAAACTTCCGGGGGAATTGTTGGGGAAACTGGCCTTCACTGTTTCAACAAAACAACACCTAGTTCCAGTAGTGATAAGACGTCGGAAGCAAGGGACTACTTTACAGACACAATGGCGGATTCCGAAGAGCCCCCCTGGCGAGCTGTTAAGGTAAAGGGAAATACGACGGTCCCTAACATGAGATGCATTTCTAGTAAAACTGATGTCACAGCAGCTAGTGATTCAGCCTTGCCGCATCACATTAAAGACATCGAGAACAGCAAAGTGCGGCCACCACGAAAACAAGAAGAGAGTGTATCGCTTAGTGTTGCTGTTGATACAGAAAGTGCAAACTATGGTGCCAAAGTTGCTCACCTCATAGAGCAAGGGAAGGATCTAAAGGTTAAGCTGGAGAAAGCAAACATAGAACATGATGAGCATGTTATAGGCGAAGCTCTTGCGCAATATCTTAATTTCTGGAAACAGAACAAAATGACGCTGAGAGAAGTGGATGCTTCGTCAAGCGAATTCCAAAAGAATGACCTTAAACAAGATACTGGGTTAGTAGCTCGGTCAAAGAAATTTTTGTCTGAAATTAAATCTAAACTTTCATTGGAGCTAAATCTGCAAGACTTTATTGAAAATAACACGGCACCAGTAGGCGAAGTTAAATTAAAACTGGAAGAATACAAAGCTTTTATTCAAAAACACAAAGGGAGGTTTAAAGAAGATGCTAATCTCATTGAAAAGGTCACATTTTGGATTCAGAATCCTATGCTTAGCGTATCAAAGGGACAGGCAAATTCGTATCTACAGGTAGGTGATCAACATACTAAAAAGGTAAGAACGAAAGCGCTTTCTGCTGACAGCAACGTTCATCAACTATTGGACCAAAACAAAGAATTGAAGGCGAAATTAGAGAAAGCAAATACGGAGCAAGATGAATCGGCTATTACAATAGCGCTAACACAGTATCTGAACTTCAGAGACAAAAATAAATCAGTTATGCAGCGAGCAGCTCCAAGGCAAGGGATGTCGTGGCAGGATTATAAAACCGAACTTGAAGAAGACTTTGCTCTTGTAGCTCGTTCTAAAAGACTTTTGTTCAAAACACTGTCCCAGTCAACCTTCGATCACGAGGGATTGAAGACGATCCTTGAAGAACTGACGAAGGACGAAGATACGTCTCCCACAGAAGTAGAAGTAAGTCTGAAAAGGTATCTTTCATTTATTGCAAATCACCCGGGTAAATTTAAAGAAGACAAGTTGCTCATTGAAAAGGTCAGAGTCTGGTTACAGAAACATAAAAGCGATACTTCGGGAAAAGACGAAAAGAAATCATACCCAGAAGACCCACCTGCTTCAGTTGTAAAAGTTAAACCTGAATCAAAACCAACTAATGAGGAACATGGAGAGGTGATGGCATTCAAACAGTGTTACGAGCCATCACAATTTGGGGTGGAAGAGGCTACGGTCAATGGCAGAAATGTTGAATCAAACAAAAAAGAAGGGCACCAAGGTAGTGATGGGGATGAGGAGGTGGGAGAGACAGTTTCCCAATCAGATGTCGATCACGAGGTACTGAGGACAACAATAGAAGAACTAACTAGTAACTATGATACATTACCCAAAGAAGTTGAAGAAGCCCTGCAGAGATATAAGACGTTTATTGAAACACACAGGAAAAAATTTAAAGAAGACATTCGCCTTGTTAACATGACCAGGGCTTGGTTAGAGAAGCATACACCCGGCACGTTAGTACAAGAGAAAAGGAAGCAGCATCCAAAAGATGCATCTGCTTCACATAAAGAAGAGAAGGTTAAGTCAAATCAAGTTAAAGTGGACCTTGCAAAGGTAAAGGAGACCAGAGAGTGTAGCGTACCACCAAGAGTAGTGGGGGATGTTAGTAAGGCCAATGACGAAATGGTAAAAGCAAGTAGAAAAGAAGAACAAAGTAAAGCGTCAAGGGTGAAATCACGCCCTGGCGAAGGGGGTGCTGAAGAACTTAACATGACTGAGGGGTTCACGACAAAGAACACGACATCGAGTACGGTAAGTGAGCAACGGGAAAAACGGGACTTGAGAAAAGACGAGCAAGATTCTAAACTTTCTCAACTCGTTCGTGAAGGGAAGGAATTGACGGCACAACTCGAAGAGGCTAACAAAACTTTAAGCAAACCCATAATTACAGATACATTAGCAAGCTATATTCATTTTTGGGAAACCAATACGTTGGAGATGCAAAGGGCTGCTGCAAAGAACGTTTCTTTGTGGCAGAATCGGCAGCACGAACTCAAAGAAGACTTTCAACTAATAAATTGTTCTAAAAACATTTTATCCAAGTTGTCCAAAATTGTTGAGCACGAGGATCTGAAAGGGAAATTGAAAGATCTGGTCGGCAGTGATGCAACACACATTGAAGATGTGACGGTGGCGCTTCATAATTATGAATTATTTTTAGAGAAAAATCTACCAGAATTCAAAAGAGACGAAAGTTTAATTAGAAAGGTCTCGGATTGGATTAATAAACACACGAGCTCTTCTGGAGAAGTAAACCTTGAAGAAAGAATTAGCACCCATGAACTCAAGCACATTTCACCACGAAAAGACGCTAGTACTAAGGCAAGTCCGTATCAACTAGATTTTGGATTGAGCGAGGCTGCTGCATTTCAAAAGACTAGCTTCAAGCTTTCTGAAACTGTCGATAATCAACTGGCTAGAAGTGATACCAAAGAGCAAGAAGGTACTGAATTCGATTCTAAGGAACAGTGTACTTTACAAAAAGACGTGGCAGAAGAAACACCCGAACCACTTACTGAACCAGAGAAAAGACAGGAAGATAATGCGAACATTACGAATGAAGAGATTGAAGTACATGGCTACAAAAAAGTCTTTAGAAATCGACAAACACCAGAAGAAAAGAAGTTCAAGGTTCTACGCGACTGTCTAGTTCGCGCCATAACTGTGCTGTGTTCGACAATAGACGAAGTTCGGAAACCGCTTGACAGATACACGAGGTTCCATGAAGCTCACGCGGACGTTTTACACCTAGATTCGATTCTAGTTTCTCGTGCCAAGGATGTGATACTTAAGAAAGAAGCAGAGATAAACCGTATTAAAGCTGAAGGTGACCATTTAAATAAGTTATTGGTTTCGGGAAACGAAGCTGGTAATGAAAGTTTAATTCAAGAGAGATTGCAAGCATACCGGGATTATTGCAAAGCACATCCAAAGATTTGCAAGCTAGACTCGGCATTAGTGGATGACTGTCTGCAAACATTACGTCAAAAGGAGCGAGAAAGGAAAGATCCCGTTGTGGCGCTTCAAACAAAACTATTAAACATGAGCGAAAATGACAATGCCGATGAAATCATCGGGACCTTAAGTGCGTATACACAATGTATGGCTAAGCGCAATTTGAAAATTGATGATAAATTGGTTAAGAAAGCTAAAGAATTTATTTCTAAAGCAAAGAAAGAAGAATACGTTGAACGTCTCCGACAAGCAATAGATACTGCTGACGTCGATAAAATAAAGGAGGCTTTGGCAGAGTATGTGAATTTTTGTAACTTATCACCTTATGACGCTGACGAACACAGAAGTCTCGTGGAAAAAGCAAACGCTATACTGAATGATCCTATTCAATTCAATAATTGTGTAAAAGAAAGAGAGTTGAAACTCAAGGAAGATTTGCTCTCAGCCCACGAAACGTTGAACGAAAGGACAATAGAGGATGCACTAAAAAGGTACATTGATTTTGTTCATCGACATAGAGCTGTTATAGGTACTGGAGACACTGTATTACTACAGGAAACAGAAAACGTACTGGCAGTCGCTCGAGAAAGGAATGCCATGACACGGGCCATAAAAAAACATGACTATAGACGTTTGAAAATTGTACTTGATCGTTTGTTACGAATGGGTGGCGAAAAATGGGTTTCAGTTGAAATGGATAACGCAAAAGTCGCTCTCAAATCTATGGAACGTGTAGAAAATTTAAAGGTGAAAATTCTTGAGCTGGACAGATCTTTGATGTTGGAGATTAGGAGTTACAAATGTCCTCCTGTATGCGTTCACGATGTGATGAAGGCTGTGCTATTGATTCTTGGAGACACGGAAGACATAACATCTGACTGGCTGGTTTGTAGGAACCGTTGTTGCACAATACGCGTGGGCGACTATCCAGGGTTGCTGATGCGCATAAAGTTTTTGGCGTGAGATTCCTTCACCCGGAAATAGCAGCACGCGCTCTTGAGATCTTGTTAAGGTACACGGACGAGGAAGTAAATCGATTGAGCTTGGGAGCCGCGATTTTTCACGCGTGGGCTTTGGGAATATGCGACCAATGTCTGCGAATGGTTGACCAAATACCCACTCCAGCCGTGGATGATAGGCAAATTTTTATTTTAACGATTGTGGCAAGAGAATTTAAGGTTGAAATGGAAGCTTTACAAAAACAGAGAGAAGAGGAATTGAAAGCGGAAGTTGTTGCAAAGTGGCAGAAGCGAAAGGAGGGCGTTGAAAAGAAAGCAGTAAAGAAATGGATGAAGAGAAACATGAATGCAAACTATTCGTGTAGCGAGTCGTCGGATGATTCCGGTGGTGAAGAACGCAATTTATTTATTTTGGGAACGCGCGTGACCCTTAATACTGTATTTGAACGTTTCATACCTGATGATCAACTTCTTGGCTAGAGCTACTGACAAAAGGTTGGTCCCAGGAGCGTCAGCGATTACTGTTGTACATTCTTGTTTTTGTTAGATGTTGTTCTTATAATCTGCTGAGGAGCGCATGACGAGTAATCAAGATTCAATTAAAATGTCTCAAGATTATAGAATTCAAGGCAACGGTTCGCTTTTGTATTAAAGATGTCTTCTGTTGATTGGGTATGTTTTAATTGACCAGAAATAATTAACATATCGATTTGCACATTGTTTGTTTGTTTGTTTTATATGACCATGTAAAATAAAAGTGACGTTCTTTCTTTTTCTGCATGCCGTGATTATGATGATGATGATCGTATGATGATGGTCATGGTGATGGTGGTGGTGGTGATGATGATGATGATGAAACCTTACTGCATTTTAGTTTTCATGAAGCCCTTCTCTTGGTTGGCGACATGGAAAGATTTATATCATCAGGGCTTCTGTATAATGTGCGCCAGACTTCGCTTTTACTTGATCACGCGACAAAAATGTCGAAGACGCGCGTCAAACTTACAATGCACACGTGTATAATAACATTTTTGAACCATTATTTGGATATGGAAATAAGTTTTTGGAACTTCTCACTGCATGGATTGGTATGTAAACGATGTTTTATGAATGTCCTTACACTGTTTATTTACTGAACCAGGGATTAATGGATGACAAGTGAGGATTGGACTAATTGGCGACCGTCAGGGAGAGAGATTTGATGACGAATGTCGGAGAGTGTCAAAGGTTTACACAGGCAGACGAATATCCCAATGACTCAAAACCACATAAGAAACATAAAATTTGGACACTAAAACTTTGCATAGCATAGGCTCCCAGCCTCAACTGTCCCAAATCCAAAAGAAATCTGAGTGCACTTCCTTCCCTCTGTCTGGTATTACACAAACCTCCGAAGCCTTATCTGCCCCCGATTCCATTAAATTGTCCTTGTGAGTAGTGAACTGGTGACGGAATTTCCATAAACAGAAAACTGAACTCAAGGAGACTAAATAGTTTTAACGTGGCGGATTTTAGTTGTGCTTTAACTTGTACCGTGTCGAAGAAAAAATTTCGATATAGAGCAAGCCACCCCTACGTCAAAATCAAGACATTTGTTCCCAATTTAAATGATTGAGGTTACTTAGCCTTTCACTTATGTCTTATAGCTCATTTCATCACCTAAGCTAGAATTTAATTACAAGAAGTGGCGTATCTTGTGTTTGATCTTGACATTATGTGCTACTCTTGGTTGAAGCACAACAAACAATCGGCTGTTGGCGTGAGATTTCCAATGTCCGACGGCACGTTTAGTCGCAGGAAATCATCTATCGGCAACTGCCGGATTTCGCAGTAAGTTAGTAGGCAGCAACCCATGGTTCTTCGGTTATAGACAACGTTATTTTACAAAACCATTCAAACTGACACTAACTAGATTATGTGGAGGGCACTCAAATAACATTCGTGGGCGCGCGAAAACGAAGCCCTGGAATTGCTTCGGGGACATCTATGAAAAATCCGATGTGGGCGAAGGGCGTCTGCCATGAAGGTCACAAAATAGCCTCCTTGAATTAGTGATGTTTTGACATTGTTGTCGTCAAATCACCACTTCAAGGCAATTTGATGTAATCAAGTGAAAGAAGGTGTTCAAAGACTGGATTTGTTCGATAAACATTTGAGTAAAAAATTCTAAGCAAACCGATTTTTAGTGTCCAACCTTTTTGTTTTATTAGTTGTGAGTGATGTCAGTGGTGATTGAGGAACAGATAACCTCAAGTGCCAGTGGATCTAATTATACCGTGAATTTCCACAAACAGCCCCCATGGCCCTCTGTTTGGGTAAATTTATAAGCGTAAGCTACGGCATAAAATTTGGAGCCAATAATTCTCAGGGTTTGTAGAATGCAAATGAAAAATGTTTAGAGATTGTCAGCCAAAAACAAGGTTTCGTTGACGCAAAGTCAGTCATAAAGTTAGCATGCTGTTTTAGCTACTCTTTCGCTTAAACATTATGTCGCCTTCAGAAACATATTTGCAACCAGGCGGTGTTATCGCGATCTGTTTGATGATGTATTTTCCAGCGTTTTCAAAAGTGCGCCCGCGCTTATTTTTGGAATTCCTGGAGCGTACAATAAAATTCGCTCCCCAGTACAAAAGCTGGTTAGGCACCCATGGTTTCCGTGCATTATATCCAACAGTTACGTAGCTTCGAATTATTTAAAAGGGGGCACTAGTTAGTTTTTATTGCTCTCGATTCGATTTTTTCTTTTTTCGAGTTTTCGTAATTATTAATTGTATTTGGTAAATGGTGTAGAGATATGTTCAGTTTTATGACTGGTTTTCAGCGTAAATATGGATTATTCTAATTAACCTGAACTGATCTCAGTTGCTTGAAGTCAAGACGGATCTAGGATTAAGTCCAAGGGCATCTACCTCCAAGACACGACCAAAACGACATCAGTTTTAGGGTTACATTGAAAAAATTACGGTTGCCCCACGCCTTACAAAACCCTAGATCCGTGGGTGCTAGAGTGAACCACAATTTCGGAAAGGCAAATATTTGCGTCACCTCAAAAATCAGTTTTGGGTCCAGGGTGGAGGCAGGTCACTCTGGCGTGCCCACCAAAGTCCAGTATGAAGAGTTAGAGCTACTTGAGCGTGTCTTCTTATTTTTCATTGTTGGAATTTTTTATGTAATGAGGTCTTTTTGAATCTGTCTTATTAGACTTTCCGCAGCATTTCTGACAAGAATTACTCATGAAATGAACTGCAACACCATGAACATTTTTAGGTAAAACAATTTTCTAAATAACACACTTTCAACATGTCATGGATTTGATAAGGGCATGTTCCGAAGTGCATACCATCAAGTCATAGTTTAGCTCGAAGTAAAATTCTTGCATTCATGGATATAACAGAAATTCACGAACGAAACCGTGACCGTTTATGCAGTTAAACTGCGTTACGTTATTTCTGTTTAGCCTAACGTGTCGTAAATGCCTAAAAAGGTAAAAGTAAACATTCTTGGTGACAAAAGTAATGTCACAAGATTTAGCAGTAGCGCGCAATCGAAGTAGGTCGGCATCCCAGAGGTCAATTTTGGGGTCCTTTTGGCTTCTTGACGGACCCTATCTAGAGTGCAATTTATCTGTCATGGGTCATTCAGTGCTGAATGCGGCATGATTGGTCATTTTAAATCACTTTTAGCCGGTACTTTGAATGTCTAATCTAGGTCAATTTTAGCACCCGGCCACCCCAGAATGCAGACAGCAGCAGACATCCATTTCTGTGCATACTGGGGTGCACTCTCAGTGCTCCTGTGGTCATATGATGGAACGTCTTTCATCTATACTAAGTGCTCTGTGCTGCCGATCTAAACCCACCAGAACCTCAGTAGCAGCTGAAAACTCTGCATTGAATGAAATGCCACGCCTTAAATAGTAGAGTATTTCAAGCGTGTTTTAAAATGGCAAACACAGCGAATGTCTGTCAAATAACAGCGAGAGTTGGCGTCTTGTAACAAAATTGGAAATACGCAATGGATTCTGTTTGTTTTAAAGCTCTTACCAAAGTTAATAACTTTAAGAAATATATACTATCTAGAAATGACCTACAAAATGCATTATTTTGGCTGTAAAACCTGTAATGTACCTTTATCACCCTTTATTGCACATAGTTGACAATAGATTTCATTTTTATTTGCTTAGTTGCCATGGCAGGTGAGAGCCCGTTGAATGGTACAGCGACCCCTGTAGCAACAACACAAGCAGGTGAGACGCAAAATTCAGAATTAACTGGATTTATCGAAGATGGGATGAACTAAAATTAACTGTCCTATATTTTTATAGTTTAAAAAATAACGTGAAAGTTTGGCAGTTGCCAAGGCATTGGACTGAACTGAACTTTTTCACAACGGTCATTATTGCACGAGTTTTTTGTCCAATTCTTGTATTGATTTTAAATTGTTTGAAAAGGAAACTACCCAAGATATGGGAAAATTCATAAAAAGCTAAATTTTTCAGCACACGCATTTATTTTTAATCGAGAAAATAATGCGGTCTTGTGGTCTCACGACCTCGGCTTTTCCGGGGTCCTAAAAATTTCCAGTGATCATTTTCGACGAACTTTTTGTGCAAGGACACTTGGCTTTTGGTTTTTTGTATAGGGATCAAAGATCATTATTCATAAAAATCGTTTTAATTTGAAATTGTACCGTCTTATTCACCGAACGTGAGTCGAACCGCAATTTATTTTTGCGCGTGAAACACAGTTGTATTCAATTGCAGCCGACAGCTCGATGCATTGTAACAAGCATGTCATAGGCGGACTTAGGGCCACTCCAGACATGACCAAAGAGCTCCACCCGCGTCAACATGCAAACATTTTCCTTCGAAAGTTGTGATTGGACCGCTCTAGATCCAACACTCCACTTGAGCATTGGCTACAACAATAAACTTTGCTTAATTACTTGAAGCTCATAATAAAAATATAAGACACATTTTTTTACTTACAGTTAAAATATCTCGTAATTTTTACAGCCAGTGAATCGGGGACCATAATCGCCGTGGTTGTTGTTGGTACTGTCGGCCTGTGTCTGCTGGGGGGCACTTTTGTATACGTCTGGTATATGCACCAACGTAAAATGAGGGAGAAAGTAACATCAGCGCCAGAATCTGCTTTGGAAACTGTTTTAAGAACCAACGCCGGTCTTGTCCAGGAACTGCAGGCGGCACATTCTTCGAGACAGGCGGACAAGATAGAGGCTTGTCTGGAGAAACACAAAATGCACGTGGAGAGCCATAGAAATGTTCAAACGTTGCTTGACCAAACGGGGGCGTTTCTCTGCAAGACCAAACTTTCAAATCTCATGGAACAAGGAAATCATCAGAAGGAGATACTCGAAAAAGCCAACGGTGAACTAGACTGTTGTGCTATCACTGATGCTTTGAAACAGTATTGCAAATTCTGGGAAGAAAACAAAATGGATATGCAAGATATGGCTGTAAAGGAAGGCATCAATTGGCTGGAGCAACGTCATTGTTTTGAAGAAGACGCCAGCCTCATTAAAGTGACGAAGGACATACTCAATAAATTGGAATCAACCATCAGTAAGCAACATTCTCTGCTGAAGTCACAGCTACGTGAACTCGTGGAGATCGACGACAACCCTGTTTCTGAAGTGGAGACGACTTTGCAGAAATACAACAAATTTATTTCGAAACACAAAGGAGAGTTTATAAAAGACGAATCGCTTTTACAAATAGTCACCCAGTGGATTGAAAATCATTCTGAAAGGGCGTTTGCACAATCACTTAATGAGTTTGAATTATGTCTCCAGAATGGAGGTACAGAAGGTGACAAAAACGAGCTTCAAACAGAAGTAGGTACAAAAGGTCAAGATGGTGAAGCAAGAGAGGAAGAGCTTCTTGATTCGTGTAAGTCAAATATCAAAAGTCGGTCGGAAATCGATGTCATGGATGTTAAGACCAGTCAAGAACCCTATCTGCATGTGAATGACGCAGAGGCAATAAACAGCAATGAAATAAGCAGTGCACAGCATCATGAAAAATTGAAGGAAACAAAATGCGCAGGTGACCAAGATATTAATAAAAAAATTTCTGCCACCATAGCTTCAAGCTTGCAACTGTCGCAGGACGAGTGGCCGTTGGATGAGAGCACGCGACCATTTACTGATCTTCAACTTCACCAACTGGTAGCTCAAAGGAAGCAACTTAGAAAGAACCTCATGAAAGCCAACAGCGATTTAGATGAACTGGCTATCAATATAGCTCTTCTAGAGTATCTCAATTTCTGGCAGCTCACCAAAAGGAAGCCTGAACAAGGCAGTGAATTCTGTAACGAAGAACTTGAACTAGATTCAGAGCTTGTGATGCGTTCGAAAAGGCTTCTGTCAGCGTTAAAACTTAGATTAACACTTGAAGTGAATCTCCAAAACGAACTAGATGATGACAACACGACCATTGAAAAGGTCAGGCTAGCTTTGAAGAAATACCAATCGTTTATTGCCCAACACAAAGATCAGTTTGAAGGAGATGTCGATCTTATGGAACACGCGACGCAATGGATTCACAGGCACACAAGTGGCAAGTCGATCAAAAAAGATGAGGAGTTGGCTCAGCAGCGTGAAGAATGTTTAGACAAAATAGATGACAATGAAATAACATCTCATTACAGAGAGGATTTGAACATAACAACTGATATTGGGGATTTTGATCTTCAAACTGTCACCAAAACAAAATATGATTCCAGGCAAGATGAGAGGGGGAAACAAAGTGACGACTTTACACCTAGAATAGCGGAGTATAAAGCAGTCCCCTGGAGAGTTGCTGACTTAAAAGAGAACGCGACAGTCCCCGACATGACATCTATTTCAAGAGAAGTGGGTGACCCAATAGTTAGTGAATCAACCTTGCCGTATCACTTTAATTGCGTTAAGGACAACCAAACGCAATCGCTACAAAAAGAAACAGAACGTACAACCGATGATACCAATGTTGCTCACCTTATAGAGCACGGGAAATATCTGAAGCTTAACCTGGAGAAAGCTAATAAGGAACAAAATGAAGCTTCTATTGCTGACGCTCTAGAGCAGTATCTCAGCTTCTATAAACAGAACAAGGCGACTCTGCATCAGTTGGATGCTTCGTCAGGCGCATTTCAAAACAACGATCTTAGGGAAGATGCCGGGTTAGTAGCTCTGTCAAACAACTTTTTGTCTGGAGTAAAATCTAAACTTTCACTGGAGCTAAATCTTCGGGACTTGATCAAAAATAGCACACCATCAGTCGACGAAGTTACATTTCAGCTGCAAAAATACAAATACTTCATTCAAAAACACAAAGGGGGGTTTAAAGAAGATGCCGATCTGGTTGAAAAGGTCACAGCTTGGATTCAAAACCCTGTTCATAGCTTAGCACAGGGACAGGTGAAGTCGTTACTACAAGTAAATGACCCACAGACTAAAAATGTACGAATGGATGAGATTTTTGATGATTTCAGTGTTCAGCAGATAATGGACCAAAACAAAGAATTAATGGCGAAGGTAGAGAAGGCAAACAACGAACGAGATGAATCCGCTATAACTGTAGCGTTGACACAGTATCTCAACTTCAGGGACAAAAATAAATTAGTTATGCAACAAGCGGCTTCAAGGCAAGGGATGTCGTGGGAGGATTATAAAAACGAACTTGAGGAAGACTTTGCTCTTGTAGCTCGTTCTAAAAGACTTTTATTCAAAACACTGTCCCAGTCAACCTTCGAGCACGAGGTACTGAAGACGACCCTTGAGGAACTGACGAATGACGACGCTACGCCTCCCCAAGATGTACAAAAAGCTTTGAAAAAGTATAAGACATTTATTGCAAAGCACCTGGAGAAGTTTGAAGAACACAAGTTTCTTATTGAAAAGGTCAAGGCGTGGTTACACAAACATTCGAGCGATACGTCGATGCAAGACGACCGAGAATCATTTCCAGAGGATGCAACGGCTTCAGTGGAAAAAGAAAAGGTTAGATCAAACCAAGTTAGCGAGGATTATATAAAGATGACAGTAAGCAAAGGGTGGTACAACGATTCGAATAAATGCTCCCAAGCTCCTACGATCAAAGGCAGAACTAAGATAGAAAACAGAAAAGAGGAGCACCAAGCCATTGAGGAACAAGAGGAGGTGAAAGAAAAAGTTTCCCAGTCAGCTGTCGATCATGAGGCACTCAAGAAAACTTTAGGAAAGTTAACAAAAAGCGATGCTACATCACCAAAAGAAGTTGAAGAAGCCCTGCAAAAATATATGGTGTTGATTGAAAAACACGAAAAAGAGCTTGAAGAAGACAGATTTCTTCTTAACAAGGTCAGGGCGTGGTTACAGAAGCATACACGTGGTACGTTAGGACAAGGCGAAAGAAAGTCATATCTGAGAGGTGCAGCTGCTTCAAATGAAGAAGAAAAAGTAAAGTCTAAACAAGCTAATGGACACTTAACAAAGATGAAGGTAGCCAAAGAACCTCCCGAGGTCAAAGAAAAATATTCGGATTCAAAAAGACACGAAGGGCACCGTAACACAGCAAGTGTAAAATCACTCACTGTGAAAGATGGCAGTGAAAAAAATAAGTTAGCTAATGGTCTAGTGACAAGAGGTGCACCTTCGAATGCATTAAGAGGTAAAAAAACGGAGGAAAGGGTGTCTGTTTTAGGAGTGGAGCACGAGACATTGAAGACAACCCTTGAAGAACTAATGAAACGCGATGCTACTCCGCCCAAAGAAGTTATATCAAACCTGCAGAAATATAAATTGTTTATTGACAAACATCGGACACAATTTGGAGAAGACAGTCGACTTGTTGACAACGTCAATTCGTGGTTACAGAAACATACTCGTGGTATGTCCGGGCAAAACGAAAGAAAATCATTTTCTAAATTTGGAGCTACTTCAGATGAAAAAGATAAAGCTAAGTCAAAACAAGTTAGAGAGGACAAAGGAAAGGGGAAAGCGGGCAAAGACGCCAAAGACAGGAATTTGGATTCAAGCAGAAAAGACGATCACCGTAAAGCAGTAACTATGAAATCACCCACTCTGAAGGATGGTAATGACCAGGTTAAGCCGCCAAAAGTATTCCTGGCAAAGGATGCAGCATTGCGTGTGGTAAAAGATCAAGACGTAAAGGGAACATTGTCTCATTTAAATGCTGATCATGAAGAGCTGAAGACAACCTTGGAAGAACTTGTGAAAAGCAATAATACCCCACCGAAAGAAGTTGAATTTGCGCTGCAAAAATATAAGTCATTTATTGAAAAAAACAAGAAAATTTTTGAAGGAGACAGGCATCTTGTTAATAAGGCTAGGGCGTGGTTACAAAAGTACACACGTGGTGCGTTGGGGCAAGACGAAAGAAAATCATATCTGAAAGGTGCAGCTGCTGCATGTGAACAAGAATATGTGAAGTCAAAACAAGTTAGCAAGGATCACGCAAAAGTGAAAGTTGTCAAAGACGTTCCCCTGCTCAAAGACAAAAAATTGTATTCAAGTAGACAAGACGGTTGTCGTGAAGGAGCAACCATGAAATCAACCATTATGAAAGATGAATGTGAGCAAGCTAAGTCGACTAATGGATTAATGACAAAGAATGCAGCGTCGCGTGCGATAAGATTCGACGAGGGAAATCGAACAATATCCCCTTTACGTATTGAGTATGAGGCATTGAGGACAACCCTTGAAGAACAGACCAAGAGCGATGCTTTCTCGCCCAAAGAAGTTGAATTAGCCCTGCAAAAGTATAAATTGTTCATTGCAAAAAATCAAAAACAGTTTGGAGAAGACAGATGTCTTGTTGATAAAGCCAGAGCGTGGTTACAGAAACATACACGTGGCAGTTTGGAACAAGAAGAAAGAAAATCATACCCAAAAGGTGCAGCTGCCTCAGATGGAAAGGAAAAAAATAAGTTTAAACAACCTGGTGATGACCCAGAAATGTTAAAGGGTGGCAAAATTGTGCCCCAGATCAGGGACATAAATTTGGACTCAAGTAAAGGAGCAAATGTGACGTCACCCACCATGAAGGATGATACTGAAGCCAAGATGACCAAGGGTTTTGTGTCAACGAATGCAGCTTTACGTTCGAGAAGAGGTGAAGAGATGAAAGGAACAATGTGCCAATTAAGTGCCGAACACGAGGTACTGGGTACAACCCTTAAAGAGCTGATAAATAACCACGCAACACCACCCAAAGAAGTTGAATTAGCCTTGCAAAAATATAAATCGTTTACAGACAAACATCACAAGAAATTTGAAGAAGACAAATGTCTTATTAACAAGGTCAAGATTTGGTTACAGAAGCATACACGGGATGCGTTCGAAAAAGACGAAAGAAATTCATATCCGAAGTCAATAGTTGGTGAAAACCAAGGTAAGGTGGAAGAGGGGAATGATGATTCCAATGTTAAAGGCATAAATTTGATTTCAAGCAGACAAGAAGGGTATCGTAAAACAGCAACCGTGACATCACCCACTATGAAAGGTGACAGCGAACAAGTTAAGACGACTAAGGGATTATTTGCCAAGGATGCAACGTCGCGTGCGGGCAGAGAAGACGTAAAAGACTCATTGTCCCATTTAAGTGTGGAGCATGAAGCGCTGAGGACAACCCTTGAAGAACTGACGAAACGTAATACTACTCCACCTGAAGAAGTTGTATTAGCTTTGAAAAAATATAAAGACTTTATTGAAAATCACCAAAAAAAATTTGGAGAAGATACGCGTCTTGTCAACAAGGTCAGTACGTGGTTACAGAAACATGCACGTGATGCCTCCATACAAGATGAAAAGAAGGTATATCCGACAGGTGGAGTTGCTTTAGGTAAGAAAGAACAAGTTAAGTCAAAACAAAATACTGTTAATAAGGATCTTTCAAAGATGAAGGGAGTCGGAAAGACCAACGCTCCATCAAAGGTACGGAGTGAAGTTCCCAAGCCTCAAGACAAGTTTGTGGAGGCGCGTGGAAAAGAAGAACGCAGTAAAGCGGTAACTCTGAAATCGCAATCTGTGAAACAAGGCACTACAGAAGGTAAGCCAAGCAAGGTAGTAAGAATGTCGCATGCAAAACAGACAGGCAACGAGAAAGATTCTAAACTTTCTCAACAAGTACGTGAAGGAGAAGAGTTGAAGGTACGCCTCCAAAATGCTAACAGAAATTTAAACAAAACCGCAATTACCGAGGCATTGGCAAAATACATTCATTTCTGGGAAACCAATAAGCTGGAGATGCAAAAGGCTGCTGCAAAAGACGTTTCTTTGTGGCGGAATCGGCAGCACGAACTAAAAGAAGATTTTCAACTAATAAATTGTTCTAGGAATATTTTATCTAAGTTGTCTAAAACTTTGGAGCACGAGGGTCTGAAAGGAAAACTGCAAGAACTGGTCGACAAGGATGGAACACCCGTTGATAACGTGAAAGCTGCGCTTCGCAGTTATGAGTTATTCCTAGACAAAAATAGACCAGAATTCAAAAAGGACAAGAGTTTGATTACAAAGGCCTCAGACTGGATTCAAAGACACACAAGACTTTCTGGGAAAACGCGGCATCTAGATGGAATTACTACCGGTGGCCATGACAGCCAAGAACAACCACAAGAAGACTCTCGTACGAAAACAAGGACGCGTCAGCCAAAAATTGGAGCTGCTACAACTCAAAAGGTCAAATATGAGCATTTTGAAACTGTCGGTAGGGAACTGAACAGAACTCCTATTAAACTGAGAGACGGTCCTGAACTCGATGATAAGGGCGCATTTTTATTACAAAAACAAATTCCCGGAAAAGAAGACAGTACACTGACGGATTCAATAAAAAAGCAGACAGAGGAAAGCACTTCGAAAAATAATGATGAAAAAATAGAAGTCTTTGGCTGCAAAGCAACCTTTAGAAATCGAATGACGCCTGAAGAAAAGAAGTTCAAGATTCTACGCGACTGTCTAGTTCGCGCCATAACTGTGTTGTGTTCTACAATAGACGAAGTTCGAAAACAGCTTAACAGATACACGAGGTTTCACAAAGCTCACGCGGACGCGTTAGATCTAGATTCAATTCTAGTTTCTCGCGCCGAAGACGTGATACTTAAAAAAGAAGCCGAGATAAACCGTATTAAAGCCGAAGGCGACCAGTTAAAACAGTTGTTAGTCTCAGTAAACGAAGCTGGTGATGACAGGTTAATACGAGAGAGATTGCAAGCCTACCGAGATTATTGCAAAGCGCATCCAAAGATTTGCCTACTGGATACGGCATTAGTGGATGACTGTCTGCAAACATTACGTCAAAAGCAGTGGGAAAAGAAAGATCCCATTGAGGCGCTTCAGGCAAAATTATTGAGAATGGGAAGAGGTGTTAATGCTGACGAAATCATTGCGGCCTTAAATGCCTATACACAGTATATGAATGCGTGCAATTTGAAAATCGATGATGGGATGGTTAAGAAAGCCAAAGAATTTATTTATAAAGCAAAGAAAGATGAATGCGCAAAACGTCTGCGGAAAGCAGTAGAAAGTGCTGACGTAGACAAAATAAAGGAGGCGTTGGCTGAGTATATGAATTTTTGTAACTTATCACTTTCAGACACAGACGAACACATAAGTCTCGTGGAAAAGGCAAACGCTATATTAAATGATCCTACTCAATTCAGTAATTGTGTAAAAGAAAGAGAGTTGATACTCAGGGACAATTTGCTGTCAGCCCACGAAACGTTGAACGAAAGGACTGTAGAGGGTGCACTTCAAAAGTACACTGATTTTGTGCATCAACATAAAGCAAGCATAGGTACTACAGATAATTCATTGCTGCAGGAAACTGACAATGTACTGGCACTAACTCGCGAAAAGAATGCCATAGCCCGTGCCATAAAAGGACACGATTGTGGAAAATTGAAGGTTGCTCTTGATCGTTTAATACGAATGGGTGGCGAAAAGTGGCTGCCGACTGAAATTGCTAACGCAAGAGCCATTCTCAAATCTATGGAAAGAGTAGAAAAATTAAAGGTCAAAATTCTTCAGCTGGACAGATCTTTGATGCTAGAGATTAGGAGTTACAAATGTCCCCCTACATGCGTTCACGATGTCATGAAGGCTGTGCTATTGATTCTTGGAGACACGGAAGACATAACATCTGACTGGCTGGTTTGTAGGAACCGTTGTTGCACAGTACGCGTGGGCGACTATCCGGGGTTGCTGATGCGCATAAAATTCTTTGGCGTAAGATTTCTTCATCCGGAAATCGCAGCACGCGCTCTTGAGATCTTGTTAAGGTACACGGAAGAGGAAGTGAATCGATTAAGCACGGGAGCCGCGATGTTTCACGCGTGGGCTTTGGGACTATGTGACCAGTGTCTGCGAATGGTGGACCACATACCCACTCCAGCCGTGGATGATAGGCAGTTTTTTATATTGACGATTGTGGCAAGAGAATTTAAGGCTGAGATGGAAGCTTTACAAAAAGAGAGAGAAGAGGAATTGAAAGCGGAAGTTGTAGCAAAGTGGCAGAAGCGAAAGGAGGGCTTTGAAAAGAAAGCAGTAAAGAAATGGATGAAGAAAAACATGAATGTAAACTATTCGTGTAGCGAGTCGTCGGATGATTCCGGTGGTGAAGAACGCCGTGTATTTATTTTGGGAACGCGCGAAACCCTTAGTCCTGTGTTTGAGCGTTCCATTCCTGATGTTTAACTTCTTAGGAGGGTCAGCGATTACTGTTGTACATTCTTGTCTTTGTTAGATGTTGTATTTATAACCTACTGAGGAGCGTATGACGAGCAATCAAGATTCAATTAAAATGTCTTCAGATTTCAGAATTCATAACTACGGTTCGCTTTTGTATTAAAAATTTCTTCTGTTGATTGGGTGTATTTTTAAATAAATAAGAAATAAATTAACAATTTTTGTTTACTTTAGTGAAACATACATGTATGCTTACATGTAAAATAATACAGTAGCATGTTTTCTTTTTCTGTTTGCTATGAATTTGATATCTGATGATGATGCAGATGGTGGTGGTATTGTTGGATGGAAGTGGCGTAGTGGTGGTGATAGTGATGGTGATGATTGTGGCGGTGGTATTGGTGAAGATTATGGCGGAGGTCAGGGTGATGGTGAGTGTGACCGCAGAAATGACTGTCGTCGACTGATTTCCGTTGCAAATGGAATAAGCAGGGTACACGTACTTGGTTGAGTTCCTTTACAGGACGGTGTTGTGTCTGTGAAATGATATGTNTTGATTGGGTGTATTTTTAAATAAATAAGAAATAAATTAACAATTTTTGTTTACTTTACTGAAACATACATGTATGCTTACATGTAAAATAATACAGTAGCATGTTTTCTTTTTCTGTTTGCTATGAATTTGATATCTGATGATGATGCAGATGGTGGTGGTATTGTTGGATGGAAGTGGCGTAGTGGTGGTGATAGTGATGGTGATGATTGTGGCGGTGGTAGTGGTGAAGATTATGGCGGAGGTCAGGGTGATGGTGAGTGTGACCGCAGAAATGACTGTCGTCGACTGATTTCCGTTGCAAATGGAATAAGCAGGGTACACGTACTTGGTTGAGTTCCTTTAAAGGACGGTGTTGTGTCTGTGAAATGATCTGTCAGTCATACCGTGACACATTTCGATATGATTGATGATGAAGTGGTGAAATAGTGTTTTATATTCCTGATTTATGACGTAAGAAACATTAGAACAACTGGATTATTACACGTATACCTTTTAATAGTACATAAAAGCACACACGACTGTTCACAACTTTTGACATTATTCAGAGAGTTGCAAAAACAACTTCATGGGTGAACTAATTTTCAAGTGGATTTATAATCAAAGTCAGTTTTGCATTATATTAAAAGCGATTAGCAAGATATTATCTCGCTAAAGACCTATACATTAAGGTTCCATTAGGCGGCGGATATCCATATGTTATTGAATGCGAGAATACGTCTGAGACGTGATTAATGTTCTCGAGTGGATATGACCTGGGGTTATGTTTGCCTGTAAAGCAAATATTAATCTTTAATTCTGTGCCACTCCAAATATTGTCCGTATTGCCCTAATTCAAAAATAGCGTAGAAAACTGTGTGGATTTTTTAACGCTTCATTTGAAATTCTTTCCTGCATTTGTTGTCCGACGATTGTGTTTATTCAACTGCCCTTGACAACACAACTTACTCACTAGGTGGCGTGTTGTTTATTTAATATAGCTTTTGTGAGGTGTATTGATACGTCTCCTCAAAGCTTATTATCAATGATAAATAGAATACTCGGGTTCTGTGCTCGCCGTGGGTCCCGTGTAAATAGAGTAGCCGTATTATTAACTGAGGCCAGTCCTGTGTACACGGAGAGACATTGTCATGGCATCGCCAACACACTGAAGATACGTTATCAAGAATTAACCCGGATAAGTGATGGATAATCCCTAACATATCAACTTCGACGACAGGTATGTTAAAATAAAGCTTCAAGTTCTCATAAACGGGATTTAGATTTACTAAGTCTTGTTGGAAATCCATTCCCGGCTTTATTTGTCGTAAGCCTCGTCGCTGGTGTATGTCGTTGAGCTCGAAATGACAAACCCTCGTTAGCTGCTCAACGTCATTGGACCACAAAAATAGATTTCAAGTGAGTTTGTCACCTGTGATGTCTATCCGTTGTCACCGCTTTTTAACTCTTTAAAAAGTAAGGCCAATCAAACATTTGTCTAATAGACTACGTAAATGTTGAAGAGAACCTAGACTGATATCTGGCCAGCGTGTCTCACCCTACACGCCACCAGCTCATGTTGTTTCTCACTTTCGTATTCAGATGATGTGATCATTTTATTTTAAAGGTAGGATACTGATGTTAGTCTTGTTTTGGAACTGAGTGGTTTTTATTTTAGAGGTGGTTGTATACTGGTTTGAGCAAATTATTTATGGACGGGGTTGCCTTTTCCAGGTACGAGGCATTATACGCCTGTGTCAATCATACGCTCCTAATCGTTATATTTACCATAGAACAACGGTACTCATTACCAAGTGTCTCAGTCAGCAGAGCACCACTACAAGTCTTGTTCATTCGAGTTTGAATCAGAATTCAATCACAGAAATACTGACTCCTGGAAGTCTGTAAAAAACTAATTCGTCTTGAACGATAAAGAATCACTCGGAGCAACTGTTGGTGTTCTAATAAAATCCATGTTAAAAACGACGTCCTATAGTGTATTCGTTTTCCATGAATGTATTTCCTATCCGTTCTACAAGCCTTTATGTTAAACGGTTTCCAAGTGCTTGAAAAAAACATTATCGATGTTTAGCACAATAGAAAATCTATTACCCCTGCTTCCTGAGTTGGCTGGAATGTCGAGTCGTGTTTTGAAAACTGAGTTCGCACGAATACATGTTTGTTCACCCTTGTGTGTTTAGCTAGCTTAGTATCTATGGATGATTCAATCGTCCTATTGTTATGACAGACACCCGAACTATTGTAATCAGCTAGTAAAACTCACGGGTAAATTCAACATTATAACTTGTTTATTACAAGATTTTTAGCTAGCACAGGTCTCAACAACGCAGTAATGTTTCGAGTCTCTGTAGTCTAAACGACTGTTCTCCAAAAATGTGTTGACTCACGACGATTAACATTCTTCCGTTGTTTCCAGCAAACATATATGGCCAATGTTTGTCAGAAGGAAAACAGTGTTAAACATTTATTTTAGTTCAAAGTTAGGCATTTTGTAATTCCCCTTGTCTTCCATATTCCGTTGTAGTTCGCAAGACATAAAATGAACACGTCATAATCTTGCTACAGATCTTGTGCTACTCGCACTGGAATCTTTTAGCGCTTCACAAATATCTTCCTGCTGTAAAGAATGGAGGCGAGACGTCTCATTTCTAATTTTAGCTTACAGGTGTCGAATCACGTATTATGCAATGTAGTAGACTTTTTCACAGTTTCTCTTGACTTGGTCGATTCTGGTGTATTTATTTGGTCCACGCCTCCGTGGTTTGCTCTAGAACCGCTCGTTAACGTGTTTTAATGTACAGACGAAATAAATTGGCACTTTTAGTTTCATAAAATCGGTCTCGTGAGATTCCTTACCGTGACAGGATTAAATTTCCGTCTCAAGCCCACACGAACATCGGAACCATCGACTCGGGAAAATGCTTCAGAATTTATTAGGGTTAGCCAACCCTAAAATGCAAGATTCCAATATGGCGCATGTACACATTGACTGCGATGTTTTAAAGAGTATCCCTTAATTGTTGCATTCTATGCAATTTGGAATTTGGGATGCAGGAATAATTCATACTGGCAGTAACAAAAAGTAACTGTTTAGACATGTTTGCCCACATGAAGTGTACGTATTACAACGCTGTTATTGAGATGATAACTTCACACCTTGTCGAACTGAAAAAAACATCGAAAACCTATAGTTATCGCTAGACATGCTTAACATCTTGTGCAGTCATGACAGCCTTTCGTTATCTGGTGAGCAAACACACAGTGTGTGATCAGTCAGAAATAAAAGACGCCATTATTTATTCAGAGCAATCATTTAGAACAGTCATATTTAAGTTATTGCATATACCCACTCTTCATTCCGGACAGCGGGATGTAATAATGGCAGACAAATGAAAGTAAGTTTTGGTTTAAAGAAAAGTATGCAATCCTCTGTACGTTGCTTCCTGTTTCACTCTCTAACAAAGAAGCAAGGAACAATTAAAAGTAAAAACGCAAAATAGAGGACTGTTATTTACGAAATATTCCCGTTTAGTCCACAGCGTAGACAGAGAGCGTTTCCATTCGATCGCCGACGCTGCTCTCACAGAAAAACTGAAAAAATCAGCCCGCACGGATCTCCACCAAATTTCGAGACTGAGTAGGGAAATGTATATCGTAGCACCCCCTAAATTTCTGATGAAATCGCCACTCGACATGCTTTGTTCAACAAAAATAAAATTTTACGGTTTTAGCCAGTAAGTTACTGGCTAAAACCGTAAAATTTTATGCATTGATTTACGTCATTTTCGACCAGGCGTCCTGCACTGAAAATAAAGAACGTTTCATTCAGATTTGTGTAACGTTGCGAATCAACAATAACCTAACCTGCCTATGATAGGTCATTATCAGTAAACGAAGGACAGCCTCCCGATGGAAATGCTTGTTTGTTCCAAACTGTATATTTGTTCTCGCAGCTAGGATCGCTAGGAGCGCGTGTCATTCGGGTCAATATTGCAGAAGGCATTACACAGTTCTCAACGGGTTTTGCCTGGTCGTGCAAGCATGGCCATTCTTTTTGTGTTACCTTATTTTCTTGCTATGCAACACCAGAAAGTGCGGTAAACGGCCCAACAAAAAGCCAGCATTAGCGTCCAATGATTCAGCAGTCACGAATAACAGAAACGCTCCGTGAGTCGGACATTTGGCTCAGTCAAGCAGTGAATGCAGAATCAAGATGTGAGCCGTTTTCTGGACCGTTTACTTCACTTTCTGTTGTTCCATGGATAGTAAATACACGCCAGGGCAATTGTAAACAGATAACCAAAGATCTGTAATTTTAGTAAAGGTAACATCAAAAAGCGGCTGCCTTACCCCTTAATCACTGCACTATATATAGGCTTGCTGAAATCTCTGAGTGGACAAGACGTGCTTTGACATGGAATATTTACTTCATGATGAAGCCGGCAGGCCCCGGCTACTACTTAACTGAAAAGTAAATTCATATTCTTCGATTCACAAAAATGAAAATTGTAGTCATTTCTAACTTGCTGAGAACACCGGGAGGACCATCTGTTATAAAATTTTGGTCCCAAGTTATACACCAGAGACACTTATTCAAATGCGAGCATTAGGCTTTGAGTTAATTCGTGTAAACCCAGCACACGGTGCTTCTTAGTTTTGCTACGTCCACTGTTTACACACGGGTGTACGGAACGATACTAAGTAGCACAGAGAGCTCCGACACACAGACAGTAGTCGCGCCTCATATTATTGCAGTATGCTAGAGTCTCTTAATTAGAATCGATTTAGAACACTGTCAGTTGAAAGTCATGTTATTTCACCAATGTAATAAAAGTGGTATTAGGTCAACTGTAACAATTAGATATTACGTAACAATATCGTTAGTTTTAGCAATGGCAGAAGTAGTGTAAATTGGGTGGCGTATTTCTGAAATCTATATCCTGACAATGAAAATAAGTACAGTTATAATAAAACATGTTCTTGTAGTACGAATCTTAATACTACTAAAATAACCAAACAACAATTCATCTTCAGGTGTAATCTTATCTCCCGAAAGGAGTTGATTGAATAACTTGTGTAAATTGATACATTTAGCAGATTATTATGCTACCTTTTCTTTTTTAGGTGTTTGAAAGTTTTGGGTAAACTTAAAACAAAAATGGCTCTTTTCGCAAGAGTTTCATTGTTTCCTGACGCGACGTCACTGGAGAAGGCAGCTTCACCACCAAAGTCCATGGAATTCGTCCGCAAGGCACTCACTCGTTCCGTGAACAATGTCATTAGCAAACTGCGCGGTTTGGAGAAGGCCTACTATGGAAACGAACAAAAGGGGCGTTCACTTAAAGAAGTAAAAAACAACGTGTCCACACTACAATCGGCCATGAAAACATTACAGATCTCTCAAATAGTATCGCCGACTCACGTTGAAAACGTGACAAAACGTTTATCCGAAAGAGACGCGTTTAATAAAACAAACTTTGGCTTGCTCAAGGTGAAAAAAAGCTACGGAAAGGTGTTAGACTATGTTCCTGGAAAATTTGATGCCATAAAAAGTGAGATTAGTCAGATTTTGAAATTTCTTGAAAAATACTGCCTTCCATTTTATGACCCGGCTGTTCAACCGCCCCTTAGTACCTGCAACGATTATTTTCAGTCCATTCGCAACTGGATTGTGAACATCAGCCACATACTAGAAACGATAAATCTTCTTCCTGGGTTATTTAAGGACGGTGCACTTCACCTTGGAATGTTTGGTGCTAACTCCAAGGACATTGCCATAAAGGCAGAAGCCGAGAACTTGCTGTTTCTCCTAATTTTCCCCGAAGTGTGCGAGAATATAAGAGACGCGATTGATGCCATTAATCAGTGGTTAAAAAGTGATGAGTTGTACGAGACATTTCTGAAGAACGACGTCAAGGACATGGAGAGAGATAAACTGAAGAAGATTGACTACATCAGAGAAATACAAACTAAAACTCATCAGATACAATACCAGGTGCATCAACTGGAAATTGAAAGTAGGGTGGTTGAAAAGGAGTTAATGAACTTGCAAGAAAAAGAGATTGAATTATTGATTGAACAGGAAATTCTGACAACAGAACTAAGCGATATGAAGTTAGATAGTAGCATTAAAGAGTTCAGGTTGGCAGAGCTCCAAAGAAACGTAGCAGTGTACCATCCAGATGCGTGGAACGAGACATACACGGAGTTGACGAACGATCTCGCGAGAATTGCCGAAGAACTTCCGCAAAAGCAAAAGCGTTTCAATACAATTCAACTCAGACTAGATTGGAGTAATGGGAAACGAAAGCACTTGGAAGCATTGGAAGAGAAGAGTTTTGATCTGCGTAAAATTGTTGGCGACAAGGAAGAACATAAATTGGAGATTGAAGAAGAATACGCGACGCTTTGTGAAACTTTAGAAATGGCAAAGCGTATATATTTATTGAAAACGTGTCCCGATACAGTGAGAAAAATCTTCTACAATACTCTTACTCCCATCAGCAAAGGAGCTGAGAGCCAGAAAGAAGGTGAGTTAAATGGCACGTAGCTTTCAAAACTAAACGTGGTACAGTAACGCTATTTGATCACAGGTAACATTCTGCATCGTGACGCCTGCAATATAGCGCTTATTTTGCAATATCAGAACGAGCTCAGCTGCTCCCCAACGAAACATGATTACAAACCAATTAAACGCTATGGATTTGGTATATTGCATTGTCAAAATGTTCTGTTAGTTGTTTGTAAGTTTCTTGTTAAACATTGCGACATATCCCGTTGCGAGTTGGCTCCAAGTGTTTATGTTTATTTTATTTTTCATTCCAGAAGTAACTACAGATTTTGACTTGGCTTGTAAAGTTATCGCTGAGAACATCGAAGGCGACTGGGTTCCGCTCTATTTCTGTCTACCATTCCACCCAACGCGTGGTATAAATACTGTCCAATCAGACATCGATGACATCAAGAGTCACGTGCGGGATGCACCAAGTGTACAAGCAAGCAAATGCTTGACAAAATGGCGACGATTTCACACGAGGGCAAAACTCGATGATCTAAAGTTAGCGCTTAAAAACATCCGGCGCCATGATGTTTTGGCAGAAGTAGAAAATACATTATGCCCACCTAACAACAATGACGATGCAGACCAAATTTCTTATCCAAGTTTCATGGACGAGAAATTAATTCCTTTTTACAAGGAAGTGGAAAAATTCGACCAGTTGAGAGCGCTGGGAAGAATTTAAAATGTTTGACACCGTCATATAAAGTCACTTTCCGTTACTGTTTGCTGAAAGGATACTAAACCTTGCTTTGTCGGTTTCAACCAATCATCGTTCTGTTCCTTGCTAATGCATCATTGGTGTCTCATTTGAGTGATAAAAGCGGAATTCAATTAAAAATTGGTCTAATCACCGTGTCACAGAATGGATAGCACGGTTCACGGTTCTTGGTGGGTGGTATTTCCCTACAATTGTCGTGTAACTGGCCTAAAACGTAGGTCACGCTTGTCTATTTAGCAGACTTTGTAAGTTTTCAAATTTCTTCCACGCTTGACGAGGTTTACAGAGTAGCTTGTTTTTGAGACCTGGATGGGAAGGTCGTTGTTCATATCTGTAATAGGGCAAAAACCGAATTTAGTATCCTTTCAATACAACTACAGAGCTCTTGAAACTACAGTCTGAATGTTTTTCTTAGTATAACAAATAAAAATCAATTTTTATTTTATGATAACGTTTTCACCGATAACACTGCTTCAATCATTGCTGTTTCCGTAACAACGCCAATTTTCCTTTTGTTCATGGTTTTGATATTTATTTTACGTACAATAAACCTCGAAAACGCCAGAGTTTTGAATTTTCGGAAGCAATGTCCAATCTTTTTGTTCTGTGATGTTGTTATGTATTATGGAAAAAGTAATAATTTGGATGTGATTTGCTTTTATTTCGAGGAAATTACTTTTGACCAATGATGTTATGGAATTGACAATCTTTTGGGCTCTCCCAGTGAGCTTGTGCTTAATTCTTGAGGCTTGCTGCTGGCAACGTTCCGCAAAACTGAATCCGATACTGTTTCAGTCGAGCACGTAGTCTGTGCACATTTTTTAGGCGACGGTTCAACAGGTATCGCAGGGACAGTTTTCCTTTCAATTGTTAGTGACTTCACTGTATAAAAGCCAAAGCTTGTTGTTATTTCTTCTTTCCGGATCACAAAATCATACAATGACTGAAACAGCTTTTCGGCGAAATCTCTCGGTTCAATTGGTTTAAAAAACCTATTCGAATTTTCCTCGTGGTCTTCTTTCGACTTGCTGACAGAGGGCATGGTTGGAGAACGTTCGACGTACAAACTGTGCTGTTGCGGCGGTGACACAGGCTTAGGGGTTGTTTTTGCAGCCGTCTTTTTACTTTTCCGTTTCTTAGAAACTGCCTGCCGTTGCTTTTTCATCTTTTCTGAGAGTAACTTCTTTTCGAAAACACTAGTCCAATAAGCCAACTGTAAATAAAGTTAACGTTGTGCACAACATACTAGGCTAATTTGATTACACACACACACACACACACACNATAACTGAAGAAATGGAATGCCAAATTCGACCTCCCGCAACTGAGTTTGCGCCGCGCATTCGTGAGAGTTGTTTGCATTCGTTTGTTGCGGTGTAGTTTCTTGCTATGGAATATAGAAGGCTTAGGCTGCAATGTTCGTTTAGTACAAACGAAGTAGTCCCAGAAGAATAATCATCGAACAGTTTTCCGAACAAGTTTTATGTATATTTTTGGAACATTATACGTTCTAATGGTCCCAAAAATTGTCAAACAGAGGATTATCTGCTTGCGATTCCGTGATTCAGGAAGGCGGTAGAGGGTACAACAGCTGGCCAGCTGGTAAACGCAACGTAAAGCATTTATCGTAATCTATTTTGCCCGGGGTACGCCACGAGCTATGTTGCAAAGTAAAACAAGAGGAGGATTGGGAATATTGTCATTTATTATGACGTCAATAGATAAAACTAACTAAGACTCTGCAAGATGGGCATGGATAAAACGCCCACCGGCGTGTACAATGAATAGTACGGAAAGAGGGAACAAAACAAAAGAACTGCCTGAAGGGCTTAAAGGAAAAGTACAGAACATGAACACAAAACTTGAAAAAACCTAACAGGAAATGTATATGAGCAAAGAGAAAGTGGATGGGGGGTGGGGAAAAATGAAGAGAACGAATGTAGGTCTTGTAGACGACGAGGTAGGTGGCTGAATGAGAGACCACGTTGAACAGAACAAAGGAAATATGGGCGACCAATCAGGAGTCGCGTAGAGAAACGTATGAATACAAAAGTAGGCCCTTGCGGCTATAAATAGAGATGAGTAATGCAAAATAAACCCTAAGGACTGGTATCAAAATAAAGAGACAAGTGTCAAAATAATTACGATAAATGCATTTAACAAGCTAAATTTAATTTAGACGGATTACATTAATTTAAACGTTTACAATTTCCTTAAGATGTACCCACATGACCAAGCACCATCTAATGCGATAACAAAAGCATGCACCATGTATATATTTTAAGACCAGACCAATGGGAAAAATTCTTTACTGTCACTAAAACTTTTCGCAACCCCGCCGTAACCCAATTGCATAACAGTCATATCATTAGAAAGCCCTTCATGAGCTCTCGATGGCGTATGATTATACCAGAAGCAAAAGATAAAAAATTTACCTCATAAATAATTATCATTTTGTATACCTGGCAGGTTTAAAAATATTCTTTATTGTAAAAAACCATGAGTGTTACAAAAATGTGAAAAATAACAGAGTGTAATAATGAAATTTTTCATGTACCCATTGGCTGATTAATTAACCAATTAGTCAATTAATTAAGTTCCATCCAGGAAGGTACATATATCGGAATTCACCACAATATGCTGTCATTTTATTCATATTGAAATAGCCAATAAGCGTGACGATATCGGTAAAGAGAGAGTTTGAATGACGTAACCAACAGTGAACCCATTAACCACAAGTGTATTGTCGCCTGATTAGTTATTTAAAGAGTTTGATTTTCGTTTTTTACCAACTGAATTGGGTGAAATTCAAGTTAACGCTTATCAAATCCATCTCACAATATTCCTGGAGCTGATTTCCGTCACCAACAAGAACATTGAAGATATCGGCGAATCAAGAAAACGGTTCATCACAGTTTGTTGGGGTTAGCCTTTCCTAAAATTGCAGGACGTACTCATTGCCGGTAAATCGGCGACTAATTCGGTAACAATTCAGGATCTGATGAACACAGTCATGTTCTTGAACCCCAAAGCGCCATGGTTAAAAATTCAAAATTGACTATTAGAGGCACAATCTCACATTTCCTCACCATGATAGCATCGATTTTAATTCTCACTTGGAAATGAACCATTTGTTTTTTGGAAAGTCTGGCCATCTCTATAACTCCTTGAATCGTTTTCGATTAGTCATTTCCCGTATGGTCTTCGTGGCAACGGAAATAAACCCCCTCTTTTCATAATTAGGTAAAATTTATGACAGGTTACATTGCTTTTAACACAGCTTTACAGAAGGAAGTGGTTTGTACGCTTGACAAATTGACATTTTGGTAGCAACATGTCAAACCATTACGGCACGCCTATGTGTTTTTCTCAATAACCAGTTTCACTTACACAGGGTTGAAAATCTTCTTCCCTTACATCGCGCATGCGCGTTTTCATAAACAACTTTTACATCCCATAAAAGTGACATCAACGCCGAAGAAAGCGTTTTCTAAAATCAGCCCCACCGTGGACTCAAACTTGATCAAACGCTCCCCTGACGAGTCGTAAATCGTACACTGTAGTGTAAGTGACTGTTCATTATAAGCGTTACTTGTTAAAGGTGAAGGCAACCTTTTCCCATGTCATTTTGAGCTAAAATAAGGTTGGTTGGTTATCCTAGGCATATTTTCCACTTAATTACAGCTTTTCGTAATTTTATTAATTACTCGTCCGCTACTCCGGAAGTGACGTTTTAGGAGGCAAGCATTTCGCGCCAATTTCTTTTCATACAG
>NMRA01000064.1:149362-162705 GCA_002633005.1 Phoronis australis | reverse complement strand
CTGCAGCGATATTGAGTAGTGGGAGTGATAACAGGCTCAGTTCGACACCCAGTGAAGAGGACAGTTCGTCGTCCAGTGAACAGATCGGTGAGCCAAACTTTGATAAGTTTATTGTGGACTTGTCTAAAGTGTTGGAGCTATTTAGAAGGTGCCAGGTGTGTGGCGAGGGAGTCACACGACAAGGTGTAAGAAGTTTGGGTGCTCAGGTCACCATCCAGTGGGAGTATGTCGCGGGACACTCTGGCAAGTGGGACAGTTGTTCCTCTGTCCGTGGTATGCCGAAGGTCCACTTAACCATGGCCAGTAGTGTCTTGGTCTCGTCGAACTCTGAACAGCACAAGCATTCCATTGAGGTAGGCATAACAACGCACACAGTGCATTTGCACCAAGATGTGTCACCACGTCTGTCCTCAGTTGCCGCCTCGTTTCTCTCAACAGCTGTCTGTGCCTGTGCGTACTCTGCCTCGTTATACTCGGGCTCAAACATGTACCCACCCACTGAATGTCCGTGAAAAAAATTCCTCGTCACCACTGCTGTGAACAACGTCTCCGTCACTTACTGTCACTGTGATACGGGTCACCGACTCCAGCCATTTTCAGCTTACAACACACTAAACAATCCCTAAATCCAACGTAGTTGAGTTCTCTACTAACCTATCTTGCCGCAGAATACTCGCCGATGGAAAGTGGTGGCGACAATTGTTGAAAAACAGCACAAAACAAAAGTAGAATAGAACAGATTCGCACAGTAAAGTCAACGCAAAACCAAATGGCGGGAAACGCCTGCCTCCTAAAACGTCACTTCCGGAGTAGCGGACGAGTAATCTATAAAATTTCGAAAAGCTGTAATTAAGTGGAAAATATGTCTAGGATAACCAACCAATCTTATTTTAGCTCAAAATGACATGGAAAAAGGTTGCCTTCGCCTTTAAGTTTTGACGTTTGCGAATGCCTGGCAGGAATTCGCGATTTGTAATAAAATCGCAGAAACGTAACGGCTTTTATTGTTTTAAAGCTCTAGGCTGGTCAAAAGCTAGTAACTTCAAAAAGTCCATCCCATCCAACAATAATACCACAATGCGTTTTCTGTGGCAAAAACGGTAATGTCCCTTTAAGCATTTCTTTTGTTAGTAGTAGTTTTTGTCATTAACCGCAATTCAGTTCTTACGAACTTAGTTCTTTTCTCGTGTACTTTAGTAACAATATTCATTCATACCGTCAAAAGGCCCGATCACAATTCTCAGACATCTCGTTTTCGTGGTATTATAGGAAAAATTAATTTTTAAATACCTCTTATTTTAACGTTTGACATGGGACTCATTTCAAGCTCGTGAATATGGTGAATAGTATCAAGTTCACGAGTAATGCGCCCTCTAACGGTAGAGAAAGTCAACACCAAATTATGATTTTCGGAAGAAAAGAATTGCGTTAATGGGAAAAAGGCCGTATAGTTACATAATTTAAGAGATAATACTAGTCAGTTTTACTCAAGTATTTCTCACATGGGCGAATGCGCCTAATTTCGGGTATTGGAGCAGTTCCATATGTAGGCCGCGTTGATGCATATAACTGTCGTTTTGCATGTAATACATACCGCGCTCTTGCGATCCAGTCGGACTAATTCATTTCTCCAGTACTTAACGTACCACAATTTGGGATTGTTTAAAAGAAAAATTCTTTTGCTTTCCATCATTTTCTCTTGTTTTTTCAACCGATATTCCAGCGCTTGTGATGGACTCCTTGGTGTCTTTAATCTCCAATCCTTTTTACCCCTCGGAGGAGGTTGGGGCTGTACTAGTTTCACCCAACTTCCTTTTCTTTCGTCACAAGCGTACCTGCAAATGATCCTCGTTAGTATAGAGACGTTACTGGCACCCTACATAATATTCGAACACCGGCATCACAATTACATTAATAAGAGTTCATATTTTACTTTCGGCACTTCGCGGTAGTAGTGACATATAGGAGACCAGCATTTTGAGAGCCAGTTTATTCTAATGGATGACTAAGATCAAACTCGCTCCCAAAATGCGACTATTGTCCACTTGGCTAAAGGCCTGCTGTCCTTCTTTCCCAGATCTTCTTCTCCCTCCAGTCTTACTCAAGTCTTATTGCCCGGGTACCGACTCCCTCACAAGTAGTAGGCGAAACAAATCGAAAATAGCAAAAAACCTTTTATTCGTACATCCGAAGTGTATGCAACACAGATAACACCCAAGGCGTGGCTTCAAAATGTCTATTATTCTAATTTATATGACTCAGATTAACACTGTTCAGAGTTGATACTTGGTTTGGGTTGATGTCTTGGCACTTATTTCTTGTGTTTATTTCAGTACTTTACTTGAACCCAGACACTAAGACTGTGTAGCCTCAGTCACCCCATTTTAAAAATAAAGTAATGTTTATCATAATTATATATATAAATTGTGTCAAATCTTATCGTGGACAAAGCGGAGCAAAATTAACGTTTTATCTGTGTTGTCACTCATTTACTGTCAAAAATTAATGATAAAAGGTTGAATGGGAAGTGTTACAAATAATTTTAAATTTTCAATATTGTTTTTGAGAGTTGCACAGAGCAATATATGGTACCGATAACAAGGAAGTATAAGTTTGTTTGTAAACGAAATTCATGTTGCGTGCTAAACTGGTGTTGAATAATAGAGCAGGCTACGTCATATACAGTAAAATGAGCTACGTCATTTTCAGTAGAATGACACAGTACTCTGGAACATGAATACGTATCATTGTGATTTAGTCTAACCAAAGACGTTAACACCCTCTCTACAGTCTCTGGTCTAACTACTAACCCTTGTGGCATGCAGCCTTGTCTTAGCCAATCATATAATGGATCTCGTTCTATCGTCTGCTCATCTTGAAGAAGGTAGTGGAGGTCACATGACGGGCAGTTCACACTGTGTATTTTCGTTCCCCCTTCACTTCTGCTGCACTTTGTAAGTTCCGACTTAGTTTCGCTATAAATGTCGTTTTTGTGCTCTATAAGAATAGCATTGTGTTAAACTATATTCGGTTATGATGACTTTTGAGCTTATGACACCGACATGTTCATAATCCTACGTTGACATCCTAACCGGTCGAGATTGGGCAACTCGACCGGATTGCGCGCCACATAATTGGCCGGTTCAGATCAAAGACACCATGACCATGCTGTTTTGGTACATTACATCGCCTCTGGCTGCTGATGTTATCGTTTCCTAGAAAAGGAGACCACCATAAACACATTATAGCTAGATTACAATAGTATTTTTAAACTTTCGTTTTGAAAGTTCGTAAATAGCATATTTGAATAGTTCGTGAAAGCACACGTGATTAGGTTTGTGAATTTTGAGAAATGTACAAGGAATGTGAGTTTTACAACGTAAGATGTGTGTTTAATGTTGCAATAATATGTTCCTCATTAATTCTGCTGGGTGTGCAACATAACTTGCTGGTTCCCTACATGCTTAGCCAGCACGCGTGCTGGCTACCGACCACCTAGCGACACGCAGGGAACCAGCGAGGCGACATAATTGGGTCAATTACCAAGCCACCAGGCAGAGTTGGATTTTTAGTTAAGCCAAGTGTCATCGTACAATTCTTCCTTTATTTTATTCTATTTTTTATTGGTATACAGAACATAAATACAAAGACATATAGGACAAAAAACAAGCTATTCTCACTCTTAACACACATGCACACACACACGCACCCGCCCCTTCCCTCAACATACCCACCCACGTTTAGTAGGATGTTGTCAGGCAAAAGTTATGATTAGCCAGTTTCTCCAGGTTGCATGGTATTCATCTAAATTACCGTTATTTAATAAAATTCTTCTTTGAATATAAAATTCTCTTTCTAATATCTTAAGGAAACTGGGGATTACTTTTTACACCTAGATACGTAATTGCAAAAGTATCCAATTTAAAACTTTATTTTCATTACTTATGTGCATGCCAAAAATCATTGTTTTTGTCAATAACCATATTTATACCTTTTACCAACAACACCCAACTGCGTAATTCTCCTATCAATATTTTTATATTATTGCATTCAAAAGGGATGTGATCCACTGTTTCACTTTGTGAATGGCAGAAAGTACATACATCAGAGTCCACCAAGTTAGTTTTTTAAGAAAAGAGTTCGTTACAAGTATTCTATGTAATAGTCTTAACTGCAGTGTACATAACTTGAAATCATAAGTAGTTTTAAAAGACAATGAATATAATTTTTCCAGTCATCACTTCGAAAGTTATAGCCTTCTTCTTGAAATCTTTTTTGGGCAATAGGCAAAATTTTGTTCTGGCAAACAATTTCATATATCATTTTACATATTGACGTGCAGTTTAAAAAATTACTGATATTAAATGATATTATAGGTCCATATATCTTAGTTAACTACATTTGTAATGGTGTTCTCCTCAGAAACGACCTTATAGACTCAATCAGAGAACAATATACCAAAAAGTGTGTAGATATATTCGAGATCTTTTTAAATTCAGTAAATGAGTAAAACCAGTTATTTTCATAAAGTAGGTCATTAATAAAAAGAACACCACCACTTGCATACTTACTAAAGAAGATAGATTTTCTGTCTATTAGTATTTCATCATTATGCCATAAACTTGTTGAGAGTAAATCATTTGCATCTTTATGCGACTGTGTACTTATGAAAAAAGACCAGTTACTTAGAACTTCGTTCCAAAAAGGATTGATTGCTTCAGTATGATATTTAATAAAATCATTTCCAAAATTTATGTTTGACTTTGCAATCCCTGTTTCAAGTTCAAACAATTTCACCCATTTTGATTCAGAGGTAAGTAGTCTTTTTATCCGTGAAATTTTTATAGCCTTATTAAAAAGAATTATATTCAACGTTTTAAATCATCATTCCTCATAAGTTTGAATACATCTCTCTTCGCTCTCTCAACTTTGTTATTCCAAATAAACTTAAAAATGCTTGCGTTCAATCATCGTACAATTCTTGGCATGTTGGTCTTGGAACAAAATATGTCTTACTTCGGAAATCGCATCTCAAAAATGGCTACAGGATTCAGGATAATAATTGTTTTTAAAATTATAGTAACTGTGAGATATGATAGTAAGGTGTTACGTCAGCAGACGACCGCATATAGCTGATATTTGCTAGTAGATTCCATGTCTGACGTGACTTAAGATACATGTACACCGGAACTGATCAAGTAAAAAGTTCGTGTATAAATCAGGGTCTCAGTTTTTAACTGCAAGTAATATCATGTCTGTAAACATTTGAGTGACTAATTCTAACCACTCCTCACCATCATCATCTCGGTAATGGTTGACGAGTCGAACATCAGTCATGATCATGCTGCATGGCAGTTCATCGTTCGAATGTGCCTTCTTATCTACGTCTGTATTCTGTTGTGGTCTATTGTTTGAACTATCCCTCTTCTTAACAGAATCCTTCAACAGTTCTTCCAAATCAGACTTGTGAACCAAATGATACCTATTAGATATAGTTTACAGAAAGCTTTTAGTATTCAAAGTACAATGAATTTGTCGTCCACTGAGCACACTTCTGATTGAGATCTTTACCACTTGAAAAGCTGATTTCCTAGATTTGCTCCTTCTTAAAGATGAGAAGGGACTTCTAGGCTTGGAATGAAGTGACGACAGGTTATTTTTGCTTGGGACCATATTCAGCGCATACAAACGAATTGCTGGTCATTCATTAGCCAAGAAATGACCTCTCAATCAGACTATGATCAATTCCTCGACTTCGATTGTGAAGTATTTCAAAAGAGATTAATAGAGATAGAATTCAATAACCGTTTTGTAACAAGTGAATCACATCAAATGTTAGCTCTGTGACGGAAGACAGGCCAGTACGTTTCGCCAATTCAGATGTTGCCTCAGTGCAATCATGCATGGTTTACACAATTTATCATCCTAGGCACGATAAAAAGAGGAACGATAAAACGGTCAATATGGACTGCCCCTGGGGATATGAGGACATTGCTCTCAATTGGCCATCTAGTGAACGGAGATGGCACTAGAGTTTAGTTTGTCACATAAATGAATGGCTACCATTTTCCAGAAAAATACCCAAACTGCAACAGCAACCAGAATGGAGCCCCGCCTACGACTACTACAGTACGATTTTATATACAACAATCGAACCATAGTCCATGTATTCTGATTGTCGTATACGATAGTCTTATACGATTCAGCGAAATGTGTTCACAGGTGACTTCTCGTGCATTACTGGTATCTGTTATGAATTGAATTGTGATCCAGGTATATGTCATTATCCAGTTGTTAGCAATACCGAAGGGTATGTGCCCGTTGCTTCTGCATTGTCAAAATAACCAACCTAATGGCACGATAGCACTCTGAGTGGAAAACAAATTATCTAAAGGGATCGTACACGTCACAGACACGAAATAGAGATTTGTCTATGAGTTTCTAACCCCCAGCACAGCTTTTTCTATATTGATAGTTTTCCGTGGTTCCAAAATCCATTCATTGTGAAACTGGCATGCCTGTTTCTTAGGTTCACGCAGACATCTTTGGTTCGAAAATTGTGGTCCCCCCGCCCCCCTTACGACATCCTAAATCCGCGACGTGATCGCAGGTTCGTGAATGATTGATCCCCTTTTACGTACTTGCTGGAAAATGATGATTTTCTGGAGATGATGTCTAATTTTCGAGAGACTCCTATCTCTTTCCTCGTCTCCGTAGACCCTTTGCTAGACAAGTTTGTTGTACACCTTTCAGCTGGTTGTTGGGTTGGCAGTTTGACATTAACAAATTCAAGACTCTTCTGTTGTTTCAGGTTCACATTTTCATCACTGTGCACGTGCATGTCTTCCAAATGGCGGACGTCGCCATGTTCTACGATCGAGATCCTTCGAGTTTGATGAGTGTGGCCAGACTTTACTGACTGTTTTGAATTGCTATTTCCCAGTTTTGTGGATGAAATGCTGGGACAAGGTTTACTAATAGACGACATATGAGATAACGAAGACTTGATATCCTTTCTTTGAGTAACCACATTTCCAGCCTCTGGTAAATAAGAACTAATAGATTTTTTTGATTCTTTAGAGCATTTTTGTTCTCTTGAACATTTCTTATGAGACTCTAGAACACTACCAGCTGTCTTCTTTTGTAAATATTTTTCAAGCTTTCTGCTTTCGTATGGTATCTGTGCGTTACTAGCCTTGGTGAATTTCATCGATGGTATGGTATTATTTCTTTGTTTAGGTTTCGACAATTCAAACGAAGGGCTCTCGTTTATAGGTATTTCGCTTCTTCGTGAAGATCCTCCGCGGCTAGCAGTCCTGCTCCCGTTTTCTTCTTTGCTAAAAAGTGACAGTCTTTCCGACGCTAGCGTGCCTTGTTTAAGGTTGTTATAATACTCGGCAAATGTTCCACCAGGTTTGGGCCTTGAGAAATATATTGCCGATATCTTAAGAGTTTCTTTACTATACGCTTCTTTTCGGACATTCATTCTCTACAAAGAAGAATGTATGTGAAGACTATCGCGAACATAAAAAGCGAGGTGTGCATAGTCATGCCTATTTTTGATAATTTTTCATTTTTGTGGGCAGCAGCGTAGTTGCGAATGTAACGGGGAGGTTACGACAACAGCGTGACGGGACGACTCTTGATGATGATGAAAATAGCCATGCTAATAATAATGACGTCATCAGCGATGACGTCGGTGATAGTGATGATAATGATGTCGATGACAATGTTGATAAGAAAGGCGATGATAAAGAGAAGGATGAGATGACTCTGATGGAGATATAATAAGCAAGTTGAAAATGAAATTTGACAAGTGCCTGTGATCGTCAGTTACCTCATTTTGGATAAGTTTCCTAACAATTGTCGCCCTTTCAGATAGCATTTCACATGACAGATGTGATTCAATATTCAAGAATCATAAGAACAGAAGATATTGTCAGAAGACGGGCTAAGTATGACGCAAAAAGCTTCTTATCGCGTAGCCGCAACGTAAGTGGCTAATCTCTCAACCTACTCACAACCCTCAAACGGAAAATGTACAGTTTCATGCTTTCAAAATAAATTTGTGAAACAATTGCAAGAAAAAAATTCACGTCATCTTAAAGTCAGATCAGTTAAATGTTGAATGCATTTTCCAGCAATTGAGCAAATTGGAAGAACGGCACATTTACAGAACGGGATACGTTCAAAAATACAAGTTTTGGAGAAAACTCTTCAGCAGACATGTTATCTCAGATTAGATCACAAACAAAAATGTCTGCACGAAATTTGAGTCAATTGATGAGTATATAAATACTATAAAAGTGCGGCCAGCATTGTACACACTGAACGAAGGGGCCATTAGAAGTTCCATACCTCCGATTGGAACGTTTGTTCGTCTTGAGTAGGCTTGATTGGTAAGTGTGTCTGATATCCGCTGAGTCGGCACATGATAAGGTCACGTGAGTGGCTGAGAAGGTTGAGGTAGTGAAGTATTAAATCCAGCAAGCCCCCCTCGGTCACACGAAGAACCTTGACATCAACCCACTCGTTCGAGTATACATAGTTCCAGAAATTATCTAAACATTGTAAACAGTATTGCTAAAATTATTTTACGGCAGACCATGACTTGACATAAAACTGATAATGTTTCTTTATGAAACTCTATTAGATATGTTTTATTCATTTAAGAAATAAAAAGACGAGGTTCTCAAGTAAGTCCTTCCAAAAGTTGATCATTAAGGTTTGGTAGTTTCCGTTTTAAAAATACCACCAAATTTAGAGAAACCTTGAATTCCTGGATATGTAGAATTTTACAAATGCATTTAGATAGCATTTGATCATTTTCGTACCTTTTGATAAGACTAAAAGTCTTTAAGACTTCTTTGGTTAAAAATCGTCCAGGAAAGTTCATAACCAAGTAAGTTAAATCTGTTCAACTGGACTATGGCACTTACAAAAAATCCTGAAGCCCTGGGGAGCCTCCTTCTCCCTTCTTGAGGAATAGTTGAATGATTATAATAGCGGTACAGGTGGCGCTAGTTCCGCTGTGCTCTAAACAGACACGGAGGTGGCATGTTTGCTCTGTCTACTGCTTGGCACGCTGCTACAGATCTCGCGAGAGCACATTAGTAGGGAAGTCCGTTATTCTAACCATTCAACCATTCCTCTGGATTTTTGGTAAGTACCATAGTTCTGTTGAACTGGTTTAATTTCTTCGATTATTTTTATACCTCTCTGGTAATTCTATAGTGAAAAACATCACGTGTAGGGCTTAATCTAGTTATTTCACCCTTGCCAGTTGAAAAAATGCCAATGAGATCATTTAAAATTTATCGTCGCCTCGCCAGGGACAGCATTAGATGAATAATTTTCGACACAGATGGAGATTTTATCACAGTAACTTTCCAAAAACGCTAGGTTTCGTCGTGACAGGAGTCTTGGTCCTGTAAGCTTTGCTACGTAATCTTTAACTTGCACATGAACTTGAATATCAACTCCAAAGAAGGAGAAACTTTTTGTCCACATAAAGAGTTGTTTGTGATAATTTTATTTTGTTTGTTTACAGTGCCACCAAACCAAACAGTTTTTGTTTACGCGATAATGACATAAAGGTCAGAAAAATCGGCAAATGTTTTCAATCCACCGAATTAATGTGACGACAACTGTTTGTTTCTAAAAGCAGTTGAAAAGACATAGCACGTATACCGCTTCAAACAATGCAGAATAATGATATCTATTGTGGAGTCGAGCTGAACATCTTTACCTGTACTCAAGTGCATCTTTCTTGCAGGGTATGCACCGGGTGTGTTCTCGCACCATACCTCAGACTCAACATCTTTATATGTCTCAAAAACCATCGCCTCGTCGGGTTCGTCAAACGAAACCTTACTCCACGGGTTATCTCTTGCACATCGGAGACCTGACGTCCTTACATTCGGGACAGAGACGTGCTCGTCTGGAGGTTTATCATGCTCAATATTGTGTTGTTTTTCGTACAGTTTGACGAAGGAATTTGTAGAAAAGAATGGTTCTAAATGTGCATACTTTGTCTGTTTCCTGATGGCCTCAGTGGCCATTCTGTGTTCAATTTCAGTAATACACTTGTGAAAATCTAAAAGTTGAGCTGCACCGTGCTGCTCTCCGCGTCGTTCGCTCTTGCGAGCCTGTGTCAGCATTATCGACGGCATCGTTTTAAATTCAAATACAAATACAAGTTTTCGGCTTCGACTGAAAAGATCTGTTTTGGATTAAATGAAAAAATTAACCAACGTTATGGAGTAGCTGCGGTGACGTCACCGTTTCAACCTTTTGTGACGTAAAACGTTAATACCACATTATTTCTAACAAATAGAAGTTCATTCAGCCTCTTCGTATAGCTTCGAAAAGTTAATTTAAATGTACACTGCACCGGATCAAGATATTAGTGAGGTTTCAATTACTATTTCTCTGAATGGGTAATAAATTCAACATGATGAGACTCGAAAACGTGGCGCTGCATTTTCACATATTTCGGTTTTCGATACTTTTCAAAGTGTATAGAAATTCTTGTTTTGTCCTTTCCAAAAATACTTTCTATTAATAATAATGAATTACCAATAACCCTGAGTAAGGTAAATTTGTCAAAAATGAAATTATGAAGGCCTCGTACTTTCAGAAAAAGTATACTCTCGGATAGTTTTAAAATCTGTTTAGCTCAAGAAACGGGAATCGAAATATGTCTCATGAAATCCGGCGGCCTTACAATATTCCTTACCATCTCAAGTCCAGGGCAATGCGGCGTACTTGCGACATTTTCGAATGTAGGTTGGTCAACCTACCTCAGTAAAGTTGGGAGCGTTTCGAGGCTCTTTTTGCTATGGTAAAGTGGACTCCTATGAGAGTAAAAAATATTACTAGACCCATTTTATGAGAGTAAAAGGCCTAATTCGAGGTAAGTTTTCACAGGTTTAACAGGGATAGCTGGAACTTTAATTAAATTCAATCTATAATTTAGTACTGAGATGTGAATATTTGATTTATTCCGGCCACAGGCTCGGTTATTCGTTAACTGCAAGAACCTATATAAACCATTCTCTGCTATCAAAATCAACTTTGTTCACAGCCGTATTTGCTTTTTTAAGCAATTTTGTCGTACCCTTTGTCTGAACTGAAATGACAATAAATCACCTGGAATTATCCTAATGACCACAGGCTAACGTCAGCTGCTCAAACAAACCCGCCGTGATAAGCAATGATCCTGACCCAGTTTTTCTCTAGCCTTTAAATTACTTCTGCCTTGAGTAGGTCTTCAGACCAAGATGAGGGTGATTTTCTAAACTGTCATTATTGCCTTTTTTAAATAGCCCGAGGTTTTATTCCAGAGTAGCGATACTTTTCGGAGGTGATGCAACTTCCTCGATATTAGCTTATCATTTTCGTGCGATGTATATACCTCTTTATATAAAATACTTTTCATAGTATGGCAAAAGAAAATATCAGTATTGGGATATGTGAGTAAACTTTCCTCGTAATATTTCAAAACATTATTGTTTACTTCTTTTAAAAGTATTTGCGACTTGGGATGATTCTAGAAATGTACATTGTATAAAACACAGGGGATAAGACGACTTCAAAAGACTATGCCGCAGTGGCGGATCTACGTTTTCAGCAAGGGGGGTTAGGATTCCCGCCAAGGTGGAATCATAGGCGCGTGGCGCCGAGCGGGGGGAGGTCGGGAGGGGGGTTTCCCCTCCCGTGTAAGATATTTTTTTTGTTTTTGTAACCAAATAGTGAAATTTCCATGCATCCTGGTAAGTTTCTGGCACTTAACATGGAGTTTTTCTTAAGATAATTAAAAACCCTTCAAGATTTCGTCACATGAACTTGGCACATATAAGTTTTGTGAAACCGTATTGTGCACATTTGGGTATGAGTCACGCCACCAGCAAAAATTTTTGTTAGAGCATCTGCTTACACACATCTTTTTTAGCATACGAAAAGTCGTATACGAAAAAGTGTGGTGTGTATACAGGGGTTTAGACAATTTCAAAATATTCAAGAGCATAATTAAGGAGCACCGACGGGGCGTAAAAACTTGAATATCAGATGATCACGTAACAGCAGCCTCAAGTTGTTTAAGAACGAAGATCTGTACTGTTCGTCCGGAAATAAACATGTGTTCAGTCTCGTTACGAGAAAAACTGGCGAACGATGGTGCTCTCAACTCACAGTCTATTATTAAAAGCGACAATAAATAATTAGGTATCACATTATTAAGCTGATTCACGTTGACAACAATTGAAAAACGTCAAATCTATCAGCAAACAAATCATCTGAAAACAGTTTCACGAAACCAAAACATCCTGTGCACAGTGGTGAAAAGATACACTGGACTAGTTTGCAGAGGGACCAGATGTACACTGAGAGTACACAAAAAGCTGACCTGGTCCGTCACGAGACCAAGAGTACACCCGTGCTTATTATCCCTATAAAAATAGTCGACCTGTAGCGGGACCAAACAGTACTGGCTGAGATAAATAGTTTTACAAAGCACACTAGTTCGCCGAGGGACTAGAAGTACACTGAAACTCAACATCTACACAAATCAAGCTGGGCTGGTCCGTCGTGAGACCTAAAGTGTACTATGCAAAATGTTTTGAATTGAAAACTTCTCTCTAAAATTTTAATCCCCAGTGGTTACTCATACGTTAGTCCTATCCTTCTGTTGTCTAGACTGCCGAGGAATTTGTATATCGGATCCAATGATTTACTCGTCTTGGAACCATTCTACCCAGATATCTTCGATGTTTGTTCCCGACGCTTGCACTTCGTCAACTGCTGTGTCAATGAGCTTGTAAGCCTCTACAATGTCAGCATCTCGTTTCGCAGCTCAGTTGACACTAAGACACTTGAGGTTGCCAAGTCCATTCGAAAGTCTTATATGCGCAACTAAATTTGATCCGTTCATCATGTACTACTTCAAACCTTGACGAAGCATCCCAGGACCTATTTGCATCTCTTGCAATTTTCGAAATAAACGTCCCAATGTCTGAACGCTTGAAACCCGAAGTACTAATTTCAAATAAATGCCCATGGGCATGAGTGTTTCATCGGGTGAGCCTTTCTGCGGAAATTCCCAGTATAGAAGACGGCAGTGTGCTTATTGCAGGTAGACAGACGGTAGGTGTTGAGGTCGGCACTAGGGCTCCTTAGGAGGCCTATTGAACATCGCACGAGTCCCGCAAGACTTTGTTGTGAAAGAACAGCCTCCCCGCAATTTCTGGTACTGTACACTTTTCGCGAATGCGGTCACTTTCTCAATGTGAGTGCCCCCTTGGTCATTCCTTGTATAGACATAACTTGTTATACAGAGTGTCTTC
>NMRA01000064.1:0-148988 GCA_002633005.1 Phoronis australis | reverse complement strand
AGAGATAGAAGCCACAGTATACTAGAGGTAAAAGTCACCTAGAGGTACAAGCCACAGTATACTAGAGGTACAAGCCACAGTATACTAGAGGTAAAAGCCACAGTATACTAGATATAGAAGCCACAGTATACTAGAGGTAAAAGTCACCTACAGGTACAAGCCACAGTATACTAGAGGTACAAGCCACAGTATACTAGAGGTACAAGCAACATTTGTATTAAATTCACTGAATACTTTCAAATCCTTGCCATATACCGTCGGTTCCGGTGTAATATTTACTTAATACTTGTAGTTATTCATATTGTCAGTAACGACGTAACGTCCTCCAGAGAATGTCCGAGTTACTCATTCATTCGCCTGACGCCTCTTGCTGGTATCTGTACTTGGACATACTTCTACTAACGCTTCGAATGGTCCCTTGACCGTTTGCCTGAAACCAAGCATCACAAAATGTTCGCAACTTTTTGTGAATACAGTTACACATTTTATAATCAGTATACAAATCGTAGAATTCTTATGGTTAAATCTGCTTCATAATTCAGAATCACAGAGATAATTTTTAACAGAAACAACTTACTTTCAAACTACATTTGAACATCTCACTTCATTAATTTAATGCCCAGTTGGATGTGTTAGTGACTAACTTTCGCATCATAAATGACCCTCCAATAGTAAGAGTTATAATGATAAAGTGAATTGCGAAAATACTAATGATTATGATGACAACGATGATAATGATGACAATGATTATGACGGTAGGGCATGATGCCCGGATGATGAAGATGATGATGAAAAAGATAAAGGGTGATGAAGATGATGTTGATGATGAAGATGATGTTGATGATGTAGATGATGATGAAGAAGATGACGGTGATGATGAAGAGAATGATGATGGTGATGTTGGTGTTGCTGATGATAATGATGATCTTCATTAACTATCATAATAACAAAGAATGTTCTTGTGCACACACCTGACTTGTAAAGCTGGCTGTTCCAAAGTACATTTCTGTTTGGTTCTTTTCCGTCATAACGTGTTCATGATCGGTTAATTCATCATCTGATATTTCCTCCATTTCAAGAGGAGGTTCGTCTGTAAGTTCGTCAAGAGGAAATCCGACTTTGGCGGCTTTCACGCCGGCTAGCAGTATCGCTACCGGAACATTCGTTTGCGGTCGTGGATCACCAACTGGCTTTGCCCATTCGTCAGTGCTACCTATTATTTTCTTCTCGGATTGTGGTGAAGGAGATTCGGATATTACGTAAGTGTTACCTATGGCTGGGAAGGGAAAAGCAGACGCCGTGACACCGCTTACTAGAATTGCTACTGAAGTACGGGAATTCATTAAATTCTCGTTTAAACTTGATGTCTCAGTCTTTGTGTCGTAAATGCCTACGCTTGGTTGGTCGTTCGAAACATTTTCCTCTTCTTTTGTGTTAGTTAAAATTTCGGAACTACTGTGTGCAATTGTTTTTTTGTTATTATTTAAGTCTGGTTCCTCGTCAATCCAGTCAATTTTATTGCTCCGTCTTTGTAACTTTGTTTTCCATACCTCAGCTGCATTTGACGTCATGTTGCCCCTTCGTTTGACTGTCTTTTGCTTCGCGTGTGTGGTGTGTCTTTCTGAAGTTGGTTTTCCATGGACAGGACTTCGTGGAGAAACTTTGTTTGCCCGCCAAGCAGACGACATTTTACCTCTCCCAAAAACACCACGTATTTTTGTATGACTTCTTCGCTGTTTTATTGACCGCGGTGATGATTTTGCGTCATCATGAGATTCACCTGACCAAGCTTGCCGTTTAACTCTGAAGTTCCCGTATAAACCATTTGCGCTGGAACCAACAGTAATTTTGCCATTCACGTCACTCGTATAATCTTTCCGTTCTAAATACGTTGGTTTGCGTAGCGGATCTGGTTCAGTTAATTCAATCTCTTGCCAGTCGTTACTCTCCCCTCCCAGAAAACCATCCAAAGAAATTCCACTTTGAATGTCGCGATTTCCAGATGTAGAAGCTCTTTCCCCTTGTTGTCGTCCGTCGAGTATCGGCTCCATCATCCAGGTGCTTGAACTTATCTATAATTGGATAAGTGATTCATAAATTTCCCCTTAGTAGCCCAACCAGGGCAACAGATGTTTAGAACCTAACACAGGCTTTAAAAACAAGAATGCAAGTCACACGGAAAAAGTTGCAGCAAACAAATTCCAATTGTCGAAACTACGAAATGCAGTCAATAGTTGTCCGTGGTTAATGCGCAAATGGAGAGTCACAATCATAAATTAGAACGTAGCAATTAGTATTGTCCCTATAAGTCCACTAAATGGGAAGTTGCGAACAGTTTCTATTTAGTATACAGCAAATGGTTCCTAAGTCAGGTAAACTGAGATTTGAATTTTGCACTATAATTATCAGCCACTCACAGTTCCAGTCTTGAAGTTAAATTACTATTCTCGCTTCCTCGTCCACCTACAATGTACAAGTGTACTTTTACTAACCAAGCAATGTGCTTTTAGGTGAACAAGTCTTAATCTGATTACCCAAAACGTCGATTGCTGACTTAACGAAAGGATGAGTAAATAGATCACTGGATCCGCAGAGCACGGGACTTGTTTTAGTCACAAAGTCAACAGTTACCGTCCATGTTACCAAACAGTCACAACAGGTGTGTACAGGTGACCATGGTCAGTTAGTAACGCACTTTTAGTTTCAGAGGCTGAAATGTATGAGGTACTGCGGTGAACACAACATACTCTTGCCTGTTATATATAGACAAATCTTTTTCTTAAATGTTTAATCTAAGAAGGAAATAAAAACAAAGAATTAAAAATAATTAAGAAAATTTCCTTATGGTTCTCCTATTGCGTCCCAAAACGCCCCCACTAAGGTGCGTCACTAAAATATGCGACACTGTCAAATGTCAAACTGATGCACTAGAGAGTGAGAGAAATTTATTTTCATATTACGAAAGAACTCACAAAACCAGGGCGGAAATCAAATGGCTGAAACAACGAAAATGTGAAATTATTGGTGACTTATGTGTGCTAGCACGTGGTTTCGCTTGCATGTCTGAATGCAAGTCATGCTGTATTCGTTCAACCTAGCTTTGCTCACTTCAAGCGCTATGGTTACTCGTTATTTCCGCTTTATTTTAGTTGAAGCCTTCATAAAACGTATTACATAGAAAGCTAGATAAGTCAAATCCCAGTAACCACTTCCAACGTCATATCCTCTTTTAAAACAAATATTATTTAATAAACAAATTCAAGTTTGATTTTAACATTTCTGGGGTGACACCCGGAAATAGCTACCATTGTTGGATAGCAAAATTACATCCTTCATAAATTAGAACTGAACCGTTATTTTTGGGAGTGTCCATGGGTGTGGAGCGGGACATTTTTCTCCCTTAAATATGCCTACACGCATCGGTTTGTAAATTTTATAATACGGGCTCACGAAAGGCTTACGTGTATGACCTCGACCCTACAAATGGTGATGTTTTCTGAACCACTATGGAAAGGTCCCCCTTTTCAAAACCATTCTCTGGACGGGTCAGTATCATAAATTCCCCGCTTCAACTGCAATCAAAAATATAGCGAGTACCCCACAACATTCCGAAGTATCATAGCGCCCCCTCTTGATCATTTATTTACTTAGTACATTCAAGGACCTCATCCAATAATTGTACACAGCTGGCACGCAAATCACTATTTTAGATATTACCACGCTTTAATTTGCCACTTTAAAGCAATAAGTTTTACTGTTGGATAAGATATGTACTGCAGGCACAAAAAATGACAAGCTGGATGGGGTGCCATACACATAGGTGAAGAAACGGCCAAATCTTTTGACAACTTGATCAATCAAATAATGGATTATTTCTACCTAACCAAAGATTAGAGATTATTCAACACACAAGAACAGATTGTGTTTATACAACATTGATGAGAATATCGCTAAAACAGTTTTAAAAAATATAACCATATGCCCTAAAACGAGCCTTGAAAAATAGGCATATCTCACCAAATAAAAATGTAAAGTACAGGTAGTTGCAATTTTTATTCACAATTTTGATATTTGACCTACACACATTATGTGGTTCACCAGAAAATATGATTAATTCATTTATGGACTGAAATGTTACACGCAGTGTAATTAACCAACACAAGTATGACTAAAGTGAAACCAGCACATAAATGGAGAGGATATAAAACATGACTCAACATAATCTCACTCCTTTCACCAATGACAACAAATAGATCACCACAGAGTAGAGGAAGTAACAGTAATTCAAGGCCACTCCAGAGGTCTCGGACTTAAGTTCATTTTTTTACTCAAGTCTAAGCCCTGTCTCAACTTCCAATTCGAAACTTCCACACCCAGTGAGTTAGCCAAAATTCAGACAATACTTAAATTTAAGATCTTTCTTAAAAGGACTTGAGACGAATTTAAATCTTATTTTAAAACTGGCTGAAATTAAAAATATGTCTGAAATAGGCACCTGATCTGTAGTGTTCATTTTTTGGCCATACTATTTAGTCTTAAAGTTTTTGCATTCTGTCATACAACCAATAAATGGTCAGACTATTAGAGTCTGACCCTCAACCACTAAATGCAAATACTACACCCTTCCTACTTCTGGTAAAGCTCCATTTTGTCCAGTTTAGCCAGCTAAAAACAAAAGTTGGATTAGGCCTTCTGCTTTTAAACATGTCTCAAAACTTTGCTTACCAAAAACAACTAACTCTCAACAGACCAAGAAACGCATGAGAAAATTGTCTATTTTATTGGCCTTTTCAACCCTGACATTCAGAAATGGCCCACAATAAATTCCAATCAAAAATAGGTCAGTCACGTGACAATAAGCATTTCCTTCGGCAAATTATTGCTGAAACTGACACAATACGAACAGGCGTTATAACATTCATAAAAATACTATTTTTTGTTGCATTTAACTACACTTTCAGACTACAATACATGTGCCACAATACTTTCACACACTCAAACACACCCATTAAGTTTATGTTACAAATTCAATAACATGCCCCGTTTCCTAAACTAACAAAATGAATTAAGGATCCATGAACTTTTAGAATCAGACAACATCTGGGGTGAACATGGGTTTTCTAATAATAAAAACAAACTGAAATGAGGTCAACTATGAGCATTACTGACCAGTCTTTGAGACCTTGAATGTAACCTGGTCTAGCGGCATTTTAAGTCAAGGCAATGTCTACATGTAACTGGGGGTACCTTCTCACACAATATCTACACGTAAATGCGGGTGTATCTTCTCACCTATTATCTACATATAAATGTGGGGATATCTTATTGCCCAAAACATACATGTAAACGTGGGGATATCTTCTTACCCAATGTCTACATGTAAATATGGAGATATCTTATCACCCAATGTCCACATGTAAATGTGGGGATATCTTCACACCCAATGTCTACATGTAAATGTGGGGATATCTTCTCACCCAATATCTACATGTAAACGTGGGGATGTCTTCTTTCCCAAAGTGAGTGAAGCCCAACACCAGTAGCTGCCCGACTCCCACAGCTCAAAAAATCTTTGCATAAAAAACTAAATATCCTGTGTTTTACTACCAAGCTCATATACAAAGAGAGTACTGATGACAAAAGCTATTCACATCGCTTTGATCGACACACATTATAGGCATAATTCATACAAAACAACCTCAACACATCCTTCCATAAAACACATCCAGAACAAAACAACTGCACATATAAATATTGCCAACGTTCGATTCATTTGCACATTTCCGGAAACAATACCAAATTTTGTGTGGCCTGAAAGGCAGAAGTAACAACACATTGATCACATATTAAAGACTCAGTGTCTTTACCTCATACTTCTATAAAAATAGGTAACAGATTATTCACTTTTAAAATTCCTTCCACAGAGTGAAAAATCACTCGTATGTACAACGTATTACAGCTGCTCAGCCCAATATGGACTCCAGACATACACTGTTGTATCTAGCAGAATTCAATGTTGCCCATTCACACCTTTGTATGGACTGATCAATTGAATCTATCAAGGCCAATAACAAGGCCAGTGTGAGAGTCACACTAATAAAGTAACAGCAGACAGATACACAGCAACCGATACACTTCCTGGATTTAGTTGTGCCGTTTGTGGTCGTAGCTGTGGTGCCTGTGATTCCCACTGTGACTTCTGTAGTGGCCATGGTTACGGTCGCCATGGTTACGACCACGGTCATGGTGGCTGTGATGACTGTGTTGGTGAATGGAGGTGGAGTAAGTGTTTTTCATCTAAAACAATCAAAGCAATAGTAACCCACACTTTTCAATATACACGGAAATTAAGGTTGCTTGAGAACCAATCGGTCTAAGCAAGTTTTAAAATTAACATGTTAAACAATACAACAGAACACATGTGAAGACAACAAAGCCATCTCCAATGTGGACAGTCTAATCCATGGTTATAATTAAAAAAAGTATTACTGCTCATTTAAAGTGCAATAACGTAATTTGGAACAAAGTAGTGATCCTTTGAATGAAGCTGTTTGTAGATGGTAACAGAGGTTAGTTGGACAAATGACGCCTAATTATCACTGCTCTGCAGTGGAATTTTTAAATAACAAAATTATGCAAAAAGAGCAAACATCTCTAACAAACAACAGAAATTCAGTTCCACCTATTCCCCAGTGTGACCATCTTTCTTCTGTTTCATCCACTCCAAAAGAACGCATATTTTTGTTTCATCCACTCCCAATGGAAGCACAATTTTGTTTCATCCACTCTCCAATGGGACTGCGATTCCATTTCATCTATTCCCCAATATGATTACATTTCTGTTTCATCCCTATGCCCAGTGAGAACACCTTTCCAACAAAAACTGGGAAGAAATGAGACAGAAGTTGCCATTGAGATCTCACTATAGTGGAAACTACTTCAGATGAAAACTATTCAGGGCTTGGAATGACAAATGACAAAAACGAGGAAAATATTTTGAGTGAAGCATCGTTCTACAAATAATCTGCAAGAAACATTTTTTGTATGAATAAAGTCAAAAGAGACAAAAAAGAGGAAACTGGAATCAAATGAGAGGAGATAGAAACCAAAAAAGAGGCAATCTTCTTAAAAGAGGAAAATTCCAAGTTAAAGAACCTTACTTGTGTCTTTGTCCAGTTCCTATCATCTTGATAAGACTGAAAATGGTTACCGCCTTCCGACCTGGGTCGCGCCTCCTTAGGCGTCTTGTGCTTTTTTGTCTTGCCCCGATCAAAGTCGGCATCATATTCGTCATCACTGTCTCTACGTTCGGCACGTGACCTGTCCTGCTCAACGTCTTGGTTGACATGGCTACTCTCACCATTCCACGATTTCACTATGGCAAATATATATAAATACATATAAATATATAGAAACATTTACCGGTCAGGTTTACACATACCGTCACCAGGGCCAACCCCAACTTATGAGGCCAAACTCTAGCTTTGACGTGTGGGACTGTCTCATCACACACCAAATACATTGCTTATTCTTAAGGTACACCCAGGCCTCTGCTGGTACCTAAGCAGCCACTTATGTTGCTTAGTGGATGAGTCAGCTCTAGCTGTCACTCTTCTCAACTCTTTAACTTAAAAAACCAAAACAGGTTCTATTCAGTGCCCAAATCTAATGCCTCTTGGCACTTTCTGGGTTATGTATATTCATTGTATTCTGAAGATTTCGTAATAAACATTAAAAAAAAAAAGTGCCCAAATTCTACACAGACTCGTGTATTCTATCCGAATGCAAGCACCTCTCTTGATGTTTATTACTAAGACAGAACCATAGTAACTGAAACCATTGTAGATTATACAGGACTGAAATCACATTCTGTATATATCACCATGGAAACTTGACGCATGACCTGACTTCTAACCATGACCAATTGAAACAAATGCAAATGCACATTAACAGATCCTATCGAAAATATATAATCTATCTAAAGACAGAAACCTTTCAGACTTAATAGGTCACGTGATGTGACAAACACATGGCGACTAATAAATCTTACTTATAACATTCACAGATTTGATAAGCACACGCATGAGAAATATCTGAAGTGCAAACCACCAATAGTGTCAACTCCAACTATACCCTTCTAAGCAGGGAGGTACGAAAACAAAAAAGCACCAATGACAGTTCAGTACAAGACTTCACTACGGGAGTCATCTCACCGTTATCTCCATATCCCCGACTGGAAGACATCTTCTCCAGCTGTGCAGCAACCTCTGACATCTTCTTGCCATCCCACAATGCCTTCTTACCATCAGGAACCTCAGGCCGTGGTCTCTTGTAACCATCTTTAATGTGGCTATCCCAATACTTGGACTCGGCTAAAGAGAGCAACAGAGAGTAAATAAATAACAACAATAACATGACAAACAACAGCCAGGTATGATTGCACACTGTGCGAAGTCAACAGTAAACAGTTTGTGACTTCAACAGACCACCAGCACAACCAGCAGAGTTACGCAAGGAATGATTCCAACATCACAGTAAGAATGAGGGAAGCTGATACAAGTTCCTTAATGTAGGTTGCGACACCAATCATATACATTCACTTAAAATTCATAACTAAGTTACAACAGGTCACACACATGACAGTAATGGTCTGATATAACATGCCCGAATTTTGAGAACCAGTTTCCCAATAAATAACAGGCATCAAACTAGTTCTCAAAATGCGGGCACATTATATCAGACTATTGCCCACGTGAAAACTGGTCATCAGAGACGAAATATAAAGGTAATATGTTTCCAACTTAGATGCCTACAACAGCTTTATTGCTCTAAACACTTTCTGACCATCAGCTGAAACAAAATGCCAGTAACTGCAAATGCAATACACTTAAAACAGGCCATTTCTACTACACAAACCTTGGCTCGTCTTCTTGGTAACTTCAACCCACTCTACAGTGCCATCTTCCCCCATACCATGCTTCTCTGACCTCTTACGATGGTAACCACTGTTCCCACTATAATCACCATGACCGTTGTGCTCTTTAGAACCACTGCTCTTCCTTTCTTTTGAACTTCTGTAATGAGCGTCATCATCACCATCATCTGAATATTTGGCATGTTTCTTTCGGTCATCACCATGGTGACGAGACTCTCTCCTCTCGTCATCATGCCGCCGTTTGCTGGACGAGTGCTTCTCCTGAGTTCTTTCATGATCCCTGTGCTTGTGTTTTCTGGACTCACCACCACTGCACTCATCGCTATCGTATTTCACTCGATGGCGTTTATCTCCAGAACTACGGCCATGACTAGATCTATCTGACCTATTTTTTTCTTCGCGATGCCCGTCTCTGTGACTGCCAACACGATCCTTCCCTCTTCCAGAATCCCTACTCACCCAGTCCTTCTCCATAACTTTTTGCTTCTTGCCAGCACTGTATTCGTCATCTGAATCCCGTTCTTTGTGTTTTCTCTTCTTGTGCTTCTTATGTTTCGACTTGTCTGATGAACAGTTCAGAAGGGGCTCCTTATCACTAACGTCCACTAAATAATCCTCCACTTCCGGCGACTTGGAACAACTTTTGTGGCCGTTTGTCAGTGTTGTGTGCGTATTTTCTTTCACCGTCGTTTTCGAAGCGTCAACACCGCGCTTACCTTCTTCCTGTACTGTCCAGCCTACGTGTTGACTCTCTGGCAGGATTGGCACTTTGGGTTTGATTCTCGTATCCTCAACATGCCATTGTGATGTGGAGCTCGCGCTGGCGTTACTCGTCTCGGAGGCGATGCTCGGTGAAACCAGCGCGTCGTGATTATGAACCTTCCACTTGGGCGTAGTAGAGTTGACCTTAGCCGGTGACGTGACCAGTGTGAGATTCCTCAGCGGTGTTACACAGATCGGTTCCTTGTGCACGATCTTACTCAGTGGTACTGATGAGCCAGGAACTACGTCAGTCGCTGTTGGGGTCTTCAGGTGAACATTAGCAGTGTCAGATTTCTTATGAACAATACCCAGCCTTGCTGCCTTCGTCTCAACTGAACTCTTATGGACTGAACTCCCTTGATGTATTGTTCCTTCACTCTTACCATTCTCACGTTCTGAATCAGATGATTCATCTCCATAAGGAACCAATTTCGACAATTTCTCCCCATCCTGACCTTTGGTGGATACCTGCTCACTTGATACCTTCTCGTTCCCTGGTGTGGTTTTTTTCATTGACAAACCAAAGGAGATTTTTGATCGGTTGTCAGCTAAAGGCTGGTACTGTTTAGATGGTTGTTGTTTAGGTGGCACTGGTATCACTTTAGGCAACGATTGAGAAGTGTGCTTCGATCCATTGACAAGCTTGCTTGCTCTGTTGTCTCCCAAATGTTCACGTTTTACTGGGGTGCCCAGGTCTAATTTAGAGAACCCATTTGTTACACCTGAAATAAACAGGCACAATGGTAAAGTGAAATTATGTTAATATATGCATGTATAGTTTTGAGACCACACAAAAAACAGCAATATCAAAATGTAAGTGAAAAGTTCAGTGATGGTAAGAAAATTACTGTAAGCTAAAAACGCTTAAGAAAATCATTCCCAGGTGAATCTTAGGCTGACTTGAAACAAAATTGACAATATGCAAAAACTTAACACTAAACTCACAGGACAGCTTAAAATACAGACTAAAAGATCTTCATATCATCAGTCCATTATCAGCCAATCAACTTACTTGAGCTTGACTTTGTGGGTGTTTTTAAGGTACTGTTGTGCATGGGAGATTGCATGCTGTGATTGGAAGCCTGGAATAAAATGAACATGAAATTGACTAACAACAAGATGCGCATTTATTCAAGAGAAAAGTTTCCAGTAACCAAATGATTAGATAAAACCAAAGGAAGGGCTTCTGTAACGTTTATTTACAAAAAACAGGACGAGTTGATAGTGCTTTGAATTGAATTCTTTTGAAGTAAGCCAACTCATGAAATGAGACAAGTTTACAGCTCAAATTTTCCAGCATTTTTTAACAGCTGCGCTGGATGTCGTAGCCAACATTTGTTGCTTGCTTAACAGAATCACATTTGTGAATTACACTGCTCATTCACTTAAAAGAGTTCACATTTGTAGTTGGACATTTCTAACTGGTATAAGTTGAGTAATACCTTGGTGCTCTCTGCCGTCTCCTTGACATAAAACAAGATGTAGGCTTGACAACTCAGAACGTGCTGCACCGAGGCATGAGAGATCTGACGAGATAACCACATAATCACTGACAAAATTAAATCATTGCAAAATGGAGAGGAAAAGCTAAATCACCATATGCTACCCTAGAAGACAGTATATTCATATCTCACTTGCTCTGACCCTGAAAATTTACAGCCTCCTTGCACACTGCGACTCAGGCATTTTTAAAGTTGGTGACACACACACACACTAGTTTAATGTACGTTTGGTTTAAAATGTGAATTTTAAGGCAAACCTTGAAGCATTCTGATGAATAATGCATACATCAATCTTAATTCCGAGAATGGAAGATTCTTCGACACTCACCCTACAGTCGTTGAAGTGGTGCCATTTATTGTCCCGTGTTCTAATATAGGCTGTGTAATGACCGCATGAACTGCTGTAACCCTCATGGCACGTGACTCCAAACAACCGGTACTTCACTGGGGTACCCTGATCAAAACAGAAACCAAATTGATAAATGGGAAAATTACAACGTGGTCATATTATTTATTGCTCAATTTGGCAACCTGCATGTGGCTTCAGATTGTCTTTGGCAACCTGGTAAATATCCCAAGTCGCCACAGCGAGTATCAAAGTCAGATAATAGGTTTCAAAATCTGCACTGACTCCCCAAACTTTAAACTACTAATAGTTAAATTCAAAACCTTTGGTTCACAGTTGTTCCACTTATTTCATGAAATCAGTGCATTTGCCATCCTCAGCAGTCAGCACACATCAAACACGTGCTTAAATTACAACAGGAAGTAAACAGACAGAAGTTGAAATTGTACGGCAAAAATCGAAACACATGCCCTTTTTTACGGGGAGAAATGGAAGAGGAATGCGTAATTCTTTGAGAACGGAGTGCAGCACGAATGTATTTTGGTTGACAATTTCCATGCCAACTTTGGCGACCTCAGATTGCATTTGGCGACCTGGCGTCAAATTAAGTGTCAAGCACTGCTAAAAGATATTAAACAAATTGTTTTCACAAGACAGTCACACTGAACAATACGTATGCCAAGAGTCTTGAAACATGCACTTCAATCATCACACTTCTGGCCACATGACTGCATGTTACAGGTGGTTTGATCAACTATGTAAGACAACAAATTACTGGCCAAATAATGTAATTCACTTGTCACAAAATAATATCCATTGCGGTTGAGAACCTGACAATATTGACAAGTCCGCAGTACATACATACCTGTCTATTGCTCATGTATGGCCGGAGATCCAAACACTCCCTGAAGTTGACTGGTTTGTGCATCTTATTACCACTATACCCAAACCTACAGCAGAAAACAAGCAATTACTACTGGCATGTTACATCTCATTAAATCTTCCAAATAAATGTTAATATTCAGTATCAGAAAACAAGCAATTACCAATAGAACAATTACATCTCTTACAATCCTCAAAATAAAACACCAAAACCTCAGCAGAGAAGTTTATAGAACAAATAGGTAAAACAGCAATGAAGAGACATGAATGCTATATAAAGAATTGACTAACAAGTGAAATCACATCAAGTTCAGCTCATTCTGTGTGTTTTTAGCTTTCTCGGTTTTCACTGTTAATTCACTAAACACGCATGATACCTCTTTAAGTGCAGTGTGAGAACATTGGGACACCGATGAACTGTGAAATGCTTCTTAGCAGACTGTTTTGAGCGACACCTGAAACAATGAATGACAAGCGATGTTTCATCAGCACACATCATAACGAGCAGTTTCATCGTAATTAACTTGCTCACTGAAACCTTCCATGAACAAACTATGTCAGCGGGTTGAACACATTGACAAATTCACCACGACATGTTTCCTGAAAAGAATTCCAAAAGAAGCCCACAACTGCACATCAAGGAAAAAGCAATCAAATTTGCAGTAAGTGAGAAACAGTAAAGTCGACTTGGATTGAACATGCGCTGGTTTTTAACTGCTCATTGAAGGTGTAGATAATCTGACAAGCTGAAGAGGCACAGCTTACAGGATTCTGTAGATTTAGGTGGAATCAATAGGTTAAATGACAACAAAATACTTACTTGCTGCAGTGATAAGCATTGTCTCCCTCAAGTGACTCGAACGACACAAACTGAGACAGTGCCTGCTCAACTGATGAGGCACTCTAAAAAATGAAGAAGACACCATATATAATATGATACAATACAACAAAATACACACATACACAAAACATGGGAAAACTTAAACCATGAATGAACTTAGATAACACTAAGGCATAAGAATTGTAATTTTTTCATGAGTTTATTCTTTTTTCATTTCACTAGTTTTCTATGCATGGGCACAGTTATTTATCATTTTCCAACTTTTCTGTAACGAGAATGCATTCTTGGCCTACTTTATGCAACATGGCTTGCAATTGCAATGAGCACCATGCGCTTGTGTGCATTAGCACTCACCTTAATATCCAGACTAAGGTCCATAAAGGTCTCGTATATGCTGGACGTGTGACGACAACCAAGACATATTACTTGGCTACGAAGGTAACCACCAAACACCTGGTTGATCAGTGTTGTCTCTTTGGAGTACTTGTCGAGGCTGAGGAAATAACAACGCAGAGTGTAATATGACAAATTGGAGAACATTCAAGTCTCGTCAATTTATCACACAATGTGGCGGACAAGTGAAATTTATATTCCACAGCCTGGAATGACCAATGACAAAAAAGGAAAAGAGAAATATTTTCTGTGGTGTAAAATTTAAGAGAAATAATTTTTTTTGTATGAATACAGTCAAAGTAATGATAAAAAACGAGATGCAAAAAGAGGAAACTGGAAATCAAATACAAGGAAATCGAAACCAAAAAAGAGGAAATTCTCTTAAAAGAGAAAAATTCCAAGCTCTGATTTTCTCAGTTTTTAAATATGCAAATTTAGTAAATTAGTCAATTAACATGTTCAAGTTAAGTATCACAGCAGCTACAACACAATACTCTGAAAAACTGCGTGCATTTTCAACAATATTAGAAGCTGTTGAAAAATATGACGTGCGCAATATTTGGCATTTATTTTTATCAGCGATTTGTGAGATTTTACAGTAAACATCATTTGCTTGGAGCATAAACTTAGTGTAGCAAACCTCGTATCAGACATGAACACAGGCACATTATATCCGACTAATACGCACATTCTATCAGAGCCAACAACTATTGGTCAGTTTTGAGAAGAGGCTTACTGTTTCTTTCCCTGTAAACAAGCCTTCTGCATGGCGTCAATGATGAACCTGAGAAACTCGTGTGCATCTTCTTGTCGGCCCCAACACATGTGCTTTGCTATCACTGAAGAAAGTACAAACAATGATGTTAATGTTCGGCAGATCTCTGGCAACAAAAACGTGATACACCGCACGCAACGCCATCTTTGAAAACAACTACGTCTCATGTTTTGGGATGGAACACTCGATCCTTAGATACGGCGAGTTATCACAGCTAATTACTCATGATAACACCACTGACAGTATGAAGTCAATTAATTGGTTAAATGGAAGACTCCTTGTCTTTGACTTGATCCATTTCCAGATGGAAGTTTAAGATTTCAGCTTGACCTTACTAGCACTATGTGGAGCTTTAAATCCCTACATATTACAGATTAGGCAAAAATTACAATTTACCAAAGTAGAGCAAGTCTGCAGTGGCGAATGCAGACACAAGTGTGATAAAGGAACTGGTGTCGACTCCAAGAGTAATTACGTGAAATTAGGAATGGCGACTCACATAACATAAACTCTAAAACATATACCAAATGAAAAAACCCGTTTTTAAACGACATCAATCAATGTGACAACACTTTGATGATAAAAAAGTCCCCAACTTTACAATTAACAAAGTCATCTCTAGTAAATACAATTCATTGTCATTTTAAATAAAAAAACAACAGAAACAGAAAGAATGAGAGTGCACTGCAACTGTATGCCACTTTGAAACACTGCACATTGCTGAATGGGACTGTTACTTGTGTTACGCATTCAGTAGATTAGAGTGCACAAACACCGTCATTTGTCTTACGGCGCTATATATTAATTTAAAATAACATACGGAATCTAGTCATAATGCACTTTGACAAAAAATTAAAATAATAGAACACCAATATGGCCAGCCCCACTATAAAGCATAAGGACTACTCACCCTTGAGTTTGTGCAAAATTGCCTGAGGTGAGATGGGTCCGTTGTAACCACGGTGATCGATGATACGCTTCATGTGTCGCTTCAGCTCACACAACGGACAAAACCCCACAACTCTACCTGAAGACAGAACACCAATACTTATATAAATGCTAACATTACTTTGCTGGTATTTAATTCAACACCAAAACAACCCAACTGCACGAGGTGGTTTGTTCATGACAAGGTGAATATCAAGAATAGAACACTATCACACGGTCACGGGAGTGTACCTAGAGTACTCATAAGCAACCGACAACATCAATACGGTATAGATACCATTATCACTTGTGATGAAGATACTCTGTAGTATCAGTCAACATGTGTAAACCAGCAGCTGGACTGTATTGCCTGGTTTACACCAGCTTACATTCCACATGGTGAGTAAATACACTATAAACAAAACCCAGGCAGCATGGCATTTGACAATGTCTTCCCATTGTCCCGAGTGTCTACTTGACGGTGTAATGTAACACAAAGTGCCTCCAGGGATTTAAAATATATCGTACTTCATTGTGTAATGTAAAATTCCATTCAGATTTTAATACATGAATACATGAATGCATAAACACACTACTCACAGTGTACTGTATGATCATCTGTGGCTAAGTAATTGAACAGAGGTGCGCAGTAGGTCAAACACTGGAGGACGGCGTTCAGGAAGCAGGTGTTACCCTGGTTGTTCAGTCCTGGCCCCACGTGACTCAGCTTCATAGGGCCCATGTCTAGTCTACACGGGTCAAACAGCACAGTCTTGGGCAGGGGGATACCATCTTCTGCCACGGCCACCTCACCCTGACCATCACCTTTGGGTGAAGCTGAAAGTACATGGTTACGGAATGTAGCCACAGACCAAGAGACACTGGCAGTGGTACACGGATGTAGTAATCATTAAAATGTAATCTAATAAGAACTGGAACTTATAAACATTATGCGAGAATTATTGAAAAGTCGAAAAATAAAGGTTTCAACAATAAAAGTACATATTTCCTGAAAGAAGAAAGCCGGTTGAGTTTGACTTTTGGCTAATCTTTCAATTATGACCATGGCTTCTTAGTAAAATTTAACAAAAAAAAAAAAACAGTAGATTCATAGCATAACAATAACATGACCATATTTCATTTGACATCCATGTTTAAAATGAAATCTTAAAACAATATTTCCAATTATTCTGATTTTCGTTTCATGCAACTTTACTATTGATTTTTTATAAAAATCATGAGTTATATTTTTAACAGCCCTCATGCAAAAGTGGAATATTTTAACACTATTCCAAACAGCGTGCATTAATGCATAGCTAGGCTAAACATAAGCAAATGCGCGATCACAACTTTCAGGCAAAGACCTTACATTCGCCGTTTTTTTCTTGGCCGCCACTTTCTACGAGTCCAACAGAGGAAATGTGAGAGCAGAATATGCAGTCATATGTATTTTCAAACTGCCATTTTCGCCTGTATCGAGGGCTGCATTGTATATCAAAGTTTTCTTGTGAATTTGATCATCCATTTCTCTGAGAAAAAATATTAGCCAAACTGGGAATTTTTCTACGGTTATCTGTAACCTCAAAGGAAACAACAAGCTTGAGAATAATACCAAACACTGTGACATCAAAACACGCGTTAACTGTATGACTCACACAACACTGGAGGCTTCTGGGAGTTAAATGTAGTGTATCTAGACTTGAGCTTGTCTAGCTGCATCTTGGGAGTCTTCGATGCTTCCTTGAACTCTAGCTCCGTCAGCAGTATTTTGCTGGTAACACCATTAAGACGAGAATCAACAGACAGCAGACCCTCCTTGCTAGGCTCGACAGCAGCACTGATCCCGTTACTACCACTCACAAAGTTGAACTGTAAAGCAGGCATTGTCCAATCTCTTTATTGGTGTGCATAGCCAATTAAAAGATTTTCAAACTGAAAATTAAGAAAAAAGATTGAAGAATTCCCGACATTAACACCCAGTTAGAAACAGGTCCCAAAACAGAGAACAGCTGGGCCACAAACCACCAAATTTAAATAAAGACAGTCCGAAAATTAACCAATCCCATCATACCTGACATTTTGAATGTGCTTCAGATGGGTCTTGAATGTAACTAATCAACTCTCTAGACTTGATTCAGGCATTGTGGGTTCAAGCCCGGGTAGAGTAGAAAATGTGGACCACTGATTTTTCAACATTGCAACATAAATCATTGGTAGGATGACAGAATAACGTGATTTAGATTAATTCTTCTTTCTCTAACCCCTAGACACCAAACACTACTTAAGCAACCTTAGGTTGCAAAGCTTCCTACCCTTTGAGGTCCAAAAGTTGACAAATCCCTTGAGTCATGAATCATTTTATTTTTGATTTCGTAACATTGTGCGACATCTAGCATTTAAGTTGTTTGCTCACCAAGACTACCAAGAGGCGTTTTTGGTCAAAATAAAATCAAAACAGTGGAAGTCACATTTTTTAAAATTTAAAAAGTACCATTGAAAACTGAAGGTTCTACCAATGTACTTGTTTAAGTATTTTCAATATATCTTTCAAGCACTAAATGTTGTCCAGACTGAATACACAGCATCACCTGGGGGTTAATTATGCATTCAAATTCAAAATGTCACAGTGCCGATTAAGATTTGCAAGACCACAGCCGTAACATAAGAGAGAGAGAGACAGTTGTCACGGTGTCAGTTGTTACGGCGCGACATGCTCCACTTAAGGCGCATTTATACAACTGGATCAGCATTAGTCACTTACACGTCTAGAGTGTCAGCGCATCCTCGCATAAACAATTGCAGTGCATTGTCCGATAACCAACCAGTACCGAATGCTGGTCACGTCACTAAGCGAAAGCAAGGAAGGAAGGGTATAAACGATTACGTATGACAGAAAAAGGCTCAAAATCCAATTTTAATTTTTTTTTTGTTTGATCCACAATCATCGACAGTAGCTATTGAACTTGTGTATTGATTTTGAATAGCAATTTTTGCAAAGCGGTGAAGTTTTCCAATCAGGATTAAGTGTGTGATGGTCAATTTCAGCACGATAACGAGTGACATGGCTAAAAAGGATCATGGCAGGCTGCCTAATATTTTACACGCACAAGAAACACTGGTCAGTTCTAGAACTCCTCAGCTCGCCTTTAACTATATATTAATAAAGCCCAAAAGAAATTCAGGTAATAAGAGTAATGACCCCACCTGAGAGGCCTGCGCACGTCTGGTACGTGTATCAGACTGGCTGCAATCATTTATTCTTAAATGAATATTTGATCCCTAGTTCACAGATAAGCGATACAGAGATTAAGCAAAACCGCAAGTTCACGTTCATCATCTGTATTTAAATTTCACAGTGAAATTAAAAGAACTGTATTTTATTTTTAATAAATTTTGCATAGTTTTCTATGAGTTGTTGATTAATTTCACAAATTTATCAGAAAAAATAAATTTATATTTTCCAACCATTAAAGCGCTGCTTCTTGTGACGTATTTGGTGGGGAAAAATCAATGCCCTATTTTAGCATGCAGTCAAGTGGTGTTCTTCAAATTGTCAGAATAAGAAATTTTAGTGTGGAACGTCGGGTTACCAGGGATACCTGTTTGAGCCGAGGCAACACAAAGTGATACCCATTCGTCATCAGACAAAAACTGGTCAAGGTCAGGTGACGTAATTGCTAAAAGCCGACTGAAAAGAACGTATTACAATTTTAGATTTTAGTAGCAGCCAATTAACAACAGAACGCTAACTTTTCCAACGCCAGTAAATAAGTTAGTTTACTCAAAGAGAGATTAGTTTTAATGACACTAATTAAGTCAGATTTTATTTACTCACATCGGCGCAAACCTGTATATTTAGTATACAGCTTTGAGCCAAGGCTGGGGCAACTGATGGTATGCGATGACCATCCCCTTAGAAGAAACCTTTTTCAAAGAGTTCGAACAACCAGGAGCCATACAAAAAGGCACCGCGAACCTTTTGCAGTACTGTGGCAAACAGTAAAAATAGTAACGGCTGATACAATGATAAAATACGATGTAAACTCTTTACAGCACAGCAATATGTGATAAGCAGTCGGGGCCCCACCAGTCACGTCACTGACATATCAGCCAATCAGCGATTGCTATCAGGATTTCAGTCTTTTCACAATAAATATGTATCGGCTTTGGTGTGCAACTCGGACAAATGTGACTTTCATTTGTATGTTATTGTTAGAACCAGCTAACTGCTGCATTATTTTTCCCCCTTTCAAGTTGTGTTTGAAAAGTCATTACGTATAAATTATCAATTTTGATGTGAAAAACACTTTAGACAAACACTTGAAGTCCTGAAAATTTAGACAGAAGTGCAGAATTATTGCTTTATGAAGAAACTTAAACAAACTTTGCTACTATCTGTAGAAACCCTACAGACTAACCGATAGGCAATTACATCGCCCTGGATGCCGCAGGCATGCAGGGGAGATAGTACATCCCCATAAAAAGTTACGCATTTCAAAATACAGCAAATAAAATCAAAGAAACCATACAGATAGGAACAAGAAGTTATAATTTATACATACCATGGCTCTGGATACAATTTAATTAGCATAAATTGAACAAGTATCCATGAAAATCTGTCTTGGTTTGCTCGAGTTTCTAGTCTTACTGGGTGCCATTTTGAGGAAGTTACGTGAAATCACGCATGTAGACGAATAAGAAGTCCAAGGGACACAAATCTTACAAATTTCACCTGATACCCTCCCATGCTATTTTGCAAGTGTCACGCACCAGATCACGCGCTTCGCTCAGTCTCGCTCTAGCCTTTGCCTAACTCACATGACTCAGTTGAAATACTTTGTGGTTATCGTGCGCGAGGTGAAAAAGTTAACGGTGACCAAAAAAGTGGAGTTGGAATTATTCGCCAAAGTCACCTTACTTCTCGTAGCTAAGCTTCATCGAAGATATATGCAGAAGTAGAAAGGACCAATAAAGAAAGTAAGTGCTTTTTTAAGTGATAGTTTTAAGTGTGGAATGCATTTTTGACGAGGTGAAAACTCCTAATCAGTGTCCGGATTTGGCTTACCGCCCCTTTAAAATACACCGGACGAAATTCGATGGGAAGTATTGTAGCCCCTAACTGGCCAAACGGGCTACGTGTTGCCTAACTAACCGAGTACCCCACATCTCATAAACTGGACTGCATGACCGGGCAGAGAAACGAGGTTGGTAATAAACAACCGGTGTCAAAACAGCCGAGGGACAAACAGGAAGTTATTCAATTTTGCTTTAGTAGTGGCAGTTATTGTGTCTTAATTTACTTACCACATAACGTCCATTAACCTAAATTACAACACCGGTAAATAAAGGCATGTGAACTGCTTTCTCTATGACCAAAACGCAGAAAATTTACATACATCCGGGGAATTTCCTCGTGGACTATGAGCAGGACAAAAAACAAAACAAATGCTTGAAATTTGTATCGTAAAACTATTGTTTTGTTTTTTTTTAAATGTGCAATTAAATTTAAAAAAATAATAATGTTTTTGAATTGGGCTTAAAATTTAGTAAAACTACAGGCATATATAATATAATAAATATTTAAATATGATAAAACTTGTTCCGTATTTCTTCATTTGTGATCAAGTCTTAACTCAGTAAAACGTTTCGATAATGTAACATTTTTAACGTTGATTTTCACTCTATTCATATTAATTACAGGACATTGAAGATACTTGCAATGTTTCCATGGCCTTACAAGAGCAAAATTAGCAAAACAAAATTTTTTTCATTTACAAACTTTGGAATTTTACCTTCTTTTATAGAGACTCAGTCAGCCACCAGGTGTCCTTTCAACAGGGTCACGAAGCACGAAGCCGAACTCCGAGTCTGTAGGAAAATCATCAAATAATGAAAGGCTTATTCGTCTCATATTGTGTAAGAATGTCCATATTACAATAGAGTATTGTGGAAGTTATATTTCTTGATAATTATGATGCTGTGGTGAAGTTTGAACTACACTGACTACACTTTCTCTCACTGTGACTCATGAGTGAAAGGGCTCTGTTGTGAATAGAAAGTGCTTCCGGTGAATCATATATATATGAGCCTCTGTTAGCCACTCGCTAACGGGCAATTGACTATTAGCTGAATGGTCAGCACACTCGCCGGTTAAATTGGGGTCCCTGGTTCGATTCCCGAGGTCGGGCAATCTCGGCTATTACCACAATTGGCGTAGTCGGCAAAAAACGGATGATATACCGATGAAGCACTTCATAGACCCTGGGGCCTGAGACAGCACGCTTGTTGGTAGGGTACAAGCATAATGTAAGGTGCATGTGCAGGCATAATGTAAGGTGCATGTACAGACAGGGTGTAAGGTACGTGTACAGGCATAAAGTAAGGTACATGTGCAGGCATGGTGTAAGGTGCATGTACAGGCATAATTTAAAGTACACCTAGTTGGCTGATGGCGCACTTGTTGATAGGAAAGGGGGGAATGTTGTGAAAGTGCTTCCAGTGAATCATATATATGAGCCTCTGTTAGCCACTCGCTAACGGGCAATTTCCTATTAGCTGAATGGTTAGCACGCTCGCCGGTTAAATCGGGGTCGCTGGTTCGATTCCCGAGGTCGGGCAATCTCGGCTATTACGACAGCTCTTAGACATAGACGATCATAAGACCATCGCCGGGCATCGTCAGTGCTGGCGCAGGTAGCACAGATGATTTAGCTCCTATAGGAGCTTCATATGCCAGAAACGTTTTGGCGAATCATTCCTCGCACTGACTAAAACATCAAAGTCACATTGTTATTAAATACCTTTTGCGCATAGAGGGACACCTTAGGAGACCATCGATGTATTTAATTCTTTCCAACTCTAATACTCTCGTTATCTAACTTTCTTCGAGGAGTCCCTCATTCAGTCCCAAAATCGGTATCTCACCATTTTTATTACTGCGCGGCAGGTGGTATGACGTCATATCCCCTGCTGTGTGCAAAGTGAAAATGGCAAGTTACCGATTTTGGGAACTGAACGAGGGACTGCTCAGTCGAAGAAAAAGTTTGATAACCAAGAGTATTTTTTTAAGTTGGAAGGAATTAAATTCATTGACGGCCTTCTAAGGTGTCCCTCTATGTGAAAAAGGTATCTATAACAACGTGACTTTGATGTTCAGTCAGTGTGAGGCATAATTCGCCAAAAAGCTTCTAGCGTACGAAGCGCCTACTGTCTCTACTGGCAGTGTGTGTGACTTGTGTCATGAATTCTATGAAGTGTATCTGTAACCTGAAAGGACATGGCAGCATTCATAGCCCACACCACGGCCATATCCTAGCACTAGGCATAGCTTCTCATTATTTTGGCATATTCTAATATGCCACGTATCCCATAAGATTTAGAAAATAACGATTCACCCTGGCTAAGCCATAGCCACATTTAACGATTGATTTGACACTTGTCGTGATAGGTATAATCAGATTATGGATAGTGTATATTATTGTGATACGAGTGGTTGTAGCTAAACCCATGTTCATGTATACTTAGTCTCTCACTAACATAAAATAACCATTGTTGCGGATGTGCTTCTGGTGAATCATATATGAGCCTCCATTAGCCACTCGCTAAATGGGAATTGCCTATTAGCTGAATGGTTAGCACGTATAATGCTGGTTTTATTCAGGTTGCTAGTTCGGTTCCCAGGTTGAGTAATCTCGGCTATTACTACAACATTTTACCTGGTTATCATTATCAAACCATCAAAGTCACGTTAGTTTGTGGTACTGTACAACCATAGAAGGATGCCTTTGGAGGTCATTGATGTCTTTAAATCTTTCCAGTTAAAAAAGGTTATACATCGGTAATTGAGATTTCTTTCTGGTCCGTGTCTTTGTGTGCCAACGACTCCATTTTGTGGCAGGAGGTGCAGTCTTGGCAGCCATCTTTTGAGCATTAGTGAATGAAGGACTATTTGGGAAAAGGTCTTGACTGTTGGAATATTTGTTATTGTTGGTAGACTCCAACTGTCTACAAAGGTGTCAATCTACAGTCGAAAGTTATATATAGTAACGTGACTTTGGAGTTTAGCCAGAGTTGAGCATAATTTACAGAAAATCTTGCAGTATACAGGCTGATATGTCATCACCTACTGTTGAGCTAGCCAGTATGAAGACTTTTGTCAAAATGTAGCCAGGAATTGATGCGTGTTAATTTTATACAGACCTCGTAGTCAACTGACACTGCCATTGCTCATTACTGCCGTTTAAGTGAAAAACACTCTTATAAACATCGTTTTCTTAAATCATTCTCTAACTTTTGTTACAAAGATAAGTTTGTCATCAATTTCAAAACATGTGCTTGTGACACACACCATTTGTTAATCTTTTTTGCAACATCTTTCGGGAGACGACAGCTTTTCTGAAGCAAAATTTGCTCAGTTATTTGGTTTTCTACCTAATTAAATACTACAGACTTATAATGAATGGAAACCTATTGTGATATTTTTTTTAATTGTACGCAGCCTGTTGCTTGAAATAATTGGTCAATAGGTGTCACTCTTTTATGGTGGTGAAAGCCTAGGCATCTTACCACTCCATAAATTAGGGATCAGATTAAGGGTAAAATAGTTATTTTAGCATTCATAAGAGTGTGGTTAGTAATTTTGAGTCACATTTTATTTGGCCAGTTTTTTACCTACATTGGTTCAAAGCTGTTTACTTGTACAGTATTGTACCATGGTTGCACTCGATCATGGACAGCCATCTCAAGACTCTGTTGATATTGCGGTACGTGACTACCGAGTGTGACATACAGTTGAGTAAAGCCTCCTCAAATGGCTTCCAATGGACAATTTGCTGTTGGGTTATCGGCTTCAACGCTTGACTTGCACACCAAAGATCCTGTGTTGAAATCTCTGTACTTGTGGAGTTTTCTACATTGGTGCCCAACAACAGTGGAACCCATGTCACATGAGGTATTATGAAACAATAGCTACTGGCAGTGTAAATTACTTGTCTATTATAGTAGCAATAATATGACACGACTTGCTCATTTGATTTCAGTGATTATCCAGTATGGGAGCAGCCAACAGTAAACAAGAAGCTTTCTGGGAGGCGTGTGGATTTGGCCATACAGCTAAGGTCAAGAAGTTTTTACAAGAAGGAATAGATGTGAACTGGGTCTCTTATACTGTAAGTGGTTAAGATGTTAACATTTCAGAAGCATGCTATTCTGTTTTCAGGTTGGTTTGCATTGTGTGAAACATGGACTTAAGGTGTCATTCAGAGACGTTGTTTTAGACAAACTTTGTTGGCTGAAGAGTGGCAAGATTTTTGTTCAGATACCCAAACTTTCCCCTGCATGGTTACCACAAATAGCCACTTAGTGAAATTCCAAAGTGCCACACTGATTCTGCTGTATATTAGCATCTATGCTGCATATCCATAGGGCACTTATCGAAGAACGTATCAAAATGTTACATCAAAATATCCAACTCGGCTCAGAGGTGTGCAGCCTAAACTTTTGGAAGTTATTATACAATGCGTTTCTCTACCTCCGGAATAGTAGAGTGTTGAATTCACGATATGGGTTTTTGCCCAACAAAGTAACTTTTTTCACTGCAAGTTAACTATTCTTCACACCACTCCTGGGTTTATAAAGTCTGCTTATTCATTGTTTTCAAGTCTCTCCTGTCATTCAATATGAGAGTGAACTATTTTGAGTTTTTGTTAAACATAGACTGTTGATTTTCCAGCATAATTCTTGCGCTATTCACGTGGCGTCACAAGGGAAGCCAGATATTGTCAAGCTTCTTATCGAAGCCAAGTGTGATGTAAATGTCAAAGACGAGGTCAGTATCAAGCAGACATATTCTTTTTCAAGCATGGTTGTAACAATCATGGATTATCATTGCTTGATTGGGTTGACAACATGAAAAGAATCCTACATGGACACCCTTACTGGTTGAGATTGGGTAACTCAACTGGTTTGCGTACTGCACAATCTGCTGCTATGGTCAAAGGCACCATGCAGTTGTAGGCAATTATATCGCCTCTGGATGCCAAAGGCTGCTGATGTTGTTCTCTAGATAATCAGACCCATCATAAACACACTGGCGGCGACAATAGTATTTTTCAAATTTTCGATTTGAAATTTATTTATAAATAATGTATGTGAATATTTCGTGTAAAGTACTCGTGGTTAGGTTTTTGAAGTTGAAAATCGGACAAGTAATGACTTTTACAACCTAAAACTTTTGTACAATATTGCCATATTACATTTCTCATTAATTCTGCTGGGTGTGCAACATAGTTGGACCAATAACCAAATCAGCAGCAGCAGTAGGATTTTGAGGTAAGCCAAGTGTCATCGTACAAGTCTTGGCATGAATGTGATTTCATTTGGGGACCTTGTAAATATCCCAGCGTTTGAAGTGCAGAAAACATCTAAGAATGGTTTATTTAAAAGTTCTGATGGTTGACTTCAAATTATTATATTGTTTGACAATGGTGAATTCCTGTCTTGCTGTTTGTACACATCTTGATAGTAGTTCTTTCCTTGGAGTGCTTCGATAGTTTTATGTCTTAAAGTTCTTGTCTCATTTACGATCAAACTGCAAACAAAAATTTGCATTATGAACCATTGTCAAGTTATTTGAAAGGATGCGTTTTACTTGGGGGTCTGAAAATAGACAAACATGGGAGCACGTGAGATTGCTGCATTTAAGCTATGCAGAATTGAAGTAGAGCAGTCGTGTTATTGGTTCTCTTGTAGGCATCCTGAAAGTCTTCTTTTTTGTAGAGAGAATGTCTTCCGATTCATCATGCTGCCATGAAAGGTTTTGGGGAGATCATCAATATTCTTCTAGACAATAAATCACAGCTCAATCCAGTTGACAAGGTTGGTTTCAAAATAACTAAAACTTGAAACTTTTAAAAGCTATTTCTTAGCGTCAATTCACAGACCAGGGAAACATGCCATTAGGTTTTTGTGTCGGGCTCTTGGTCATGTTAGGGAATTTTTCTGTCCAGTGGGGAAATCTGTCAAGAGCCTGGGAAATCCCCAGATACCCGAGTGTGGTTGGAAATCTTCAAGTTCTGTCGTAAGGGTTTGACAAGACTTTATTTTCCCTGTGTGCTTGCGCTAGTTTCAAAATGTTAGGCACTATTTAAACAACCAGCTTTCTTGGATTTACCAAGTTGGTAGGGAATCAACGACTTCCTTGATTGAATATTTTGCTGAATGTTGTGTAATCACCCCTACACTTGTAAATAAATTGATCCATAGCCAAATTCTGTTGCACACTATGGTTGCATGCCATGAGTTGACATTAAAACCATTAGAATCATCCTCAGTTTAATTCATGTCTTTATGGTGCTACGTGTGCCTTGCAATGAAAGTGTATAGTGCATCGATGTTCATAAAAAGGATTTGGGATTCAGTTAAGTTGGGCTTGTACTGTTGAAGTTGCACAATCCTTTTCCTTATCCACTGATTTGGTATAGCCTTGCCATTTTCATGGTGGGTGTTTTATGTTCTAGACTGGTTGGTCACCTCTCATCATGGCAGCCTACTGGTGCCAACCTTCTGCTGTGGAGGTTCTTCTTGAGCGAGGATGTGACGTACACCTGAAAAACAAGGTACAGTACACATCAAAAGTAGTTGGACACAATGACATTGACGCAGCTGTTCAAGGCTGTAAACTATTAACACATTTCATATTTTCTATGGTTTTTCTGTGGTCAGAATGGAGCTCACAGGCATTATTTTTGTTTATAAACAGCTTCATTCTTATTTTTGTCTTAATTTAAATTTTGCCATTTTGACCTGTCAAAGCCATGTTCATTGTAACTTTAATGGTCTTCATGCAGGATGAGCGCACTGCATTACATGAGTGTGCACGCAGCCCTAGCGCAGACCAGGACATGTTGGGAGAGATAGCTGCCAAACTGATAAAAGCTGGATGTGACATCAACGCTAAGAGTAGTGACCTTGGTGAGGTGAGTGGAGTGTAACTTGAACGTCTACAGCAGTGTAAACCAGCAATAAATCCACACTTCGTCGAAGAAACTAACTTCTGATTTAGAGCACTTACTGGTTTAAAGTGTTCATCAAGTTGTTCTGTAGTGGGATGAGAAGGGATTTGGATCTTACAAAGTACTGATAGTTTGATATTGCTTGAGGCCATGCTTGGTGAATAAATTGACACTAACTGTCAGGTTCTTTCTAAACCCAGAAGTCTATTTCGACTAAAGAACAAGTTGAGGCAAATTTTGTAATGGTGGTCTGAATAAAGATATTTGTGACGGAAGGTGGGGTTATAGCCACTTTAAATAGAGTAAGACTTAATACACACCCATTGTGGTTAAGTAGAGTAAAACTTAATGTACACACACATTGTGGTTAAATAGAGTAAGACTTACTATACACCCATTGTGGTTAAATAGAGTAAGACTTAATATACACCCATTGTGGTTAAATAAAATAAGACTTAATATACACCCTTGTGATTAAATAGAGTAAGACCTACTATACACCCATTGTGGTTAAATAGAGTAAGACTTAATATTCACCCATTGTGGTTAAATAGAGTAAGACTTAATATTCACCCATTGTGGTTAAATAGAGTAAGACTTAATATACACCCATTGTGGTTAAATAGAGTAAGACTTACTGTACACCCATTGTGGTGTATTAAATACAGCAAAGCATCATGGGATATTACAGCAAAACAACATGAGATATTGACAGAAGGAGCCAAGAGAAGTCATAATCCATTTGTCTTGGTCTTCCTCAAGTGCAAACTCTCAACAAAAATATCCGAGACACCAAACAAAAATGAGTCTTAGACAGTCACAGCAAATCTGTAATTCAAGGCTGCCTAAAGGGAAGAAACAGAGCTTATACAAAGTTATGCAAAAGTTAATTTTCAAAATAAATTGAAGCAAAGCATGTTGAATATTCCACTGAGTTTTGCCAATTGGAAAACTACTGCTCCTCATCTCCTGAATTGTACATCAGAAATTTGTAAATCCCATAACAAATTTTTGTTTGAACGTTGAAACAAGTTTAATAAAAATTGCTTTGGCTTTGGGCAATAGTCGGATATACAGTGCCCGTATTCTGAGAACCAATTTGATGCCCGTTATTCAGTGGAGAAAATGGTTCCCAAAATTCGGGCACGTTTTATCCGACCATTGGCTTTGATGAATTACCGGTAAGTGTATTTTTACATTGAATCAGGATATTCTGTTGTATGTTGCCTGTTGTGTGAAGTGGTGGAATTTGATGGAACTTGGTGCCTTCTTCAGTGTAACGTAACTTCGAGTTATCAAATTGAATGCTGTTGTTTTAGGCAGATTTCACTCCTCTCATGTTTGCCTGTTACCATGGACACTTAGAAGTTGCCAGGCAACTAGTACAGAGTGGCTGTTTGATCGATTCTCAAGGCACAGTGAGTGTTCATTGGTTAAGTGCAGAGCGTTTCAGAAAGATGGATCTAGTTGGGGCAAACTGTCCTATGAAACATGTCCTGGGCCCTGCATCTAATCTTTGTACTTGAAACCGAACTTATCTTTGGCATTTTCTAGTCTGCCTAAGTTTGTGCAAATTTAAGAATGGTGTCTCTTATTCTGTCCTTGAGTATATTATGGTTTATGCAAATGAGTTTCTAGTTCAAATTTGCACTTGATAACCTCTAGATTTGAGCTGCAAACTCTAGTAAAAACTCGAGATTTTTAATAAAAACTTGAAATTTTGAAATCAGACTAGCTTTTAATCTTAATACCTGGATTAGAAAGTTATTCATGCAAGTCATTATATACTCGAGTACAGACTAATAGACACTGATAATTTGTTTGCACGAAAAAGAATAGAAAATGCCAAAAATAATTTCGAGTTCAAGTTCAAGTAAAAAGATTACATCCCGGGCCCGGTTTAAAAAATGTTAACTTTTGTCATAGGCGTACTCCCAAGTAACTTCATTGTCTTATCCTTTGATTGCATTACAATTGGTTAATACATAGAGTTGCTTGGCATTACCCTGATGGCCATGGTGTATAGACGACTGAAACTAACCACAGGTGATGAGAAACTTAATGAGCTCATTAGTTCTTCTCAAGCTTAGAAAGCATTTCTAACCTCGAAAGTAAGAAACAGAATTTAAATGATTTTATAACAGTATGTGGTCTTAGTGTTCTGACCGAAGGTTTGGGTTTATTAGCCATTTAACACCCTTTAAAATGAATTTATGAATTTTGTTAAATCGTGTTAATTTCTATGCCACAATAGTTGTAATTTGTCAGTTGAATGTGAGAACCATCAAAAAGTGTGGCATTATAATAACACAAGTATTAAAGAATCATCAACAAGTGCTGCAATATAATCGGACAGGCCTGATAGAACTTCTCTTAGTTAAAGCGTCAAAATATGAAACTTAGCAACTCTTAAGACTCATAATTTTAAACAGTTTTATTTTTGTGGAACTGATATCTTTGTCGAGGGCAAAATTTTCCACCTTGAGCTAGACAGACGCTGGGCATGTGTTCTTTAAAATTCAGTCAATTGTAATTGCATTTAATAAGCCTTGAATATCCAGTGGTTGATTTTGTTGCATAATTGACTACCTTGAAATGTATTCAGTTTTACACGATTTCCTTTATAACTGAATTTTCAATGCTCCTTTTCAGAATGGTTGGACAGCTCTACACTGGGCTTCTGACAGAGATCAGGCCGACATTGTGAAGTTCCTTTTGGAGTCTGGCATTAATTCATCACTGAAAGGCAGAGTAAGTTATAATTTTAAGGTCAAGTCAAATCTGGAGTAATTGGTTCTTTCAGCGCATACTTAAAAAAGTACCCATACTCAGCATTTTTTTCTGTCAAAAGCATCTGGTTTTGAATTAAGGACACTACTATTGCCTTAAAATTGATCTCCATATCAGGTTAACCTAACAGTGTGCTAGTGTAACATCCTTTTATAGAAATTTTACCCGAGTTAGTGAACAAAGGTGATTTGTGGTTTGCTTCAAGAAAAATCATTTGCAAAATACCGCATGTCATCCATTAAAGATTGCTGTTAAATTAAAACAACGCACATTTATGTACATGCTTACTGTACCCTAGAACAATTGTGTCATATTGCAGAGAGGTGAGCTTGCTGTTGACAGAGCGAGGTCTGAAGAAGTCAGGCAACTGTTTCCTGATCTCAGTTCTCCGGAAAAAGAGGAGCTTCCACCAACCATCTCGAGCAGTGATGGTTTGAAAGATAAAGATCAGAATTCACCGACGGGGGAGTCCGCAGATTTTGTTGAAACCAAGGATGCAGATGACCAGCAAGAAAATGAGAGCCAACAAATGGCATCTTCTTCATCACCTTCGACTGGCAAAGATGAGAAGGAAGAAGCTGGGGAAGAGGAAGAAAAGGATGAGAAGGTGGAAACTAAAGCAGAAAAAGAGGATGAGGAAAATGGCCAAAAATCAGGGTGTGTATCTGAAAGTGCTGGAGATAACAATGATGAAAAGAGAGTTGAAGATGATCCTGTTGTGACTGTGGTTTGTGAGGCAGACGTTGATGATGCTGATGGGAGAAGTGTTAAGGAAGACATGGGACAATACAACCCAAACAATGCATGTGAGGAGGATTGTGCTGTAGCAGCAGCCACTGACGATGACTGTCAGAAAACTACTGAAGATGTTGAAGAAGATGGCAATAGGGAAGACATGAAGTTGGGTTCCACAGATGTATCGAGCGCAAAAAATGGAAATGATAGTGCAGTTGAAGATGATGTCGGTGACGAAAGTACAGAGGTTGAAATTGTAGATTGTCCGCTCAATGCTGAAAGCAGTGTGGGAATGGGGAATGTTGATGAATGTGATGACGATAGAGGTCAGAATGGGAACAAGGATTATAATGGAGGTGGATTGAAAGATGGTAGTGTCCATCTTGATTCAAATTCTGCAGAAGAGACTGGTGCTTCCATTCTCAATCAGCCTGCGAGTAGTGATGTGACCTCTGGTGCGAGTCTGGCAGAGGATGCTGGGAAAGATGTAGAAGACCTGTTGGCTGGTATTGAGAACGTCAACCTTACCCAATACCTCATCAAGAGATCGAACTCAAAAACGTCTTCCTTGTCAGCTGAAGGCACATCAACAGTTGAAAACTCCACTTGAACAGGACGTTTATGTACTGTTCACTGATCATGATTCATATCCACTGAATATTCAAAGCATTTACTGTTGTTCAATTTGTATCGCTGACATTTTGTCTCGAAGTAGTTCTTCGTGAAATTATTATCTAGTCTCAGAAGATGTGATGTTTTTGTTTATTTTCAGTTTGCTTATGATTGTGTTTTCTTTTTGTTGCTTTGTTTGTCCGTTGTTTATCAAATGCAGTGCTATACTTCGTGGGCCATAGACTATGAGATGGCAAATTGGAGAAATTGTATCAGATTTAAATGTGGTTGTTATCAATCTTTGTATTATCATGTTATGTGATTCATATTTGTTCTCTTATAGCTTGTTGCATGTCATTTGTTGTGGTCAATTATTTTTGTTATGGTTAACCCTTTTTCTATTGACCACTGTCTGTGTTTAAGTATGTGCTCAATATAATTCGAAAATAAATTTAGTTCCCTGGCATTCTAGACTTAATAACTTATTGCAGTTTTACAGGAATTTAATTTCACTTCGTTCACGTGTATTAAAATTTAAAGAAAATTTTTTAATTTTTTACAGCAAAAAATTTCAAAACACTGGTTTCTGGAATTTATTAAATCAACACAGCAGTGAGTTGCTAGTGCATAACTTGTTTTAACTGGTAGAATCGCTATTACGTAGGCACATGTACATTTTGATTGTGAATTTTGTTGAGGTATTATGTTTGCTAAAGGAAACTTCTGGGATGAGGAAAGTTACACCAACTTGTAGTTGTCCATGTTGGTATCATGTCTGCATGGGATGGGGCTTGTTGGCAGTACACCTGGTGGGATGGGTCTCACAGGCAGTACACCTGGTGGGATGGGGCTCATAGGTAGTACACCTGGCAGGATGGGACTCCAAGGCAATACACCTGGCATTTTAAACAGGCCCCAACATGTTTCAAGTAGTACATTTCTGGGTCTCTGAAAATGTCCCGACTTGATTACACTGAGTGAAGTGCTCTCAACTCAGTTTCAAATATTAAATGTTTATTGAACCAAAGACTAGAAACACTTTTTATAACAGACTAGCTTTCTTGTTGTGCGTGTCATTGTATTTGGAGAAAATGATCTCCAGGAATAGCAAATCATCAGTAAAAACAAATTAAGACCAAATTTCTAATTTCTAGTGGTTAGTGATCTAAATCAAAAGTTTTTCGCTTTAAACTTACTTCCACAAAAAGTGTACACTTTTTACACGAGTTCAGAGGAATGAATATTCTTATTTTAGTGTGAGGAGGTTTACAATGATCTCTCCTGTGCAAATAGGAAACAAACTTGAACACTGAAAATGTAAAATTTTGGAGACATAACACAACTTTAATAAACCTTTTGCTGGATAAATGTGTTATTGACCTGTTAGGCATCACTTTTCTGCAACATTTGATAGCCCATAAGCGGACTATCTGAAACCATAACACTTCATTCAAAATATGTTGTGAAATTAGCAACTCCATGCAGCACAAGTTACGCCATTCATAGGAAAGGTTAGCATAAAAAGTGTCTTGAGAGTGAATATAGCATTTTCATAGAAAGCGTGACGAGGGATGTCAACTGCTTCAAAAAAAACAAAAAAAACAAAAAACAAAATTGGACAGCATCTTTTGTTTTAGGAAATATATAAGTTACCATTAATCCTGTTGGCAAAAATGGGATTCAAAGAGTATTTTGACACGGGCAATATTGTCAACTAGAAATCCAAGATTTTATTAAAATAATGTCCTAGAATTCACTGTGGATGCCCCTCCATAATGTCCGTCATGTACGATATTCCCAATGTGTTTCCAAAGAATCGTTTCTCATCTTCCGTGTTCACACCCCATGGAATAACTTCGATACCACGTCTTCTCCAGTAGTCCACAAAATCTCTGAAACCAAACAGATAATAGATGATCAATGGAGTTATCTGATAGTATATTCTTGCATGATCCAAAATTAACACAAGTCAAGTTACTACAATTACCTGCAGTTGGCCATCCAAGTTCTTGCAGTTTTCTAACACTGTATTAGCAAAAGATTATTCGGGAAATTGTTGCAATGCTATTTAAAAACAACTAAGGTAAAATAACTTGTCTACAGAGGTGCTATCGCATAGAACGGGCTGGGGACTGCCATCAAGTCCACGTCTCCAAACAGAAATACTGGGACTTTGTGCGCGGTTCTCGGGACTGTAGGCCTCAGCTCATCTATTATATCTTATTTATTCATCTAATTGTACATATTAACTAATTTTCATACTAATTTATTTTATTTATTAATATTTTCAGTCTAAGTGTACATAACTCTGTATTTTACTTCATGTAATTATTTCCAACTGGGCTCACTTGAAAATCAGTGGATACACTGAAGTGATCACCCAGTCTTTTAAAAGAAATTTACATAAATAAATAAATAAAAATAAAAAGGCTTCAAAATTTTATTCCAGGATTTCAGAATGTAATAAAATTGAACAGTTGCACACTTTCTTAGTTAAACCACAATAAATATTGCCAGTTCTGGACAAAAAGAATGCCAAATTTGCCTTTTTAAATTTTCAAGGCCGGCTTCTAACATGGCTGTGAATGCTCACAAATTTTCAAAATATTTTTTGATGATAACTATGATGCAGAGCTTGAATATTGTAAAAATGAAATTTCATTTGTCTTCCATATTGGGTGAATTTTACTGCAACACTCTTAGAAAATAATAAAAGACAAATTACAAAATATTGAGCATGAAAATAATAAGTAGACTCCTTACCTAGACACCATATTTTTGTAAGCCACTACATGAGAGATTCCACAGAAAAACCAGAGAACTGAGTAAATAGCCCACTCGTACACAATATCACCAGCTGGGGCTACAACCCGTTTCCATAATTCTTCGTTGCGTATTGAACCATCACCCCTTTTCTCCAACAAATGGGAATGATAAGCCAATGAAGTTTTGATTTTACTGTCTGCACGTTTCACCTGGTAATAAAAAATGATGGATTTGGGTAAAAGTTGAAACTCTTACCTTGAAATCATGGTGGAGTAGCAGACAAGAATGTTGTTCCCACATAAATAGCAAAGCCAAGTATACAGGGACCACTCATGCACTAAATCTAGTATTGGTACTATGAAACGTATATGCCAGGGATATTGTCGCTGTTCACCATCAATGTCAAATGTCATGACGTTTTGGCGAAATGCTAATGAAGTAACCACCATTGGGTCGGCCTTTTTTACCTAGTAAAGACAAAATGTATGTAACGCTGTTATATCGTGCACAACTCGGAATAGAACTCAACTTGAAAAACATAACAGAAAAGTCACCTCCACAAATAAATACAGTATTTAAAATACACTTACCCAAGCATCTGCCTCAGGTGAGTGTAAGACTGATAGTGACAGTTTGTATTATCTTTCAATCACATGACCAAGTCCTGTGTATTGCTTGAAAGTTTTTTGGAGGACGTGAATAATTTTCAAATTTTAATTCATTTCGTACAACCTTGACAGAATATATTTATATTCAATAATTTGAAAATGACAATTTTATTGATTCAAAATTTTAACTTTTAAATGAATGTTTTTTGTTAAAAAACAATCTATACTTTAAAGCCTCATCAACAAAAGCATTGTACCAAAGGTAAACGTAGTAAAGATAACATTTAGAACATTGTACTCTAATTCAGATTAAAAATAATTTCAATTTCACCCTTTAAGTTTTTACAATTACTCAACATATCAAAAAATCTAACCTTGCCGCTATATGTGAAATGTTTAAAAATGACGCATCAAGTGACATTAACAAAACCAGTTGTGATCATTCAATCACACTACCAGCAATGAATTTGTTTGTTTACAAAGAAAGAACACCTCAAATGGATGTCAAGTATAAATCCAAGGCAAATGAAATATAAGCTACATATAACTGAAGTGAAATATTCAACTTCCCCTCACATACACAGTACCTTGTATATAACTTGAGACCACACCTACACAGTACCTTGTATATAACTTGAGACCACACCTACACAGTACCTTGTATATAACTTGAGACCACACCTACACAGTACCTTGTATATAACTTGAGACCACACCTACACAGTACCTTGTATATAACTTGAGACCACACCTACACAGTACCTTGTATATAACTTGAGACCACACCTACACAGTACCTTGTATATAACTTGAGACCACACCTACACAGTACCTTGTATATAACTTGAGACCACACCTACACAGTACCTTGTATATAACTTGAGACCACACCTACACAGTACCTTGTATATAACTTGAGACCACACCTACACAGTACCTTGTATATAACTTGAGACCACACCTACACAGTACCTTGTATATAACTTGAGACCACACCTACACAGTACCTTGTATATAACTTGAGACCACACCTACACAGTACCTTGTATATAACTTGAGACCACACCTACACAGTACCTTGTATATAACTTGAGACCACACCTACACAGTACCTTGTATATAACTTGAGACCACACCTACACAGTACCTTGTATATAACTTGAGACCACACCTACACAGTACCTTGTATATAACTTGAGACCACACCTACACAGTACCTTGTATATAACTTGAGACCACACCTACACAGTACCTTGTATATAACTTGAGACCACACCTACACAGTACCTTGTATATAACTTGAGACCACACCTACACAGTACCTTGTATATAACTTGAGACCACACCTACACAGTATCTTGTATATAACTTGACACCACACATACACAGTACCTTGTATATAACTTGAGGAAAGAAGGAACTAACAACGCCATTTTTGTAAAGTTGTGGATTCCTGTGATAGAGGCCAACCAACACATTGACTGCCTGAAAGCAGGAAAGTGACAAGAGTCAGTTCAAAATTTATTTGCATAAACAGCTACTACTGAGCGGTGGGCTACTCAAAATGTCCAATATCTCAAAATGCCAAAGAATGAAATAAATTGTGTCTAATTTCACTGTCAACTCAGCTGGTGTTCGAATATTTGCAAAACCATAGATTTTAATTCAGTATAATTATGTATATATGATCGCAGGACTATGTTTTTTTGTAAAATTTAACATAAAAGAAAGGTACATCCACAATAAAATAACGGTATCAATAATGGTATCAATAAAGGCATCAATAACGGTATCAATAATAGTATCAATAATGGTATCAATAATGTGACCAAATTTTGCTCGACTTAAATGTACAAGATGAAATCTCCAAAACGCTGTTATAAATTTTAAATTATCATTTCATTTTGAGTTTATGCCACTTTTATTTTTTCCATAAAAATCATTAAAGTCCATAAATAAAATAAAAAGGTGGAATGTTCTTGTTTTGACTGCCTTCCTCACCAGTAGAACATAAGTGAAAAGAGTTCAGATACAAAGATTGCTAGTTTGTGAAATTAATTCACGAAAAACAGGATAAAAATATACTATAATATTCACTTATATTGTACAAATACAATTACCAAAATCGTTGTTTTTCTATTTTCCTATCTCTGATTACCTTGCAACAAATACTGAAAACTTTACCACTTGTTGTGTTACGGCAACTATACACAACAAACCAAGCTATTATCAGACTAAAAGTTTCTTAGTCTTTATCTTTTGAGAAAACTTGACAAAATAAAAATTTTGCTTGTACGCCACATTGTGTGCCAAACAGGTAAAACACTATTGTAACAATCGCAAGAATCAAAACAGATTCCTTGACTTAAATGAAAACACGTTTTAAAACACATTTCACAAGCAGAGGCGGATCTACCAGGGGGACAGAGTCAAAAATAAAAATTAAAAAAAAACATTGTCAAGAAAATGAAATCAGCTACAACAAACAAAAAAATCTTACACGGAAGGGGGAAACCAACTCCGACCTCCCATGCTCGGTGCTATGCACCTCGGATTCACGCGATTCCTAAACCTCCCTCACTGAAAACGTAGATCTGCGAAGCATGACTGAAAACAAACTTAATTTTGTCAGTGCCAACAGCATTGATTGAGCTCAATTTCTTATAAATTTCACATTGGTGAATGAAACTAGTATTTTGTTAGGCTTTACAGCGCCACCTGTTGTGACAAGGACTTGACATCAATGATGAGCATCAGATCCAACTTGATACATTCCTGGACAGCTTCCTCTAGTGTAGGGATCTTTTCAAACGAATATCTGTTCCTGGAACAAGAAGCCAAATCAACACATTATACTCTTTTACTTAACTAGAACTGGAAAAGAAAAGAAATCTGGAAATTCGTAATCATCCACTAAACAAGGAATTGACCATGTCAAGGTCTTTAATCAGTGGTCCTGTGCTTAAAGCTCAATTCCTTGTCTTGACAAAGTTTCACAAGGCTCTCATTGTGCATTTCTTTTCAATTCTCTGCTATAACAAGAAATTGGTTCTGATACCAAAAAATAAAAAAAGCAAATTCCGTATGTAAGACTAGGTATACTGATTGTAAATGATTCTGAAAAAAGTGAATGACAAGGACTGAATCGTATGACTGTAGACAACTCTACCCTTCAAAGTAGTGAGCAGCATTCAATTTCCTGGCATCACACAGACTGTAGTCACTAATCCGTCCTTTACCATCTGTAGTACGGTCTACTGTGTCATCATGCAAGAGAACTGCCACGCCATCTTTGGTCATGGCCAAATCAACTTCCACACCATGGGCTCCACAAGATTTTGCCTGCAGATTGATGCACTTGCCATGTACTTTGATTATAATGTAATCATTAATCATATGGAAACAATCAACATTACAACAAGCAATTCTTAACTCTGGACTTTTAGAAAAATTACACGTCTAAAAACAAGGGGCGACACTTCCAGCAACTGTTACACTCGTCTTGTGGTGATTCATTAACCTGCTGTCTCTAGTAGCTGGCTTTCTATTGACTCTCGCTGTATTTGCTGATTCTCTTCACAGCAAAGCTTTAACTGCTTAACTGATTGTCCCACACTGGGCATGACTGGGTATTTAATTATAGTCTCTCATGTAACGTTCTACAACTTTTCACAATTCAAGCACATTCTTTCCGGAATTCCCATGCAATCATTGTACAAACATATACTAGTCACTAGGATATTCCAGACTGCATTAATAACTGCTAGAGTCTTTTAGAAAATTCCACACTATATTAATAAACAAATTACATCATCACTGTACTGATCTCAGGGGTCATGCCAATCAATAATACAAACAGAACAATAATAAAACGAAATAAACCAAGAACAGTGTCAGTCTAAATTCTGACACTAACATACCAATTTGATTGCAGCAAGTGTATTCTCTGGTGCATCTAACCCAGCACCACGATGACCAATGACAAAGTGCTTATCTTCCTCTCCGTTATCCTTACTTGTCGACTTGTCAGCAGCTGCGAAGGAACTGACCGCCGACGCCGACTTTGGAAGACGATAAAATCTTAGGAAAGCAAGAACAAAGGCTGAAGAGCAAAGAGCTACAGCAAGATTTTGAACCAGAATTTGAATACCTAGTGTTAATAAAATAACACTAGGAATACTCTTCGTGAATAACATGTGTCCATACATTTGTAAATGGGTCGATCTCCGTCCGTGAGAACGAAAAACGAAATCAAAATAACAACAACCGGAAGTCAGAATGTACCTCCTAACACGTGAGAGTAAATGGCGAACGACGTGTTTGTTGAAGCCGAACAGCTGCGAAAATCAGCGTCATATGATGAAGCCGAGGCTTTATATTCCTCAATAATCAACGGCATTAATGGACAAAAGCCCATCGGCGACCAGAGGTTGCTACTGTTTGCCTGCAACTATTCATTTATTGATTGATTGGTGACTGCATGACCCAGGCCTTGTCTTCAAGTCTTGAATCAAGACTTCAAGTCAGGTGCCACCTTAGCCAGGCAATGACCATCGCCTTTGTTGGCCCGAACCAGGTTCGGGCCAACTGAGGCGATGGTCATTGCCTAGTGCCTCTTTAGAAGGCTTAGTGAACACCGCCCTACTGGCACCGCCGCTCCTAGTATAGGCGCTTCATATGCCAGAAGCTTTTAGAGTCAGACGAATTATGCCTCGCACTGACTGAAACATCAAAGTCAAGTTGTCATAGATACCTTTTGCGCATAGAGGGACACCTTAGGAGGCCGTCGACTTATAATTCTTTCCAACTGGAACACATACTATGATACTACACATACTCCTGTTTTCAAACTTTTTCTTCGAGCAGTCCTTTGTTCAGTTCCCAAAATTGGTAACCCACCAGGTGGTATGACGTCGTATCCCCTGGTATGCGCAGAGTGAAAATGTCGAGTTATCGATTTTAGGAACTGAAAGAGGGACTGTTCGAAGAAAAAGTTTGATAACAGGAATATTTGTTCGAGTTGGAAGGAATTATACATCGACGGCCTCCTAAGGTGTCTCTCTATGTGCAAAAGGTATTTATAACAACGTGACTTTGATGTTTTAGTCAGTGCGAGGCATAATTCGCCGAAAAGCTTCCAGTGTATGAAGCGCCTATAGGAGCTTCACTGTCTCTACGGATGGTGCCAGCAGAGAGGCAGTGGTCACTGTCTACTGCCACCTGAACAAGGTCAATGTCATCAGCAGTCAGCAATCAGCTGTTTAAGATTCAGGATTAATTTACCACTGACTGGGGTTGGCAGGGGCTCATAGATGTTGCGTAATATCTATCCCATTCTTGAAGTTGTGTACCAGACTGGTGCAGAGGGCTTTTGTTGTTGTTTAGTATTACCAGGAAGAGATAATTGTTCCTGGTATTACTATGATGTACCCATGTAGAGGAATTGGTAAAAGTGGAGTAAACGGGTCCCTCTTGAAATTAGCTGTTGAGAACCAGTTTTCACTGAATAACGGCAATGTCTGTTATTCAGTGAAACTGGTTCCATGTAGCCATTTTGAAGAGGGACCCCGTTTACTCCACTTTTATCATCAAATCTGCTAACGCTGAGACTTGAACCAGTGTTTCCTGTGTGAAAAAAGCCAAGTATCCAAATTGTTTGGCTAAGACGCAGTTGCTGCAGATATAGCTTTATACGACTCTGTGTCTCACCCGTCACGCGCCACAACAACAATGTGCAACGTGCTGTCAGGAATCTTGTCAACTAAGGATATTGCCTCCCACGTAGCTGTGCAATGCATGGCATCTATCCAACCACTTATTAATGTTATGCCATGGTGAGGTTTACAACTCGACTTGGTTGTTTTTTCTATGCTAAGCTTTTGCTTGATTAGTATTTCATTAAGGTTATGCGAAAGGAACAGCGACCAATATTGGAATGATGGAAAAGGAATTGATATTTGTACCAGATGTTGAAAAATCCACCAGTGACCGACACTTGAACCCGGCATCTCCGATGTATAGCATCTAAACCAATCGACCACAATTCAGTGCATGGCAAGCGATTTGGAGAGGCTTTATTTGATCATATGTCACACCTGAGTCAAATGATACAACCCTCCTGCTCTTTCTGTGCAACAGGCTCACCTCCTGGCTATCGATCTCTTACCAGCACTCCTGCACTCCTGGAATTTGCCCTCAGCGGCACTCTCCCTGTGCTGTGGATCCGCCACCACCTGCATGGAAGCCCTACTCACATCGCAGAGTTTTGTTGGTCTAACCTTAGTTGAGCGCCAAATGTTGGAAAAAGTACTGAGACTAATTGTGTGCGACTCAAGCATCCAAACCCTTTGACCAAGAGAAAGTTGCTTGCAAATCAGATTTTACCTTAGCTCTGTGAAAAGTGTGACCAAGTGGCCCCAAGTTGTTTACCACACTTTAATGCTGGATATGAGACAGTTAAAGACTCAGGATATCAATGACTCGGGCGAATAACCCACAAATCTTGGCATTAATACCTACTGCATTTTCGAAAGATTAACACTTCAGAACAGGCTTAAAATAAGTTTGTTTTAGTGAATAGGATTCCTTGTGATTGGTGAAGAATCAGACAAAATTTATGTGTGATTTCAATTCAGAAAAGCTCAAAAATCAACATTGCCAAAACAGCAAAAAGACACTGGCCTACTACAGAATGTATGCAGCATACATGTTGGTTATATGGTACCCCTGCTTGTGTGATTTTTGTTTAAAATGGCTAAAAACTCACATTTAAAATCGACCTATATTTTGATTTAGTTCACTTGCAGTGATGAATTAAGTCTTGTACTGTTCCTTAGAGGTGAATTGGGGACTGCGAATGAACTGGCAGTTCGTTATTGCTTGAGACCAGGCTTTACATGTCTTGTCATGGCGTGTCATTTTATGCATTGATCATGGCTTGAGGAATATCAAGCTGCAGGCCCAGAAATGACTTCTCTTCTGACTAAGAAACAAGTTGAGACCAATTTTATAAGCATAAGTGATCTAAATCTAAAGTTCGGTTTGCCAAATCGAAGGTTCTTGGTTGCTTCAATCACCCACCCATGGGTAATTGTTCTATTACCCAAGTGGTTATGACACCAGGCTCACTACTGAGTCTTATTCTAGAGGGTCATGTGTTTAAGTCAATTTACGTTGGAATCTTTAACAGTAATTATTGTCTTGTTGTTTTACACTTGGTGAATACAAGTTTTATGTGTTATTTTGCAGACCACTTTCAAATAGGTTCGCAGTGTTATTGCATTGGAGCAATTTCATCTTCATGGGAAAATTGTTTGTTCACTCAAATCAATTTCTTATTGCAGAGACCTATTATGTCAAGCCTACAACAGCCGAGGGCTAGTGAAGTACTTGAAAGTTGACTTCGACGAAGCCATAGAAGATTATACCAAAGCACTGAATGTTCAGAAAACAGCTGTGACGTACTATAACAGGGGATTAATCCATTACAGGCTAGGTATTCTAACAGAACACATTTAATTTAGATTATAATTAAGAAGTTGCTAGGCACCCGCCTCTTGTCTAAACCATAACGTTTGATTTAGACTGCTTATCGCTGTGAAAATTGTATCAAATTGCCCATTACTTAAGTTGGTGCAATTTCTAGACTCTGGAAGAAATGAAAGTTCTTCATTGGATGACACTCGGCTCTACACATGGTCTGTGAGGAATAAGGAACTGAAGTTGTTCTACAGTCCAGTAATCGCGTCTAATCTGAATATAATTAATTAATTAAGATTAGTTGTAAGTGTAAAGGAACTAAATCAAACGTTAGTAATTTTACACAAGGATTGGTGGTGGCTTTATAACAGTTTTTTGTGTGCAGTTTTGACCATTGAATCAAGTTGGTTCTTGGCCACACTGGTTAAGATAGCATCGACTTATTGTTTTATAAACTTATTTACAAGTGTACAAAGATGGGCTGCATAATCATGGCTGCTGTCATTTTCATAGGTCTTTTGATCGCTGATTTCTGAACAACATTTAACCAACACTGCATTGAAGAAGCATGCAATAAAGTGAAATGCAATCGCTCTCAATTTAACTAGTTGCACTGGTGATAGTAATTTTTCATGATTATTTACTATTTACTTACAGGTCGTTTTGGATTGGCAATAGAAGATATGCAGGAGGCCCTCAAGATAGACCCTTGCTTTGAATCTGCACAGCACTGTTTACAGCAAAGTAGACTTGACAAAGAAACTGCACAAAAAGGAGTGTCATGATGTGTATGCCTGAAACTGTTGCACATTCCAGCTGACAAATGACCGTTTCAGCTAATGCATCTTACTGATATAGTAGAGCCAGGATGTTGGGAAATACGCTTATGGAAGATGGATTTGCCTGAGGCATGGCCAGACATTATATGTATCTGATGTGCAAATCTAAGGAATGAGAATACTACTGATGGAAGACTCTAGAAAGGCAATGAATGAATTTGAATTTATTGCTTGTTTATCTACACTGGCACGCCCCTCTGAGGTTTGTTAAAGTATTTCAATTTTTTGTTTTCCATAGTTTTTTGCTGTGATTGTTGTGTTTTATCTTATTAATAAATGTTTTAAATTTAGATTTATGTTCAAAGCTGTCATTTTGGTATGACACTTGTACGTCGATTCTTCACAACTGCTTACGTCAATTTTTGATTATGCTGTCTTACTGAACTGATGGTTCAACCTTCATGTTCAGTACAGTTAACTGAGTATCCTACTCTGCTCAATGCATTATTTTTTGTAACTCGGGGCTTGACGCTTAGCATAACATAAGCTCGACAAAACTAGGAAACCCTGTATGTAGGAATTAGAAAGTCCTGGACTCGGCGCAGTTGGCAACAGGCAAAAATGAAGAAACAGGATTACCATAATAGGGCTGTCCCAGATAACACAGCCACACAAGAATCTCGTTGTATTTACCCGCAATGCCGTAAACGTTCGTCAGACTCATTTGCTGCCTCGTTTTCATGCCACTGGAGTTTCACGTGTTATTTGTTGTCTGATTCTTTACACGTTTTTCTCGATTAAATTACTGTTCTTCCTTCCACTGCCAACGATGAATCACTGCTGTGTTGTGGGCTGCAACATCGACGTGAAAAAGTTTTTGATAAACTGGACAAATACCAGCGGACGCGTGATCTGAAATTCTTCCCCTTCCCGACAGCAATAAGAGACACAGAAACGTGCCCGATTTCCAGAACTAGGTCATGCGCTTTCTTATGTCTGAGACAAAGGAGAGGTCTATCGCTGTGTAATCCGGGACCGACGGCCCTATTGAAGAACAGTCAAACTGAGCATCTGAGATTGCCTTTTTCTGATTATAATTTGTTTACTTCCTCTAGTGTTTTTTAGCGTGTTCTCAAAATAGTGCATGGCTACTTCGGATTTTTGCCAGGCTGCCATACAAAATCATTCTCATTTAGCAGATCCACTCTGAAACTGTTACGACCTTCTGTCGCAGATACGGTCATTGGTAATGTGTATTACAAATCATTGCCCCCACTCTTCCAGTCTTACAAAAGGGTTTGAGTATACCTGGTATGACTTTGCCTTTGATGGGCTGGTTTTTCAACTTCCTGTGGTCGCCTTTGTATTTGTTTGCTAGTGGTAGCAAGGAGGATTCGGTCCATTCACCATAAGATGATGATGTTTGTGGAGCAATGCTGAGGTAAACGTGATCTTGAAATTGACGATAATTTTGAGTTTAAATTTGGAACGCTTTTTGCATTTTCTTATGTGATGACGTTTAATAGATAAAATAGCTCAAAAATACAGCCGATGACCCTCTATTTTTCTAAATTCATAGAAAACATGATTGACATTAAAATAAAATACAAGAGAAGAAAATCCAATGGTATAACATTTTGTGTAGAAGCCAAAGTGCTAAAATTTGAGTTTCTCAAAATCCACAAATTACACCAACTGTAAACCCAGAAATATAATTAAAACCATTAAAATATAAGACTGATGCAGTACAAGGAAATTAGTTCATTTTCAAAAAGATTTTAATCATTAATTTGTTTAGAGCTGGCTTTTCAGCAGCGACTTTCACACTTTGCCAGGGGTGCATTTGTTTAGTCAGTTTCAACGGAAAAACTATTTGATTGACCCACATTATTTTCAATATTGTTGTAGGCAAAACCCAAAATAGGAATTTAAAGTTAAACAGAATTCAGTGATAAATTGAAGCCCCTTAAGATACAATAGGAACATGTGAATATGGCCAGGCTTATTCTTATTAAAAGGGAAAGTAGATGGCCAAGTTGGCAATGGTACATAACACTTACAGTGGTACCTGCCCATGGCCCAGTTCCATTGACAGTTAAACAAAAATTTACTAAAAAAATCAAATTCAGCTGGATAGAAATGCTTACAATCGCAGATATTCAGAACTTTGTTATACTTTTCAACAGAATTTAGACCGGAAGCCTTGCAAAGATAATTCATTTAAAGCACCCCAGCGACGGTTTTTGGAGCTGCCTTTTCTGATCTTCATTTGCTCGCGCTAATATGACATTCATTCATATCTTTGGTGTTTTTGTCCTTACCATAAAAATGGCATGGACCTCTCCCTCTGCCCAAACACAAACTAAAACGTCAACCGCTCAAAGTAGCCAACAGCAGCAGTGATCCTTACCTATAACTCTGATGGCATTGAAGTTAAGTATTCCCTCTGTTGTTCAATCCACCTTTCTACTCTGGAGTTAACTGGCACTGTTAACTTTGATTTAAGTTAAGTGTTCCCATTGACCAAAGCTTTGGTAATACTGAAGCTTTTGAGCCAGTGAAAAAGACCTTACACAAAAAGTGATTGATTTCATTGACCTTGTATGCCAATTTTAATAGTTCTATTGTGTGGGAAGGTCACCAGACAAGTGTATGATCAGCCCACAACTTTTTATCATGTGTCTGAATGAATTTATCGATTCGGAAGTCCTAGCTGATGCCCATGTCATTACAGGGATTTATATCAATGAAGATGTACCGTAAGTCAAATTGCTGTTGTATGCTGATGACCTGGTGCTGTGTTTGAGCACTCAAATTAATTTGCAAAGAATGTTAAGCTGTCTTTATGATTATTGCTCTTCTTGGGGCATGAGTGTAAATCTGAAAAATTGTTTTTAGAAATGGCGGGGCACTCAGTGCGTAACTATGAGAAGTGGTATTACGGAAATCAATAAGTGGAGGTTGTCTTCCAAAATAAATATCTTAGAATATTTTTACACCAAGATTAGTTTAGTCCAAAGCGACTTAAACTCTAGCACGTCAAGGTAGTAAAGCTGCTAGGTCTATCTCTAAAATTAGAAACTGATGCACGGAATTACCATTGACCATATCACTTGAACTGTTTGATAAAATTGTTGTGCCAACTATGTGCTACGGTGTGGAAATCTGGGGATTCAAAGAATATGATTGAATGGGTTGAAAATGTATATGTTAAATTCTGTAAAATTGCTCTTGGAGTTGGAAACTCTTGCTCAAACGCAGCTGTATTGGGTGAATGTGGAATGCAAAGTACTATGTCACACGTGTAAAATATTGGGCAAAGTTTTTGAAAATGCCACCTACTAGATACGCTAAAGCGACTTATGACATGTTAGCTGATTTAGATTGGAATAGGAGAAATATTTGGGTATCTTCTGTTAGACAATTGCTATCAAAATACAGTTTTTATGAAATTTGGTTGAATCAAGGTGTCACGTGCGAATTCGTGTTTTAAGTATCTTCGCGCAAAGAGTTAATGACTGCTATGCGCAAGGTTGATGATCAGAAATTGAGCATAATGCAAAACTTAAATACTACAACTGTAACTTTAAAGACTTTATACTGTTTCGAACCATATCTTAAGTTACCGCTACATAATAGTCGTATTCAAGCATTTACTCGGTTACGTTGCTCCAACCATAGACTGTGAAGTGGGTAGACACGAGAAAGTGAAATATAATTATAGATTATGTTTGATTTGCAATGATGGTCTTGCAGAGGATGAATACCACTTCCTGTTGATTTGCAAGGGATATTATGAACTTGGGTCACGTTTTAATGGAAAAAGAATCCTGTATACACCTAGCTAAACCAGATATATCGATCATTAAATACCTGTTCTGCCCTTAAAAGAAGAGAACAACTCTTGATGGGTTGACTGCATGTGCTAATTAAATGTGCTTGTTTAATTTTTGGTTATTATACTTTGGGCCAGAGGCCTTTAATACAAATAAACGTATGACTCGAAGGACACTAATGATTTACAACCGTCCCACTAGGAGGACTAGTTACCCCCTCCAAGCCAAAAATGTCTTACCAGCTTTTGCGCCAGATTTAATTAGTACCCAATTTTAATGGCATGTAAAACACATAACATGACATATTTCTTAATGCTGCATTTCTCTGTGTTTAGCTGGCTAAAAAACAAAAATGGAATCATTACCAAAGAAAATAATTCAGACTTCATTGGGGCTGGTCAACCTTAAAATTGTGAATTCCAAAATAGTGCAATGTACTCATTGCTTGTGACTTAAGTAAGTTGCTGACTCAACTGGCAATAATTCAAAATCCAATAAGTGCAGTAATGTTTTTAAACACCAAAGTATTTCACTTACAATAAGAATTTGTTATTGACAGCTAAATAGCAATGAAACGCCCATTTGAAGTCCAGAAGGTCCAAAGCAAATGATGCTGTTGAAGATTTAGTTTGTGCATTAAAGTACTTGGCATGGAATACTTTCATAAATGAAAACTGTACAACTGTTTTTACGTTTGATTGCATATGTCATATAAAGCAACAGAATTGCTTAAGTACGATCTGATGAAATTTGGCAAGTCAACACACTATGAAAAAATCAAAAATCTTCCGCATCAAAATCTGTGAGAACGGCTTTGAATGATGACACTTTATAGCAGTAATGAAAACCATGTATTGTTAACAGGTCAACAGACAATTGTGTTATGTATTTCCTTGAACCATGTTAACTAAGGTGGAAATTTCCTCAAACACTCAGAGGTTAAAATTTCCTGAAACTGACATAGCTTTAAGCAAACACCTTGAATCAACAAAACTCCTGTTAACCCAAAATCTGTGATGCACATCATACGTGCATGATAATTTTTTTTTTTAAATGAACAATTTGAGTTGAATCATGTTAACATTAGACTGTATGTTTCTGCTTTCTATAAGAATATTGTCTCTTGGTCTGCTACTAGATTAAACACCTTTAAACATCAGTGTCTACCACCTAAAGATTAAAGAGATTGTCTGAACAGATTAGTTATGGTTTTTTCTTATTCATCCATGTTGTTTTGTTTTCATCAAACTACTGTGTATTATTTGTCTACACACACGTGCCCTTTGGGGTGTCCCCGCTGTTTTAAAAGTGTGAGAGAAAAAAAAATAAAGATGATAAAAAATGAAGAGTATCAAAGACAATTTATTTTGTTATTTATCGATTTCTGGGCACTAATGGTATTTGTTGTGTTCATGACGTAACTTTAAAAAGTGTCAAAATCACATTCTTGTCATAAAAGTATGTAGCATCAAATAAATGCTCCACCTTTCTGTGTCATAGCTACAATCGGACAATAGTTCACTTATTGTGCTCATTCGCAATAAGAGTGTTAAAATTCCTTAAGATTGGAAAAGGTTCAATTTGGTACAGGTAATTTGTGTTCAAAATTGATGAGATTTGACCATATATTATTTCCTGGTTGTATTGATATCTGTTCTTTTTATCCAGCAGGTCTTAACTGCATTGAGTTCTTTTATTCAGAAGGGTTATTACCTCCTTTTGAACCAGGAAGTATATTAAATCTTTTGACAGGTGTATAATAACTTCGACAACAAAAAGTATAACAGAGTTTCAATAGTGAAATGAAAAAAGCATTACATTAATGCGTCACATTACAGATTTGAAGACTTTGTTTCATTGAGCAGGGCACCTTAATTGCTCAACTGTTTCTCGTAAACATAATTGCTGAATTATGCACTGCTAAACAGGTGAGGAATTACAATTAGAAGTCGACCATTCTCCATAGTTTGTGTTGAAATCATCAAAAGTGAAAGCTTGGGAAATTCCAAGCACTAATAAAAGAATTAATGTATTTTCATATTTTCAGAAGCCTGGTGTTGAGAACAGAGTCAAGTCAAGGTGTACATCACAAGTTGAAGTAAGTTGGTTGGTAGAGACGGGTTTAACAAAATATTGTGTTACTTTCATCAGTTACACCTCGCTCTATCACAGCTCTATCCTAGCCATCCCTTTACCTTGCCCACTAATCCAGCATCACCTGTTGCTTCTAGGTATTAGCACCAGATGGCGTAGTTGAGTCGCACTCTGGATTGAACACCTGTGTTGCATGTGATTATTCCACTTGGAGTTAACCTTTCCCATTAGTTGCATAACTCTGTAGTTTTTAATCCACCTATTTTGAGAGGAGTTGCCATGGCTTTTGGAGTGGCGGTGTCAATGGGAACATGACAATTATGACAAAAAAGTGAGTTTCACTTTGCCTAAGCTCTATGATTTTATCAGCAATAAAAATAACTGAATTAAGCACTACACATAGGAAAGACAGTGGCAAAATTAAGCAAAGAGTGACAAGGACAATGAAAATTATACCAAATATGCTGCTCATGACATCCTTGATGATACAGAAGATGAGCTTGAAGACCATAATATCACTGATGTCACTGATGTGTCACCATAGACGCCATTGATACGGCATAGCTGACAACAATGGCAAGGACATTGTAGATGATGATATTGTCACCCAGACATCACCAGTGAGCTGACAATGATGTCAGTGTCACCCGTACATCACCAATGAGCTGACAATGATGTCACTGCCGACAACTAGAATTGACAGTGTTAATACTAAAACCAATTCCCAATTTGATTTTTCCAGTCTGCTGTTGTGTGGGTCACATGATCATGTCTTTAGCAAAATTTAGCAAAGATGAAAGAAATATCGATATTAAAACAACCAAATGTCTCATCAATTTACGCTTGATATATCATTTGGTATAAATGTTCAAGATGAAATCTCAAAAATGCTAACACTTCATTTTCGTTTTATGCAACTTTTTATTTTTTTGTAAAAATCATTATTTTCCTATTTTTAAAGCACTCAATCATACAGAAGTGGAACACATGAACACCAATTATTCCCATGAGACTATTTACTGGGTTCCATTCAAATGATAAAAATATTGAGTAAAGATCCCTTTTGGAACCAAAGAAACCGTACATTGATGTAGAAAGTGTGCAGCCGTTTTGTCCGTATCTCACGGACTTGATACACCACTGGGTGCGCCCCCTGTCATTGTAGAATCCTTACCTAATTTTAAGGGGATGTTTACAGCTTGGAATCTAGCGCAGTTACCCGCACTGCATGATGCTCAGAAACAGACTTTAAATGATTCATTATAGTAACTCATCTGGTGAAGCGCATACACGTGACCTATATGTATTTGACCTCAACACTATCTATGTGTCAACGGTATATCTGGGTGTGCGTGTGGAAACTTCCGATAGTGTGCGTGTGGAAACTTCCGATAGTGTGCGTGTGGAAACTTCCGATAGTTGTGCATTAAAATCAACATTTTCAAGCCACAGTTATACCATTAATAAATGTCCTAGAACAACAAAAGTTATCACATTCTGTTGAAGGATTACTTTAATGGAATGAGTTGATTCATTCTCTGTTTAGCAATAATTCTGAAATTTCATTAAGAATTGTTGATTTGCCAATTGTCCTTGCCTGGCAAATGTTTTCCTGCTAGGAGTCACATACCAATTTCAAAGTGGTCCTTGGTGTATACACTTCTTCATTTACATACAACAGCAATTCGTCGCCTTAAAATGCACTCACGACTGCACCGCAAACGGTATGCTTCTAGGGGTGTTTATTATTATCATAAAAACTGCCAACTACACAGGACGAAATGTGGCTTACAATACCGAGGAAATACAATTTTAAGTTTTGGGAATTGTATAATTGGAAAGCTACATCACCAAAATTAACTACTAGGTATTTCACTGCAGGCTTAGTTATTTTACCATTGAATTCAAAGCATTATAATTCTTCTGTTTTGTTACAGGCGGCAGAATGTTGGCAAAGCAACAAGAAAGAAATTGTTATAATCATAGCCATTTTCACAATAGTGAAAAGGAGACTTTCAAAGCAATGAGCAAAACTCATAATAATGCAATGAAGCATGAAGGTTCCGTCAATGAGAGCAGCACAGTTGCTCGCGGAAAGGAAACAGCAATCGACTCCATCCAGGATGTTACACTTAGCACAATTAGCTGCGAGGTCAGTGGAGCATTTGACAAATCCGGTGGCTTCTTTGTCCACCCTAAACAAAACTTGCTGCTGTATGTTCCTCCAGGGGCACTGACCAGTCCACAGTCTGTCAAGTTAACAATGAGAATCATTCAACCACAGGATACACCCACAAAAAAGCATGTTATGCCCATTATTGTGATGGGGCCAGAAGGAACTCACTTCAAGCAACCTGTGTACGTCTGCTACCAACGGGAAAATGACAGTAGCAAAGGAAAGGTCTGTGTTGATATCAAACAGACTAATGATGAATGGAAACATGCTGATAAACAAGACGCCATTTACTATGTCAATGAGACGGTGATAATCATTGGCTTGTGGCACTTTACGGGTATCAGAGCTCGCGAACAACAAAATCAAGGCAGAGGCTTGGAAGAAGCTGCCGCTGTTGGCGATGCTGGGCATACACCAGTCCAAGCACAGGATCTGTCGTTACTCAATCCATCTGCCTCAAATGAACCATTGGCCATGCATACACCAGTCCCAGATGCCTCAAATCATCAGACAGTTTACGTGGCAGTGTATGAACGCTCCCTGAACTCTGACCCACTTTTATTGACAATCGGCATTGCAAAGGACCTAAAAACCCTGGTAAGTTCATGATGCCTTATGTAAGTTTGAGTCGACCAGTTGCAATAAACAACTAAACTGTACAATAACTAAGTCCATTTAAGCTGACATCCTGGTAGAATATGGCTTAGGCAATCAGTCACAGTCAACTCAGAAGTGATCAAGTTGTCATGGAACAAGGCATAATTTAACAACAACTGGAACCAGGCATAATCAAGTTGTCTTGGAACAAGGCATAATTTAACCACAAGAAGAGCTAGCTGTTTATAAGTTAAATACACCATATTTTTGTAGAAGACGGGGCCGTGGACACTTTGTTCCCTAGGTTTTACTCAATCATTTAGGAATCTGCTTACATGGTTTCAGGTCCAACTATCAAACGTGAATGGCTTCAAGGCAATAGTTCTACCTCGGCCATTTTCTTTGCATGAAGATCATCGTCATGATGTAAGAATACAAATGAAGTCTGAAGGAGAAATTGTAAGTATAACAGCTGACACAGGATGAGTGCATCAAGTCTGGTCCAGACTTCCAGTCTGTGTAGATTCATATCAATCTCTTGTGTACCCAACCATGTTAAAGATTTCTAATCCCATTGTTTATACACTTAATGCAGCCAATGAAGCGTGGTAGATAATTGGCCTTCCTGTTGTCATACCAGACAAAAGACTGCATTCAGCAGTTAACAAAGGAGCCAGATATTATGGGATGTTGGCAAGTAGCACAAGTCTGATAAAGTCATTGAGTGGGAGAACACCCTACGCAATGGCTTAATCCACACATTGAACGGGAGAACACCCTACGTAATGGCTTGATCCACACATTGAATGGGAGAACACCCTACGTAATGGCTTAATCCACACATTGACCGGGAGAACACCCTACGTAATGGCTTAATCCACACATTAAACGGGAGAACACCCTACGTAATGGCTTGATCCACACATTGATCGGGAGAACACCCTACGTAATGGCTTGATCCACACATTGATCGGGAGAACACCCTACGTAATGGCTTGATCCACACATTGAATGGGAGAACACCCTACGTAATGGCTTGATCCACACATTGAATGGGAGAACACCCTACGTAATGGCTTGATCCACACATTGAATGGGAGAACACCCTACGTAATGGCTTAATAAACGCATTGAACGGGAGAACACTCTACGTAATGGCTTGATCCACATATTGAATGGGAGAAGACCCTATGTAATGGCTTGATGCACACATTGAATGGGACAACACCCTACGTAATGGCTTAATCCACACATTGAACGGGAGAACACCCTACATAAGGGATTGGTCCACACATTGATTGGGAGAACACCCTACGTAATGGCTTGATCCACACATTGCTTTCTAGTCCAGTAGTGACTGTCTGTCACTGTAAAAGCCATTTATAGTATGTAATCAATCTGATTCCTGGATTCCAGTGCGCAAGTGTACTTTTAACCAATAAAGCCTGAAACAATATTTATACAAGAAGAGATGGGTCTTGTGCAACAAAAGTTTAAACAGACACACGTTTAAAAAACAACCAATTTTTAAGTACTGGTAGATTTGTATCTTCAGAAAAGGAGTTTTTTGTAGAGTTTTGGACACTAAAAGTGGACCCTTTTGTGGGAAATGGTGTCAGAAAAGCACTTTTTCCTATGGAATTTTGTCTGATAAGGCACAGTATAGGAAAGCTGGTCGTGAAAAGTCACCTTTCTAATCGGCACGTCTCATATACCTTTTCAGTAGGGGTACTCCCTAGGAACTACTATCAGTTACGCACCCGCGCTGTGGAATGAGTAACCCAGTGGCCTGTCGGTTACAGCCATGTCATTATAAGTCTGACAGTGGCATGCCAATGTTTATATAATCCAGCTCTCTCATTGTCTGCTTTCATCTGATAAGCTCACGTAATGTTGTGAAGCAGATGTGTTTTGTATGAAATACTTTCACCAAAAAACTTCAAATGGAGAAAAACGGTAGACTTTCAGAGAAATTGGACCTAACTTTCATCATTCTATTGAGTCTGTAAGGTCTGACCAGCTTAACTACACTATTGTGTGCCAACGCAAAAGGCTTGCTTGACAAGTTTAATTGAGCGTGATTCTAGATTAGATTGTGATTGTAGAAATTTCTTCAAGTTGATTTTTACACTCCAGGAGAATGGTATGTAATGCTCTCATTTGCTAGTGTGCCCCAGTCAGGAGTTTGAGTCCGTCTGGAGAACACTGCTAGACCCTTGAGTCTGGTTTCTAGTTCCTCAGCTCAGTTTTATAAAGCATATTTGAAAATAGTTCAAGGAGATCAGTGCAATGGGCCTGCCTGAGAAGCCTGCGCACGTGTGGTACGTGTGCCGATTTTATTTTTTTGCCTCTGTGGCCGAATTTACTAAACCCTTTGAAGGTCGCTTTGTGAAATTTGAAAGATGTATTAATCTTATGGAGCTGTCAACAAACGGTAACAAGTGTTGAACTGATCCAAATACCACTGTGCCCCCTAGTGGCAATTTTTTATTGTTTACCTCTGTATCTTCAGATTTCTTGAATGTGCTTTCATGAAATTCGGCGAATCAGTTTCTATTAATAAAAGTAGCCATCAACGCGTTCTCATTTTCTGACAGATATGATGTTGGTGGCCATTTAATTAAAAAAATTTTTGCATTTATGTTTTTGATGTCTGTCTATCTGTCTGCCAGAGCACTCAAAGTATCATTATGAAAATTGGCGGTGGTGTCCCTTCAAAGACCCCAACTGATGTTGACTTTTGGACAGTTTCGACTATTCTGGCATCCCCTAGGGATAATTTTGGTTTTTTACATCTATGGCTTGGCTGTATCTCCTTAAGCCTTTGAGCCTCTTCACAAAAATTGGCTGATGGTCTCCTGTAGATATGGCAATAGATGCCTCTATATGTTAGGAGTTACTTGGCTTATTTTCACGACATTTGGCAAATAGTTGTGTATTAAGAGGCGGGACTAACTTCTCAATTCAGACTGGTTTGACACATTTTGCACCTCCTAATGGCCATTTTTATGGTATTAAAAACGCCCGTAGAAGCACACCATTTGCAGTGCTGTTGTGGGCACATTTCAATACTCTACGTTGCTGTTGTTGTATTTAATATACATTTAGCATCAGACTAACTGCACACATCCAAACCTGTGTCAAAGAGCAGCCAAGGTACTTCTGTCATTGATTGAAATGTTTTGAGATATAGTGGCTGTTAATTTGTAATTTTAGTAAAAATAACACAAAATCGGTTCTCCTGTAGGCTCAACCAACTCTTTTGTACAATTACAATGAATAATGGGTACACCAATGCTTTTGTAGGCCTCCAAATTAGTAGATTTATGTCCAAACTTAATTGCACGTCAAACTGGTGTGACCAAAAAGGTATTTTACAAAGGTGTTATGTCCAATAATTACTTCCAGGACGAACGCGCCATTAAGAAAATCATTAGGGATAATCATAAGTTATGTTAAATTTTGTAAGCCGGATGATTACCTCGGTTATTACTATTTATTATCGGAATAGGAAGTCCTCCAACTTGGTCATGAAAACTAACATTTCTGAAGTGAAAGTCTGCCACGTTGCCCAGTGTATTGTTTTTTAAGAGTTTGTATGCCCTATGAACGAATGTGTTTGTTCAAATGTCAAACAACGTTATATTGGTCAAACGGTTTGCAGTCTTTCCCTGTCGGATATCTGTACATCTTCAAAATGGCGCCATCCAAGATCATTTTCTGCAATGTCACGAATGTAAAATCACCCATCAAGAAATTGTGGAAAACACGTCAATTCGCAACGTGGAGCACGATGTGCTGCGATTGAAAGCATTAGAGTCCCTTTTAATTGCTTTTGAGAAGCCTGTTTTGAATGAGGAGCAAACAGGGTTGCGTTGCATGTTACACTTATTTGCGTGACTTTCCTGTGTTTCCCCTCTTTATTTGTCATTCTTTGTTGTATTTCACACCTGCCGTGTCCCACTGTTCTGTTGAGTGTCGAACTTTTTTCCGAGGATAGGAAGAGAATGGAGTAGACTGTTAATAACGACAAGTGTCGTGTACTTAATCAATTTTGGATATTGGAAAACTTGCTCCCGAAGTACAGCCAATTACAATTACCATGAAACTTAATTAAACATTGCTTCCTCCTGCAGGTGAAAGATGAAGTCGTCAGGGTAGGTGATGTGATCGTGCATGGATACAGTTGCATAGATGTCACCTTTGCGACACACCAAACAAACCTCCGCTTATGCATTCTGCAAGACCGTCAAGGGAACAAAGTGGATGTCTTGATTCCATCTACCTCAACCACTAACCTAAAGGTGAAGTGTTATAACTACACAAACAACACTACATCAATGTACAAATCAAACTCTGGTAAAATGATAAATCTAGTATGAACAATTTGTGTGGAGCAGAATGAGAAAGCCTGCTCAAGCCTGATCTAACTTTTATACTGGAGTCAGTGTGTTGATTGCATGAGTCAATGGAAAATTTTGTTTTTCTTTCATGCAGCTTTTGAGTTTTCCATAAAAATCATAAATTTTCTATTTTTGGTAGCCATTCATTGTATAAAACATAGAATCAGAAAGTTGCATATTATGATCAGCCACTTCTGAGATATGATCTGAAATAAGCCAAATTTGGAAATTATTGTTTCTAGTGTCCTATGTAACCTATTGTTATGTAATAGTGACAGGAGTTGTGAAATCATTAAATTTTCAATATGATTTGGTACCACTCCACATTATGAATGGGCAAGTTCTGAATCATTACAATGATACACTGCGTGATTTTTACAGGTTGAGAAAACATTCCTGCGGATGGAACTGCGATTCAAAATTCTCCGAATTCTGAATGAACCCGAACAAAAAAAAGCATTTGAAAAATTGCTGAAGAAGGAACTGAAAGTTGCACAAGAAGTGATTGATGAGTTTGAAAAACTTCATCAATATCAAGAGGCTGAACGTATATATGGCAATGGATACCTGGTGGATATCTTTGAAATGGCTCTGAAGAGACTGGACAAATCACCCGCCGTAGATGGCCCGAAGATACTGATGGCACATTTTCAATCCAATCCAGACTCCATTCTTCTAGATATTGAAAAACATTGTTATCCGGAGACGAACCCTGTTATTCGGCAGCCTGAGGGTGAGGAGGGTGAGGTGCAGAGAAGGACCCATAAGAAGCGGCAGGGTAATAAACAGGTTGGAAAGGACAGTGGTTACACATCTTACCCATCAGCTGAAGACAACTTGTCATCTGACGAATCATTGCCGGATGTTGGTTCATGTACAGTCAGTACCCGATTATAAATGTGTGGCAACTCAATCCAGACATCCCTGTTGATGGTGTTTGTAAAAGGTGTTTGGATAAGGCTTCCTTAACTCCGGATTAGAGTAACGAATTATTCCTTTCTATGGGTAACTTGTTGATGCCAATAGGGGCATTATCAGGATTTTGGTATTGAAAAATATAACTATGCTTTTCAGCAAACTTGGCATTGAATTTTTTCATAAAATCTAGAGATATTTTAGTACTTTGAGGTGGCAGTCAAATGGTCTGCAGAGTATTTTAAACACGTGTCACCATTTTACTGTGACAAACCATCCCAAGTAGCCAGCAAGCCCACTAGGGTCAGTTGGAATTCTTGGGCAAACCATAAGCGGATGTCATGCAATTTCACGGAAATACCAACTACATAATTATTAAGTTGTTGGCATTTAGTAAGAGTTATCACGACAATATGTGATATGTTTTACTGGTAAAATCATCAGCTTTGATTTCAGTAAATTTCTGGCAGACAATGTTAAGTTGTATTAAAATGAAAGCAATACTGGATTATATTGTTTTATAGCTCTGGTCAAAGCAAATTTTCAAATATTTTATCCCATCCAAATCCAAAAAAAATCATTTTTCGGCCACAAAACTGAACGATAACGTCCCTATAAAGTGGCGACCAACCTGCCTGCTATCACAAAACTTAACAATAACGTCCCTATGAAGCGAATACCAACCTGCCTTTTATAGCAAAAATTCTTATTTCAGATTCAGAGTGCTTAACATTGATGTCAAATTTTTCCTTTGCTATCTCAATCGTGGGATGATCTCTGGGTTTGGAAAGAACTGGGTTATTTAGTTGAAACCTGAGGTTCTATAAGTTGGTCTGTCACAGCAGGTCATGTTGTGCCCCAAGTATGGTCTAAAGCGATTAAATGAACTGGCAGTTCGTTCAAAACCCAGACACCACTACTTCTCATTGGGAGCATGTTGAGATCAGTTCTATAGCCTCTCAAAGGAACAGAAAGATGAATTTGATAGACTTCTCAGGTAGTGGTATTCAATAAAATTAAATCGGGTTATATGTTGAAATGCTCAACTATAACTTTAACAGCCAGCTTGAAATTATTTTTGTCCAATTTTGATATTTCACAGTTTTGTACATACCATTGATTGTGCTTCTTGTCATCAAAACAAAAATATTCAATTTGGTAATATCTTTTGTAGAAGTCAATAAATAAAACCATTACAGCGATCAGATTTTTGTTGTCTTTGTCCTCTTTCCAGACAGCTTGACTGGTCCAGTCAGCTTCTAGTTTTTAGTTTGCTGTAGGACAAGCTAACTTATGGAACTTCAGCTAAACCCACAGTTGATCTACAGAATAACCCACATAAAACTTTGCAACCAACCTCAACTTTAATAACCCAAGATTGACCTATAGAATAACCCACAAGGACAAACTAACCTATGCAACAAACCTCAACTCAACCCAAGACTGATCTATAGAATAACCCACTAGGACAAACTAACCTATGCAACCAACCTCAACTCAACCTAAGATTGATCTATAGAATAACCACTACGACAAACTAACTAAGTATGCAACCAGCTTCAACTCGACCCAAGACTGACCTATAGAATAACACTAGGACAAACTTGCCCTACCCAAGGTTGACGTACAGAATAACCTACTAGGCCAAGCCAACCTAAGTAACCGCAGCTCTAATCAAACCCAGCAATCATTTCTAATCTAATTGAGCAACAATTGAATCCAACTATTTAACAGCAAGTCGTCTAAATGAAATACTTTAACAGAATCTTGGTTCATAACAGCTTTAAGAACGAACTTCAAAAATAGATTCCAACCATGTTGGAGTTTAGCAAAACTATTCTGTGAACTGAAGAACAAGAGTCTTCCATTTTGCCTGTTAAATGACATGATTTACTGTGGGAAAACTGCAAGGTGCCACTTCTTGACAAGCGATTTTCTGCATTACTTCAATCATTTTACAAGTGACTACAACACTAATTCATGGAGTATTTTTATAGAACGGGATTCACTCCAGACTACTAACACTTACATGACATAACACAATGAGGAAATGTTGACTTGTCATCTTGAGGGAAAAATATTTGAATACAAAATGCTCTTTCGGAAAAAAGTCAAAAGCTCTTTTAGAAACTTGTATTGTTGCCCACATTCAAGCAAGTTGCAAGAGGAAGGCTTCATTTTGCAGGCAGCTTGGTTACGATGTTATGACTGTTGCCTACACACTTATACTTGGCTTAACGACAACCCCCTTAATACTATTTAACTACAATGCCCTGTGTTCTTACCCAGACAAGTATGGCATATAAATAAAAAACAATCTTTTGCGAATGTGTATTTTCAATCTCTCAAATACTGAATGAAAACTACATTTCACTATTTTCAACAGGACTTTTCAAAATAATTCAGTCCTTAAATATAGTCCACTAAAATTCCTATTATCTGATCACAGATTAGTGTCTCTTTTTTCCACCACTAGCGCCACCTTTTCTCTTCTGTCGCAAAATCTGCCGTCGCTTCTGTGACTTGAACACCTGTTCCCTCTTGATCCTGTCTTTCACTATGTTATCCTTGGACTTGAGCTCCGTTTTGAATTTTCTTTTATTGCCAGCGAATTTTGATTGATCAGGCAGATGCTTTTGTCTTCCTGAAAGTTAGATGAAATAAAAATACAATATGACAGTCAGAGAACTCACACGTAACTACACATACAGACACTGATAGTTTCTGCACTCACTCTCGAGTCAAACGTACAGTAATAACTCATCTATTTCAGACAACAAAATAATTGACAACCCTGGCACTATTTCATTTTCAAAGCCCTTGAACATGAAAAAGCATTAATTTTTTATACATTTATTAGCAATGAGCACATTTTACAATAACACAAAAACACATTGCAACATAGACACGCAAGCACGCATACCCCACAACTAATCCTCTTGACTACTAAGAAAAACAGTTTCAAATTAAATTACACCATCTTTTTTGTACAAAATATGAATTCAAATCCTCACAAGCACTATACTTTTCACTCATACAGTATTGTTTGATGAAGTTAAAAAATCTAATTAAAAGTAATCTTTTTGATCCGAACTTTTGGGTATAAATAAACTGTTTACCCAATAGTAAAACAATGTTTTTAAAATTTTCCTTTTCATCAAAAAAGCCAACAATAACATTGTTGCAGGAGAGACTGCCAACACACTGGGGATTTGCTTTGTTTAAAATTTCATTATTCACTTTTGTCCAATATGAATTTACTATTTCACATTCCCAAAATAAGTGTTTCAAAGACTCTTTTGATTGTCCACAAAAGGAACAAGAGTCGTCATCCGTAACTTGAATTATTTTTAAAAATGAGTTAGTAGTCAAAATTCTCGTCAAGAGTCTGAACTGAAACCACCTAATTCTTAGGTCTCTTGTTGTGATATATAGAAGGGAATAAACATCTTCCCATGAAACATTATTTGTATTTACGTTCAATTCTTTGGCCCATTTTGACTCCGCTTTTGAGACTTAGGAACTATAATTTAATTGTGTACAAATATGTCGACACCCTCTCCCACCACTTTTCAGTTTCATTAAAATCGTTGGCATAACAGGACAATATGCATCAAAACTAACAACTGTATCAATACCACGTTTCTGTTGGTACTTAAATATCACTGAAATTAGAAGACTATTATACTCCATAAAGTTTGTTTTGATACCTAAAACATCCCCAATAAATCTATAGTTCAAAATATTACCGTCTGGGGAAAACAAGTCCTTTATAAAGACTATGCCTCCACGGCACCAATTCCTGTAGAAAATACTTTTTGCCCCTGCCTGCAGGTCACTGCTAAACCACAAGGTTGGTTAAGAAAATCTATCTGATTTTTGATCTTCAAACAATTTCCAAAGGAGATTACATATTCAAAAAATCTGAAAAAGCATTAGTTTGGTGCCAAATATCTTTTATAGAAAAGAGGGAAAATAAACTCCATCTGTCCGCCATATTGTGTCCTAAATTGGTGACTATCAAAAATTTCTACCTGCACTATTCATTCACAAACAGGTAACAAAATAAGGTTTACTAATCACATTACATAGCCATCTAATCACAAGCCATTGGACAATTACAAACGTTAAGGAGAAATGACTATAACATCAGTCTCATGTAATGTATGCCATCATATGATATGAACCAAGCCTCACCTCTGTGACCCAGTATCGTCACCTTGCCTCTCCGTCCCTTCTTAGTCCCCTCGTCACCACTGTCATCGCTATCCTGGCTCATTTGTTTCGTCTTATTCATCCAGTCTTTGTACCTGCAGCCTTGTTAAGGATAGTGACAGTCAGTTACACGGACATAGTTATGGCGTCAAAAGGAGACTTACCAAACTTTCAGCAATTTCCAACAACAAAAACACTAATTTTTTAATTAGACCACCTACTACTTGAGAACAGGCGACTAACAACACCCTAAAATACCACCGCACCCTTTTGTACTCTGCAGTATTTACCCACAATGCACCAGTAAGGCACTCATCTGGCAGCAGCGCACAGCTGTCATGCTTATCACTATTTTACAACAAAACTATTATGACATTCCTAATTCTGATGCTAGCAAAGTTTTACTATAATTATAATAAAGTGTTTTACAATGCTGACACTAAATTTTGAAAAGCTAACATTAATAAAATAGCATTCTTTTCTTGTCAATCTCAGCTCAGAAATGTTTGGGAGGTTTACTAGTTTGTTGTTATGTCGTATTTGCTACTGAAAATGTTTCCTTTGTCTGATATCACATATCTTGAGTACATGGACACCAAATGCAACTTTAATTTACAGCTAAGCTGGACTTCATAATATGTTTATGCACTGAAGTCAATGCTGGTGTCAGATGAATGGGGAATGGACTGTGGGAATCACTTAAGAGTTGGACACTAGGTGGGGCAATAATCCTGGTAGCTACATCACTGGAGTGTAATAAGTGGTGCGAGTGGAATCAAGTGAATGTACTCTGGTAGTTACATAAGGCCTTATCCCATCAATGTAGAACATCCGTCTAATATTTAGAAATAAGACCCTTCTTCATTAGCATCACCAATCAATAATTAAATCTCCAACTGAAATGTGATGCATGAAGCCACTGTGTTTATCTAAATGATAGTGCAACTTTTGAAAAAACGGGTCCTGCAATAAATGGAAACCCAGGTATGGCAGAGAATGATGATTTTGCAAGGATACGCATTAGATTTGTACGAGGCTGAAATCCAGACACCCGACTCTGTACGGATCTTCTTCTTCTGTTCCATGTCCTTGTTCATAGATACATATTTCTTCTTTTTTCTATCCCTGCAAGGCATGCAAAAACCTTAATACCAAATTACACGTGCACAGCACCAGCTCACGGCTTATGTGGGACATGTTCAGAGGTGAGACTTCTTTTGGTTTGATTGTGTGCACGTTAGAAGGAAGAAATTCAATTAAAAGCCAGTAATGTCGGAGGAAAAAAACAGGTATTTTGGCGCATTTTATCTAGTCGCAGCAAAATGAGCATGGATTCGACACTTTAAGCAACCATTACCAATCAGTTTTGCGCACACGACCAAAGCGCATTTTAAAAAATGATGTAAGAAATTGGGTTAAAGTAACTTTCAGTATTCGAGATTGCTTCTAGAGATTGAAGTTATTCTTAGACAATCATATGAATTATGTAAACGTGAAGGAGAGAAACCAAAAAAGTTAAATTTTCAACAGTACAGTAAAATTATTAGTAAGTTAAGAGTGAATAACAAAAAATTACACCGCAGCTGATACCCTAAAAAATCCATGAACCGCTAAATGACTCGCGACTCAACATCTCTTACCACTTCATGGTGTTTTTCATCTTCTGACTTTGTTTCTCATCATCGCCAGTCAAGTCTAGAACAGCTCCGGCAGCCTCTCTTTCAAATGATGTCTGCAGACCAAGTCTGAATCAATACAACCACATTTTAACAATAAAGGGAAAAGAATGTAACCTTTTGTTAGATTTCAACCATCTCATATGACGCACCATACTGCCTCACTCTTACACAGCTGGCTTTGTTGTACGTTACTGGGAATGATGCGTGGAGTATTTGTAAAAACCTCCAAAGTCATCATCACAGCAAACTAGACATATGATGGTTAACTTTCTCTAAAGACGCGAGTTGAATTACGGTCACAAAGAAATCACGACTGCACAAAACAATGTGAAATAAAATTAGGGACATTGGTTATCGAATATTGTGGTTAACGTACATTGTTATCTTCGGTAACTAATCAGTAGCCTTTATTTTTCTAAGTGTTTACAATGATCATCATGTACCAGCTTTTTAGGACCAAAAGTTGCCCGATGTCTCTGTTTTTCCACATTAAAACTGGGACAGGTCACACTACGAAGGAAAAGGTTTTCACGAAAAACAAGAATTTCTGACAGAGGGTATGGAATGGGCAACATGTCTTCTATTCTCAAACAAATTCGCAGGAAATTCATTCACACCCACAGCGACTGGACAGACTACAGCAACATTATTACACCGACTATAAGCAATTTTCATTGTGCGGTGAATACTGGGCTATTGACTATATGAACACCACAAAGTGTATTTTGTTCGCAATGCTGGAAACACAAATGTGCATTTATTCTATGAGAGAAACCTGAAAAAATCAAACATGTTGGATATATGTAAGTTGTTTCAGGTAACTGGATGAGTAGACTCCAATAGATCTCTCAGTAAGTTGCTATAAACCTCCTTTCCATAAAACGCTTAACTTATGATTAAGACCAGTTGCCATTATAAATTTCTCTTCACTCAGATTAGCAAGGATGACTGATATAGGAAAGAACTCATCTGGCAGTTTATTACCCCTTCAGGGGCCTGCTTCAAGAAAGTGAGTAAAGACTCAAGACAGGAATTTGGTCTTGCGCTCTCATTTCATGGTTTCCAAATAAAGGTTTAGTCATGCCTAGAAATAATTAACACTGTACACATTTTCTCAATATTAAAGTAAAGCTTATGAGTTTATTAATGAAAGCATATCTGCCGCTGTTCACACATAATAAAAATATACATCCACCTTATCAGGAAAAAAATAAACTCGTCCAGACGACAATGCCACATAGTCACAAGAAGGCGGATCATCGTAGAAATATTTCAACATTATTCCATCATTTTAGACATGAGTAATAGCTTATCAGTTAATACAATTATGGGTATGTTCTGAGATACTTTATTTGTTTGCTGAAGTGAGTCTTAATTATTTTTCAGAAATAACTAAGTGTAGCGTAAGACCAAATTTCTGTCTTGAGTCACGTTTTATAAAACAGACCACAGAGCACCTAACATGGTCTCAATCACTTACTGTCAGTTTGTCAAATGATATAAAAGTCACTTCTTGGAGCAAGAAATATTCCGAGATCACTTTCACAACGCTGTCTAAACTTGTCTAACAGACTGGATACTTTGAATTATTTGTTGGTGGCATGAGACTGAGCTCAACATCAAGGTCATATTGTGACCTTACCCTTTCTCTGTTTGGTAATCGCTGGGTCTGTACTGAAGGAAGTTTTCTTCGTCACGAATTTGGATGTTTTTCCTTTTCCTTTTCTTCTGCCTTGGTTGGAAGTTATCTCCCGTGTCAAGCTTGCGTTTTGGTGCCACAACCTTAGAAAAAGCGCTCTAAAAGAAAATTATAAAGAGATACAAGTTGAATGTTGCAGAATGAAAACTGAAACTGAAAACCATTACACCGTACAAACATTACACCGAATCACAAGCATTACCATGATATGATGTTACAGATGCATTTTTGTGATTATTGCTGGATGGGATAGACTTCTTGAAGTTAGTAGCTTTGACCAGAGATATAACAACAAAATTCATTCTTTTTGTGATTTGCTGTTGTTTGCCTAAGTTCTGTTTGCCTAAGTGTTGTTGGCCTCAGTGTTGTTGGCCTCAGTGCTGTTTGCCTAACATCCACTGAAATCAAGGTTGGTCACTTTACCAGTTTTAACTTAAAATACTCTGACACCTTAGACAGGGATTTAGTCTGGATAGCAGAGTATTAGGCAGTGACCAAGGAATTGCAGGTTTGATTTGCTGATCTCAGAAAATCCCTTTTATCGCCTGATAATGTCCATTTACACTTTTCTGAACATCAAATAATCTTTGAAACTCGTTTATTTCTGCTTTGCTACCTTCATCTATAAGCTATCATCATGTATACTGCAAATATTGACAGATGAGTTTCAGCAACTAGTAACCTCCTTCCCAATATTCTCATTCTTTTCACAGATTTGACAAAATTCCACTCGGACAACAACAGAAATAATTATGTCTAAGCAGTTTTAAAAAGCTATGACTCAATATGTTGAACAAATAAAACAAAAAGAATTGTAAAATTAAGAAGGCGCCATTTTCAAGAATAAAATCAAAAACCAACTTTTTTATTATTACATTCATATGGTATATCCAAATAATGAATATTATCGTGAAAAGTTTTGTTGTTTCATTTCTAGTAATCTTATGGTGAAAAACTGATTATCCTACCAAGTTTCAAGTTCCATACCACAAGTACCATTGTAATACCAAGTGAAAAAATATTTGCATTCAATTAGAAGCATTTTGAAAAAGGAAATATTTCAAAACAGGCAACTTTGGTATAAGTTTGCACCATAATTGGGCAGATTTTAGCAAACTAACTTAGATACATTTTCCCTTGCAGTTGACCAGTACCTCAATATTCTCCATGTCAAGCTCATCAGACTCCTGTTGTCTGCTCTCCTTGGTGGCAGACGTCTGTTCTTGCCTTTGCCTCATTCTGGCCTCAATTGTCTGCTCATGTTTGTCTCGCTTGGTCTTCATCACACCAAATGCACTGTTCTTCATTGTGGAGTTTATCTCGAAAATTGTCTAATGGACAAAACAAAAGTATAATATGATAATTTTAATTAAAAAGCACTGGGCAGCCCAAACCATCAAGGCATTGTAACAGGAGACCTTTAAATAACAACTGATCACATGGGACTAGACTTTAGTGTCCTCTAGAGGACAATGAGGCAATTTAACTCTTGTTTAAAACACATCACGTCTAATACATACACTGTCTGTAAAAGGATCTTTTTCGTCGAAATGTACCCCAATTCCAACCGCTACAAAGAAGAAGTTAGTACCTCCTGGTACAACCAGGTGGAGATAAGAGTCACCAGTACCATGATATCAGTCATTATTTCAGCTACATCTGAAGGCATTCATTTACCAACATGTTCACTGACTTTCAATTGATATCATTTCTGCTGATACAGAAGATACAATTACTTCACCGAAGATAACTCTCTCTGCCCCTTCCAATCAACTTGTTGCAATCTCAAAACACATAGTACAGTAAAACCAATTCTAAACAAAAATAATTGCCGAAATTTTTCTTATTTCGCAAGTTTTCAAGATATTGTCTAGTTGTAGCTGTTGTGCTGATCTTGAACACAGGAGAGCAATAACTTGGTAATACGTATTTTTTGGAAAAAATGAGAAAATAAGGTTTCACTTGTCACAATCCGTGCACCTATTCACGCTGCATAATAGAGTACTAATTATCTTAATCAAGCCAGACAGGCAACACCTTCATGTCTCACCGAACTAGGTCTGTAGTTCTTCATACTGTCCAGTATCTGTATCCTCTGTAATTCATTTTCTTCAGTCCCTGTATCAACAAGAAGCATGTTAATGTCAGACAATTCAACACAACTCACAACATTACAGTCTCTTGCTCTAATCACAATGAAAGCACCAATAAGTTATTGTCCTTAAGACTCCACACGCGTAATCTCGTTCTCATCTGAATAGGGAATGAGTTTACACGATGGGTCAACTGATCCAACTGTGCTGTGTATACTTTAAGACTACCAATATAACACGATGGGTCAACTGATCCAACTGTGCTGTATAGACTTTAAGACTACCAATATAACACGATGGGTCAACTGATCCAACTGTGCTGTGTATACTTTAGGACTACCAATATAACACAATGGATGAACTACACATAAGAGAGGCACTTAATTAAGATGATGCAAGAGACTAGAAAAATGTCCAAATGTGGCAAATTTCTGAACATCATATCTTTGAAATGTCAGATTTATATGAAGTTTTCACATTCCATGCTTAATACACTGTTCTATTTTAAAATGTCGCACTTTTGTATAAGTGGCTATCACAATAGGACTTTTAAGAATTTTATGAAAAAGTTGCACTTATTAACAAAAACGAAATAATTTAGAAACCCGAAACAGCATTTTTGAGTTATCATCGTGTAACTTTACATCACATGACGTTCTGTTTGTGCAATTAATACCATTGTATTACTATGGGTTCATCTTTCTCTTTTGAAAATTTTAATAACAACACATTGTCAAGCGACCCAATTAATACCAGATGTTGGTATAAAGCCAAACATCAAACTGTACAGGCTTTGAACTTCCAGAAATTATTACTTTTCCCGATTTACAATCTATTACGGTAATTTTGCAGATATTTAGCTAAACACATTAGTCTTACTCCTACATTACCTTCACAGAGAACAAGCATTCATTAGTAAGACACAATATCCATGTGCGCATTATCATTAATCTGATGAAGTATTACGAAAGAAAATTCCAAATCTGGGCTTATTTTAGGATCAACAACTGCTGCCAACTTTGTCAAACTTCTACACCACCTGTTGGTGTATGCTCATCTTCAGAAAAATGTTGAGAACCAATTAGTAGGATTTAACTGGGATCTGAAGTGGCTCACAATAAGCTCTGAGCTGAGCTCTGTAGACACAAGAAGAAGCTAGTGCGATCAGACACCTGCCTCACATGTCATACATGGTGATTTCTCGCTTTTGATTTTTGCAAAACAATCTACGTAACCCACACCTGGATACTTCCAAAACACATCCAAAATTGTAATTTCATCCTACCAAGCTACTCACCAAAAACAGGGTGAATTGCCAACTTTGCGATGTCCAGTTCTTTAGATCGTTTGACCGATTCCTTTGATGGCAAGGGCCTTGAACGCAGGTAGGCTTTATAACCATTAGCGCAAACCTTCTTCATGTTTTGCTAAAGATTAGACAACACTTATAATTAGTTATTCTTTGGATTATGTACCTGCTGTAAAACAATGAAAATGAACTGGAATGGAACCAATACATTCAACAATGACTCGAGATGAGGGCTTAAATTCAGAGGATTGGGATTATAATAAAAATGATACGAATGGCTATTAGTCAAATGATTTTAAAGGAAAAACTCAAATATCTTGCTCAGACTCAAATTTTGGCTTTTGTAGAAAAATGCTCTAAAATCTATTAAAAGTTAAAAGTTTAACAAAGAGTATCACTTTTATGGCATGGAAAAGAATCTAAGATATACAAATATATATGATTTATTACCAGGTCAGATGACGTCTTGTGCCAAACATGGATCTCTTCATGCACGTCATCCAGTAAGGACTGTGGCACACATCCAAACAGACCATCATCTGTAGTAGAAATTTGCTAACAATTACTATGTTTTCTAATAATTTGTACAAATTAACCACAGGGTGTATATTTGGAAATTTTCACAAGTTTCTAGTAACCCAAATATATGCCAGGGCTTACCTTTGGAAACAGGGGTAAAGGACATTGACATATGAAATGAGGACCAATCTTTACAGTTAGTGGAGTATATGGTAGCAATGATATCATCAGTGGCGTTCACTTTGTACATAAGCCAAACAATGTGTCGAAATGACACATGATGGAAAGTCTCCAAAATTTAGGACATCCAAATCCAAATTAAAACTGAAGGGTCATAAAATGTTCCACTCCTGTGTTCTAAATTCAAACTCAGCAAACATGCCATAAACGGTGACCAATGTACAGTCGTGGGGAGCAGACGAAGGACTCAGACTTTCAACTAGTCTAAACTAACTGCTACAAACAGAAGTGGAACAATGGAAAAGGTAAGTGACTGTCAAATGGCATCAGCTTTTTACACCACACAATACTAGCAACTGACTCTCCTTGAAGGTTTGTCAACGTCAACTGGCTTATACAGTTGATTGCTTCTCCATGGCAACTTCTGGCTTTCCAACCAACCAGACGTCTTAACCAGTTGTCCTAGCCGGACCAGCAAAATCAATCAAATGCATTCACAGTCACCAATCATGTAAGATTTTTAATCATCTTCAGTGTCAGTTCTTACCCTTCTCTGTGCATGCCATTTTTAAAGGTCGTCCAAGAAACAGATGAAGGTCAAGCAGAAGTGCTGTTTCATCAGGGGAGACAAATGAATAGGCTGTGCCAGTACGACCAGCGCGCGCCACTCGACCTGAAAAAGTCAGACACAGTGCTTGCCGAATGTTCATGCACTATAAATAGGTCAATGTCTCCCACAGGAAAACACACTAACCCAGGAAATAGGCAAGTTATTATCTAAACTAATACTAATGACAACATATTTTATTTAAATATTTGTAACCCTTTTAACACTACAGCTCATATATCTCAATGTGTCATTACTTGTCTTGACAAAGAAATGATACTTTGTCTGATTACCTTAGGCATGTACTCTACTTACTTTCTTGTTTCTACAAAATTATCATGATCACATATAGAACACCATATCACCTATTGATTCCACAAGGCAAACATTCAGAAGGTAAAACCATCACCTCATCAAGGGGTCGATAAATAAAAACAAACCAAGAGAGCCACTGCAACATAGGGATAATGGCAATAGTCACTTATAGGGGTCCAAGATTTTTTGAGAACCAGTTTGATGCCTGCTCTTCAGTACCAAAAAAGTGGTTTTCAAAATGCAGGACTATTACTAGGAGTGTCAACAGAACGAGAGATTAAAAGGTCGGTGACCGACAAGAAGCACATACCGACTCTGTGTACAAACAGCTTGCCCTTGGCAGGGAAATGGAAGTTTATGACGTTATCAAGCATGGGGATGTCGATACCCCTGGCGGCGAGATCAGTGACTAGCAGAACATTGGTCTTCTTGTGTTGGAACTTGCCAATGTTGATCTTCCTGGCCGTCTGGTCCAGCGAACTGTAGATGTACGAGCAGGGGATGCCTGCCTGACCCAGCAACTGAAAGTTTGGGGAGAGAGGTTATAATGCAAATGCGATCCAATCCTCAGGATGATATCAGGTCACATGGGCCTTCAGTTTCAGTTAGCATTTCTCTCTCTGGATCAGTATATATCTGCTACTATATGACGACAGAAGCGTCATCTCATTTCTTCGTCTTGACATGTTGTTACCAGATTTGATATACTGTCATTGTCTCCTTGCTTTTTATAATGTTGGGTTTATGGTTTGTACAACCTGTAAGAGGCCAGAGTAGGAACAGCAACATCAGATGTCCAGGAAGCATGAATGAAGACATATATTCCACAGCTGGCTGGTCAACATCACCTTATACGATACATTTTAGCCAATCATAGGATACAAGCATAGTCATGTATCACACAACACTATTCACTGTTGGCGAGCGTAGTAAGCTGAAGTCAATTATTTTTGTCAAAATCTGGTGACATTATACTACAATCTATATAGTGTCTATTTCACAGATAGTCCGTCTGGAATGTTTCGGATTTTCATTTCCAACCTAAGTTTCTCTTAGAATGACCTCTGTTGGTCACAGATTTATCGCTCAACCTTTGAGTCACATTATTCCACCGATCATCTGCTAGAGACATATCATATGAGTTTTGTAACAATTTCAAACATTCCACGTTTCTGGAAACTAATTCTTGAGCAAAATTAGCGAACAATAACGAGTAGTTGCGCCATAAACTTACTTGGTTAAGATACTCCACGTGGTGCTTAGTGGCTACAAACACAACAGTTTGGTGTCCATCTTTGACCACGTTTCTCAAAAGATGGAGCAGTAGGGAACACTTGTCATCCAAACGGCAGTAGAAGTAGGATGTCTGCAATAAGGCAAAGACTTACATTAATTTTAAAGATTATTTTCAAATGATCAGTGGAGAAATAACACAAGGTATCTGCGATTTTTATTGTACTCTAGTGAATGAAAATTACGCAAATCCAAGTTTGTGAAAATTGCCGTCAAATCTCACTAATTTCGTAAAAAAATTATTGCCAAAATTGTCTCTTTTCATTGTTCAAGTGCTTATGGCATTGTTAGGAATTGTTACATTTTTTAAAAATCATGTTATGGTAATTATGGTATACATGGAAAAACATCAGCTTAGTGAAGCCTATCTTTTAAAGAATTATGATCACATACAGAATTTCACTTGTTTGCCATATTACGCCCTAAATTGATGAGATTTAAGTACAGCTCCAATTAATAAAGCAAAGTGTGGCTCCCATGCCAACAGCTGAAAAATCAAAGTACCTCCTAATACCGATATATAGCAGTAGGTACTGATTAGTCACATGTGATTGTTTGACACAAGCATTTCAAAAATCTCCCGCATAGTTTCCACTCTTATTGTGGTTTCATTTTTCATGATTTTCCAATACTTCAATATCCAAAATATAATTTATGTTTTTCACAGAAAGTAGAAATGAACTACCTTTTCCTAATACGTGTTGCCAAGTATAAACAAGAGTGACGCGGACCATTGAAATGCACCCACAAATGTGCTCTTACCACTGAGCTACTGAGGACCCGATATATGTGCAATTACTATTTACAGCCAAGTGTTATGTCATACATCCCATGAGCGGCATTATGCCTTTTTCACATGAGATTTGGATAATTATATGCAATCAGCAACTTACCAGTATGTGTTAATTACATATAGTTAATACATAGACACTAAGCACTAGACTGGCAATCTAGAGACCTGTGGTTTGATTCCGAGTAAGGGTTCCTGATTTTTCTGTGTCTATTTGATACATTTCACTACTAGCCAACCTGAGCGCTTATGTATTTACTAATCGTTTCTTAAATAGAGAGCTATTTAACAAATTTCATAAAAATCTGTCAAGGAACTTCAGGAAAAAAGAAAACGGAAAAAAAGAAATTGCCACTAGGGGGCACAGCGTTTGTAGGATCCATCTGAAAGTCGTCGTTGTCTGTTGTTAACTTCATATAAATACACTTTCTAAATTTAATAAATATTCTGCAGTGCGTTTAGGAGATACAGTCATGGGCGCAAAACAAAACAAAACAAAACTGCCACTAGGAGGCGCCACAGTAGTTGAATTCATCATAGAAGGTAAGAATATACAAGAAAATTTTCACAACCATCCTTAGAGCGATTTGGTTGATACAGGACTGACTCAAAAACAGTAAATATGGCCAAAAGGTGGCACAAAATAACTTGAATCCATTCGAAAACGGAGGGACAGAATCATCTTTCTGATAGATGCCTATATGCCAAATTTTATGAAAATCCATTGAGGACCTTTGAAGATACAAAGGTAAACACAAAAAATAAAATTGTCACTAGGGGTCACACCGGTGGTCGGATCCCTCCGAAAGTTCACTCATGCCATCCCATCCATGACGAACACGTGCAAAATTTCATGAACATACGTCGACAGGTTCTGGAGATAGAGCAGCGGAAGCCAGACGGATGTGGACGACAGCATAATGCGTTCTCGGCAAGTCTCAGGATTTTACGAAATTTCCAAGAGGTTTTGCCCATGTCATAAACTTAAGACGAGTGCAGGATTCTCTGTTCATATGACAACGAAATTTTCCACAGGTTGGTGTCCTTTCATTTTCCGTGAGGTTCCAAGCAAGCACTTGCCATACGCCAGGTTTTCCAGTTATCCCACAATCAGGGAGAACCATGTCCCATTCACTAACGCACTACTTGCAAAAGTACAAATGAATCATAATTTTAAAATTTAACAATGGCTTATAAAAAGCATTACTGAGGACCGTTAACACATGGCATGTTAAGTACAAGACATTGTCCGGATGAGTTTAAAAGAAAATTAGTGTTCTTAGTAACAGGTGAATAAAACCAATCAGGAAATATTTAGTGGCAGCCATCCAACAGTTTACGCATGGCCTGTTACAATAGAATCTCTAGTATTGACATTGAAATTTTCCTAGAAAGAAGAGCTCATGCACATAAATTTGAAATGAGTAACAAAAATCAAATAAAAGTAATGGTTTCAGAGACACAAATTTAAGATACATCTGGAGTTAAATGACTTGGGCAGAAAATAAAATTTCAACAAAATGAAGAAACTGGTCTAACTTAAAAGAGTCGAGACTTATGTCTCNACGCCAGGTTTTCCAGTTATCCCACAATCAGGGAGAACCATGTCCCATTCACTAACGCACTACTTGCAAAAGTACAAATGAATCATAATTTTAAAATTTAACAATGGCTTATAAAAAGCATTACTGAGGACCGTTAACACATGGCATGTTAAGTACAAGACATTGTCCGGATGAGTTTAAGAGAAAATTAGTGTTCTTAGTAACAGGTGAATAAAACCAATCAGGAAATATTTAGTGGCAGCCATCCAACAGTTTACGCATGGCCTGTTACAATAGAATCTCTAGTATTGACATTGAAATTTTCCTAGAAAGAAGAGCTCATGCACATAAATTTGAAATGAGTAACAAAAATCAAATAAAAGTAATGGTTTCAGTGACACAAATTTAAGATACATCTGGAGTTAAATGACTTGGGCAGAAAATAAAATTTCAACAAAATGAAGAAACTGGTCTAACTTAAAGAGTCGAGACTTATGTCTCGAAAAATACATAAATGATGTAGGCATCACAAGGTCATTACTAGTCGAAAAGAAGACAGAGGTACCGTAGGTGATATGTCATTTAGTATGACGAATACAATTACAAGTAACAAATAGTGAATAAAAATAAGAAAAATAAAAATTATAACTCTGGTAAGATGGGTAATAAAAAAAGCACCGGTCACGCGGAAGTACGAGAGAATGCTGAAAAGGGGGNGAAATGAACAAGTTGTGAACGTAACAAAGAAGGTAAACTGATTTGTTACAGTTACCAGCCATACAAACTTAAAGGAGAATGCCACTCAAAAAACAACCTATTTTGTATCAATTTAGATCGAGTAGTTCTACTCGATAACGGCACGTTCGGTTGCGTTACCTGACACCTGACGGCAGACGGAGGTGTTGAAATTATCCAGTGACCCAGGTGGTTTCACACGTAGTCTGTTCAGCAGTTCACAACACGGGTTAGTGGTGTCAGCTTATCGCTTGAATTCATCGTTTAACACCAATAAATCATCAAACATCGATGTAAAACCCTTAAAAATACACTGAGTTCTTATAAAAACGTGTTGCTTTATTTCGCTGTTACGGATTTATTGGTATTTGGACACACCGTAGCCTACAAAGTTCGGCAGGCCAATTAATTTACCAAGGTCCGTAGCAGGAGTTTGAGGTCTGTTCAGAGATAAATTCCGAATATTCTTCCGTGAAATGTAGGCAGGAGAACCTAGATCTGTATTGTTTATACTCGTGATTTTTTTAGTTCTAAACACACAAAACGCTTGTTATCCCGGCGGCCAGTGGCTCGGAACCTGATCAGGCCCGTCGCGGCCACCGAGACTGGCAAGAACACAAAGCAGCTTGAGTTGGAAACTAAATCTCCAGTCACGAAAAGACTATAATAGTGAGCCAAAGAAATAATGTGCATATATTTATTTATGTGAATTAGCCACGAAACTGAAAATCTACTTACTTGTCCGGGGCCGCAAAGTTCCCCTTCCACAATGGTTGTACAGTAACAATGATTTGAATAATGTAGTTGTATTTCTAAATAAACATTCCCCTAACATGTGACCATAGCATATAAAATCGAGTAATTGTTTCACAACAGCTTTCTGTCAGCAAACACTGAATTAGCATGCGCTCACACGGCCTCGGTGCCCGGTCAATTGCCTTTGTTGCCAGCATCAAAAGCCGGTAACGCAGTGGTTTATTCATAAGTGGCTTCTCAAAACATTTGCACTCACAAGCACTCCAATGCATTACTAATTGTATCTAGTTAGACATACTTTGTTTCAGTTTCATATAACCATTGGTTAGGATGAGAATAATTCATTTTGAAACAGAGCGCAGAATAATAAATGGCTACATGGCAACTCGCCCGTCGCCAATCGCGACTTAGTCAAGAGCTCATCCGATGAAGACTTCACGGGTCGGATCATTAGGATTCACAGGCTATCAGTTTGAACCGGAATACACTGATCAAGAAATACTAGAGAGGCGCCGTGAATATGCATAGGCAACGGAACGTATGGATAGTTCTTTGGTAAGCCGGAATTCGTCAGAGAAATCACTGTCGACGAAATACCGTTCATTCTTTACCACCGCAAGCCATTTCCTAGGAATTTCGGGCTCTCGAGGAAGTCGAAAAAACGATATACCCGCTTTCTTTGCAGCTTCATAATTCGAACAAGCGGGAACCGATGCACCGCAATATAGCGGCATTCACTCTGCAGACGAACCACTGATGTCGCTGCGTCGCTTCTTACCTTCCTCACAGGTTAACGCGACAGCTCTCGGCAAGGTGAGGTCGACCGTATAAGAGACGATGTGTATATAGACCGATTAAGATGGTAAAAAAGACTAATTAAATCGGGTGACATTCTCCTTTAAGGCATAAGATAGTGAGTCTGTATTGGACCACATCAGCAAGTAAGCAATATACATCACCATTGGCCAAAAATAGCAAACTAAAGCATACCATTCTGCCTCTCTACAGTGGCAGTTCTATTGTGGCCTAACAAAGAAACCAGGGAAGAATAAAATGTAAACAGTATCAATAAATGCAAAAATAGAAGCACAGGTGAACATGAATGGTTGGGTAGATAATGGAAATGTCAAGAGGTCATCACCAGGGGGCAGCAGCAGCGACAAAGCCAGCGTTAGCTAGACTTGTCTTTTAACCAGAAAGTTAATATAATTTTGGCAACAGAAAATTTGATGCAATGTTTATGTTCACACTAGTGCCTATGACAGCACACTAGTGCCTGTGACTTCACACTAATGCCTGTGACTTCCCAAGTTCACTCAAGCCAAGACACCAACACTGACCAATCACATCACATCAAAATCAAAAATTTAGGCAGAGTGCGATACGTAACAGGTAAATTTTCAAGTGACTGGTTGTTACGAGCTCAGCTAACATAGGTTCAATCTCTCACAAATAATCTCCAATCTGATCACAAATTATGTAATCCAAAAATTCACTTTCTTAAAATAAAAGGACATGTCATAAGAAGCCAAGTCAGGAATTTTTAATGAAATCAATATTGTAAGAGCTACATTTACAGTGGGATTTGACACTAGAGGGAGCTACTGATAACAGCAAACTAAACACTCTTAACACAAAGAAAAGCTTAAAAATAAGTATGCGATAACACAACAATTTGCTTGCAAGCACAAATTTGAAAATTGGGATTCCACTGTAACATATAAACAAAATTTACACATTAATTGCAAAAATGCAACTTTATCTTAGTTGATAAGTATAAGTTTCAACCTTTCTCACTGTTAACTCAAATTAAATCAAGCCATCAGTCTGCAACCAAATGGTCATAACAGCTTACCTGCAAGTGTTCACTAAGCTTGGAGTCGACGTCCAACCGTATGAGGATGGGGTCATGTAGTCCAGCACGGGCAAAATCCACCAATAGTTTTGGAAGAGTGGCCGAGAACAACACAGTCTGTCGACTGTCCGATAAGCGTTTAAGGCTCTCATGCATCTGTTCTTGAAAACCCATCTCGAACAATCTGCAACAGTGGACATTGATTAGATACATAACATTTGGCGAATACATTTGCACTATCCTTTACAAAAACACAACATGCATATCATTTGCGATCAATGATTCTTTACATGCACAAGGAGGGCAACCATCAAAGCCACAATCTTTTTCTAAGGGAACATCCTTTTTGGCATATTTGCCACCTTTTCGTCACTACTACATTAACTAACAGCAACAAATCTGTATATTTACCATAAACATGATTATTCCCTAGTTAATTTCAAATGTTACCTTTGTGTGTATTTCTAATTCTACTATGCCTCCTGCTTTTAAACAATTTTCTATAATCAGAGACCTAGTGCGCTACCTTAAAAAACTATCCAAGTTAGATTTTTCTTTCCACTTTGGAAATTTTGATTGGCCAATTCTCTGTGCATGGAGATGGTAGAGCGATGCAAACAATGACCAATCACATGTGAGCAAAACTGTTGAGACTCCGCATAATCCCCTCTAAGTACATCCAGTTTTGCAGCCATCATTACAAAAAAGAGTCTTAAGCACAGTTTGCAAGGCATTCAAGCAAAACACTGAAGATGGCAATGGTCTATTTAGAAAATGAAATGAGGAAACAGGCACGCACAAGACATCCCTGGGAACAATTTTGACAGGTCCCAAGAGCATATTTTAATACAGGGTGACATTTTTAGCACAATGACTCATATGGTACCAGTGGCTAAAGGCCAAATAAGCCCAAACGCATGAATAGGTTTTATAGACTCCACCCTCAAAACAAATGCATCACCTTCGGAACACTTCCAGGTGCCTGAAGACTTGAAATAATATTAATCAATGGGAAGGCTATTGTATGTATGGGGTGATTCGACGTCACCTGGAAATCTGTAACAAAGGAATCTGGACCAGGGAAGTAAACTTACCCATTGTTAATATGGTGCACAATAAAATCAGGCCAGAAAAAAGCAGTCCCCACAATTCTTGCAGAAACCTGAGCATTACTTAACTTTGGAAACTACTCAACTTTGCTTAATTTTGCTTTTGTACAAATGTCAATTTTGTAGCCTTTCAAAGTTAACCTGATCTAGTTGTTAGTGTTTGTTGACGTTACCAATAGAAGTGGTTTGTTAGATGCATTTGTTGCTACAACAGTGGTCTGACAATTGGTGCAAAACTTGGACTTCCAAAACTAAAAAAGGTTAATCCCTGGCCTTCTGTAGCTTTTACTACACAATCTTGGAACAGTTTTTTGAATATTACATTTTTCTAGAAAAAGCATGCTTGAAGACAGATATATGATAGGTTGTTGAGGAATTGGTTAAAATCTGGAAATCAACAGTGTCTGCAGGGAATATTAAATTTAGCTAAAACTAATTTATAGCAAGTTTCCTCCCTGCAAGAAAGGATCTCCATTTTTATTATATATAATANCGATGCAAACAATGACCAATCACATGTGAGCAAAACTGTTGAGACTCCGCATAATCCCCTCTAAGTACATCCAGTTTTGCAGCCATCATTACAAAAAAGAGTCTTAAGCACAGTTTGCAAGGCATTCAAGCAAAACACTGAAGATGGCAATGGTCTATTTAGAAAATGAAATGAGGAAACAGGCACGCACAAGACATCCCTGGGAACAATTTTGACAGGTCCCAAGAGCATATTTTAATACAGGGTGACATTTTTAGCACTATGACTCATATGGTACCAGTGGCTAAAGGCCAAATAAACCCAAACGCATGAATAGGTTTTATAGACTCCACCCTCAAAACAAATGCATCACCTTCGGAACACTTCCAGGTGCCTGAAGACTTGAAATAATATTAATCAATGGGAAGGCTATTGTATGTATGGGGTGATTCGACGTCACCTGGAAATCTGTAACAAAGGAATCTGGACCAGGGAAGTAAACTTACCCATTGTTAATATGGTGCACAATAAAATCAGGCCAGAAAAAAGCAGTCCCCACAATTTTTGCATAAACCTGAGCATTACTTAACTTTGGAAACTACTCAACTTTGCTTAATTTTGCTTTTGTACAAATGTCAATTTTGTAGCCTTTCAACGTTAACCTGATGTAGTTGTTAGTGTTTGTTGACGTTACCAATAGAAGTGGTTTGTTAGATGCATTTGTTGCTACAACAGTGGTCTGACAATTGGTGCAAAACTTGGACTTCCAAAACTAAAAAAGGTTAATCCCTGGCCTTCTGTAGCTTTTACCACACAATCTTGCAACAGTTTTTTTTGAATATTACATTTTTCTAGAAAAAGCATGCTTGAAGAATGATATATGATAGGTTGTTGAGGAATTGGTTAAAATCTGGAAATCAACAGTGTCTACAGGGAATATTAAATTTAGCTAAAACTAATTTATAGCAAGTTTCCTCCCTGCAAGAAAGGATCTCCATTTTTATTATATATAATAGAAAGAACGTTTCGAAACTTTGCAACACTCAATTACCTAAGGAGTAAATCAATTTTTACTTTCAAGAAACAGTAGATTTTAGCAGACGGTTTTAAAAATTCTATCTGAAAACATAGAGCCATTTATGAACTCCATGGCAAGACAGCTCATTATAACATACCATATTCATGGCTTATTTATCAATTCAAGTTCAGATAAGTAGTTTCAAATACCCTGCTAAAACTATGGATTATCCCTCCTGACAACACAACCTATGGAGCTCTCATGCCCACTCCACCTGAAACATCCAAATAGTTCACAATCTTCACATTCTGCCAAAAAACACAAACCTGTTGTTGACCCATGACATATTATTGAACTTTACATAGAGAGGACGCGAATACTTCAGCGCTTGGTCTCCCCCCCCTCCCCCCGGCATTTACAAATTTCCTGGTCAATTGAGAAGGTGCATATAAAAAGGACAATGCACGAAAACGGTATTTACATTCGGTGGCTTAAGCGGTCTGATGCACTGTGATAAATGTAACATGTGGTGTAGATTGTCACGATGGCACCAGATGTCCCATCGGTAAGTAATCTTTACTTTGAACTGGATTATCTGTGACACAATTACTGACCTCTGGTGAATTTCTCCTTCCTTTTTCATGACTACACACGAGGAAATTAGCACAACTTAAGGTGCTTAACAACTTAAAATTCTTTAAATTGCAGAATGGTGCAACAACAATGAAACAATCATTTTAGTAAGAGGGTCCAGTGAAATAACCTCCCAATACACACTCCTCATCTCATGANGATGGTGGCTATTCTATGTTTGCTTAAGGAACGACTAACCATGGTGGTTATACTTCTCAGTTCTTAAAGCACATCCAAGGGTTTACTTTTAAGATGTATTTGCATGCTCCTAACTATGCTAATGTATGGCAAGACCTAGACAACAATACTATTTTAACATAATCTACGCTAAATAAAGTGAAGTTGTATTCACTAACAATTTGTAAATGTGAAAACAAAAAATTCTGCAAGTAGGTGACCTTTGCACTAATGATATACCTCGTGAGCTCACATAGCCAGCACCATGCAGTATTATTCCACCGCACCACGTCATGATACTTACTGGATATGGTTCAGCAATTTGCTGCGCATAATTTTTGCCATAGAACTTATATTCTTAACAATATTTGGCAATTTTCAAACAATGTTATATTCACATCATCTCTATATGTTATGTTTCTAACTAATTTGGCTAAGAAAAAACAGAGATGTGTAATTAATCTCCAAGTTCCACTTTAAGCTCAGCAGAAGTTTTTGAAAGTCTTCTTCAGGGTAGGTGGCGCTATTTGTAGTACTACAACAAGACCCTCATGAACAGTGGTAAGCATTGGTAAGCATATCTCACAGTGAGATATGCTTAGCTATGTTCATGTGCATCACGTGTAAACAATGCCTAATTGTTATTAATGTTGATCCTGACTATTTGTAAACAATGATTATGTTTGAAAACAATGCTTATGTTAATTAATGTTGATATATATTGTTTGTGATGGAAAATGGTGTGGATTCATTAACTATTTTCCCCCAAGACTAATTGCAGACAAATTTCAAAACTAAACGCATAGAGAGGGACAGGATACAGACAGATTCACTTGCAAAACAAAGATTTTACTAGTAACTTGGATCTTAAAAGTAACCACTGAAGTGAAAATAGTATTTTTTAACACACCTTGATTACCTAGTATGATCAACATTCCAAGGATTTGTTAATCCGCACAATACATAAATTAACGGTGTGGATATTGCTGTATAACAAAACCAACATGCAAGCTTTCTTAGCACACGTGTTTTGCAAGTGTAAAGCCTGTATTGTCAAATCTGTTCAGGATAAGGAACATCCTCAGTTTAAAATAATCCCACTGTTTCAGTGGGTATTTCTCCACCCATCTTCAGGTGTTACAGCATTCTAAGAACGAGCTGGTACATATGATACACTCATGGTGCCCAATAACAAGCACTTTTTTCATTGTCAGGAGCTGGACTTGAACTAGGAACCTTTACGTCATCAGCCCAGTTCTCTAACCACTGCACCACCGAGTCAAGTTAACCTCAATGTACACAGACCAATAGATTTTGGAAGTGATGTTACTGCCTCACCACCTCAAAGCAGTTTTAGGATGACCCATGTTCAGTCAGAGCATAAACTCTATCCCCAGAATGTTTTTACCAAAAGCCGTTTTCTGGTTACCTAATTCCACTCTCAGTTTTGCTGTTGTATAACAAGATGAATGCCCATTATATAGATTTCCTTTTTAGAGATCTTAAGATTACAAACATTTCTGTAGATAAAAGGTGTTGTTTAACAAGGAAGTAACCGTAGTCTGCTCTTCGATTATATCCTTTTGTGTAAAGTGGTCCATGAAGATGGGGAATTTACAGAAGAAACTGGTGTTTTGATTAATAGCAAAAGCACTTAGCCCGATGTTAAAATGTTTGTACAATAAGTTCACGAGCTTGGTACAAGATGTTGGTTAACTGTCTTGAGGAAATTTTTAAATCAAATATTGTTTGATAGTTCATGGAAACTTCCAACTTATACAAACAAGCGTCAGCATAGCCATTGTGTTTGTGACTGGGCAGAAACACACGCTATTTTTTTTCAGTACTGTTTCACCTGTATAGAGCAAGCCATCTCTCTTTGATGAGAAGGTTTTCTAATAATTCTATTGCTCTTTCTAGTGGTAAACTTTAAAACAGTAATCTGCGCTGAATGCAATGCACACATGAACCGGAGTTGGGCATACGCAGAATTCGTCACCAGAGTATCTTGAATGACTCCTCATGACAAGTTATCGCCCGTCATGATGGAAATGGTATTTTGTCAGATTATTTTTGGGATGTATTGCAGCACAACAGAAATTTTGAAGTGGCTAAAAACGAGCCTTGCGTCACAAAAAACAACTTTTGATTTGTACCTCTTGCGGTTAGATAAATTGATCTCGGATTTTACCCTAATCATAAAGATGTAGACTTTAATGGCCTATAAAAGAAGTGGTTAGATCAAAATTTATTTTCTTCATTGCAACACAAGTTCATTATCGCTTCACATAATACGTACAACGAACCTACCAGCAAAAAATGTGCCGAAAAACTGTGGGCTTTACAATACAATGCCCTTGGCAATTAGTCTTGTCTGAAATGGACAAAATATCAGTGCACATCGCATACCTTAGCACAACACACAGAGAAATTAAAAACTAAAAGTGCACCTAATATTTCCAGTTTTGTAAAACATGACAAAAAAACCTAATGTCCAGACAAGCGAAATCTGGGTGCATTTACCACCCTGAAATATGTTTACAATAAGTTAATTAGTATTTTCATACTGGTATGTTAAGTTTTGAAACTAAAGTTGAAAACAATTAAAGGAATTACCTACACCTTAGTACAAGTCACACTCTAATAACAAATTATAGCAACAACAGTTTCAAAGTAGTTGGTATCGAAAGAATATTCATTTGAATCAAATTAAAATTTCCATATCACCACTGTACTGTTGCCCAACCTGTGTCGCCTAGTGTAACGGGAAATTCATGAGACATTCAACTCAATACGTAATGCAGTGTACTAAGAACTATTGTTCCCACTGGTTGTGACGCAAAAGATTGTTTTGATCTCACTTGCCTGAGAAACTTGGGAATTTTCATGGTTCAACATCTACATTATTTCACACGCAATGGTCCCTAGCAGTATTTTTAGGAAATTTCCTTGTGGGCACGTTTGTCAAGGCTGTAATATGAAATCTTCTATCATCTTTCCTGCCATCTGAAGCTCCCTATAAATGTTAAGCAATTATTACACATTACTAATTTCAAAGTTCCCAAAGTAATTAATTTCCCAACCAGATAATTTTTTATTATTTTTATTTTTAATATTGATTGAATAAAAAAATCATTTTAGAAATTATCAGTATTGATTACCACTTATGTCAGTTAACTGGTTTTAGTTAGAAAAGCGATTTGAGAAAATGCATTGTCAAAAATTACCCATGACTTAGCAGCATTAAAACCTATTAACCTGCAACGAATTTGGCAATGACATACTCTAAACATTGGCATACAAAATAAACCTATCCAAAGCACTACATTTTCAATGTCAAATCATCGCATCAAATGTATGCCTACAATTGTTTTATTTACAGGAGCCCAACATTTTGAGAACCAGTTATATCCACTGAGTAACAGGCACCAATCTGGTTATCATAGCTTGGGACTCCAGTACGCGTCTACTGCCGTTTTAGGTCTATTAGTGTACATTATTATCATTAAAGTTAGATAAATATTACTATTATCACTAATGTTATTTATTTCAATGGTAACTATCACTATTACAAAAAATATTTTGTATTATTCATTGTCATTACACACATCAGTGTTCATCACAAATTGTTTCGACTAGTCACAGTGATGAGTTTGGCTCAGCTGCATCAAGACTGAAATACAATTATGTGACTCGTAGATTAGTCATTTCTTCAGCACAAAGGACACTTAGGATTTTTGGCACCAGTCCTGTGTACCGATCCCAAAGTTTTACCTGCTACAAACCCTGGATTTTCAAGCATGCTCATGAATTATGAAGATTCTGTTGAGGAGAACATCCATACATGTCTTGGGAGTATCATTGAAAGTAGTATCATACAGTGTTCATATTGTCTTGCTTTTGCACCAATATTCCTAACCAAGTTTGAACCTGTGCCCTTTGGGTACACCTGATGAAAGAAAGTGTGCTTTATGTCAAAAGGTTGTGCGCAGCAGACTTAAGTGTAATTAAAGTGGTAACATATCAAACAGAAACCCCAAGGGCAATCGAAATAAGAACTAAGTCATGTTTTACTGGCTGTAAGTTGACTAGAATCTTGCATTTTTGAAAGACTACTTGCATTTTAAAAGATGCGCCTGGGGAAAGACTGCTGGTCTGTAATTGCGCCTTTTAATTTTTTTATGCGCTAATGGCGCAAAAGCGCAGTTCAGGAATATCCCTGTTTTTTAAACAACAACACATCTGCAGTGATTTTTAGTCATAAACAACAGCTTTCTAAACAAAATCATCATTTTTCCACAATGCAAACTGGCCACGATGCAACAGTACTGACTTGAGTAACTACGAATTGAATATGCTATAACCATTGGCTTGAATACCCTTTTTTTCCAAGAGATTGACAACGTGAAAACAAATGATTCAATTTGTAAGGCAATTCTTATCTTATGTGATTCATTTACCCTAATGTGTACGGGGTGGAATCCCAAGCCATCTACCAAACAAAGATTTGCAGCTTGCGCAGGAATTTTGACTGTCCCGAGCAGGTGTGCTGGCCACTGAGGACGATCTATCACCAAATAATTGTTGTGTCATATACATTGCTCCAATTAGAAGTGCTTTTAGGGATTGGAAAGAACTGACAAGTCGCTATCACAGAACACTCGAGAAATAAGTTTAAAAGTGCATTATGTCATTTGCCACTATCTTCATGCTCAGACAAAGTGGAGTGGGTACTCTTAACATATCTCACTCTAAATACATTGCCCAATTTTGTCAACAATAAATTTGGCAAACTTCGGAGCATCATCTCAGAAATAGCTGATCCGTGATTCATATGAAACTGCTTCGTGCGTTCTTCTTCAATTGTTTTGAAATGATTCCACTTTTGCAGGAGGGGCCATCAAAAACGAGACTTTTATAATGTTAAGAAAGAAACGCCTAATTGCATAAAACAAAAACAAAACGACTATTTAGATACCTTGGACACAAATGTGGACATTTATAGATCGTTATATGTTGACTTACGTAATATATAATTATTGTTTAATGTCTTATAAAGACTAGATCTGAGGCATCTAACTCAGACTAGCCTTTCTATAATGTCTGGGCAATAAACGCGTAAAAACAAATAATTTAGAATACTGTAACAGTGTTCTTGAAATTTCATCTTGAACATTTACATCAAAAACATTGGGTCATGTTAGTGATACTGGTGTTTTACTCTGGAAACTCATACATTTTTCACCAAGTGTACTAAAAACACATGATCACATGGTCCAAATAATGGCAGCTAACAGCAAGAATCAAATTTTAGACTTTCTAAGTTCAGAAAATACATACTTTTAAAACAATAGTTTTATAAATATTTAACAAATACACCAGCAAGTTGAGTCAACAAGGTCCTACGGAACCCTAAGCAAATGGGCAAAGTAATGATAGCTTCATGCATTACATATTCATGGTACATTTATCAGGATGTCACCACCTTATTTAACCATTACAAAAGACGATAAACTAACAACATGCTAATTTAGGTCACAATATGGCAGACAACTGAAATCTTATTTTTTCTATTTTTCCTAAACGATAAGTGACCATAACGTAAAATTGCCGTGAGGACTTGACAGGGACCTCAGGGGTATCACACTCCACTGATTTATCCACATTATTTTGAAAACTCTTTGCCCAGTCGCACATTGTGTATCATAAAAGAGATAAGCGTACCAGCAGCTGACGCAGCAAGTAGAACTACTCTCGTTTATCACATTGGTGAAGACTCACAGTTGAACTATGGTTTTCTGTAGACCCCAGACTGTCCCGAGTTGCACCACATACTAACTCGGGACGGTCTCTCACGACGATTAAGCGTTATGACACCAAAGTACTGCATTTTCATTGTCAAGGTCTATAGCAAACACAACATCAGATACAGCCAACGTTTTTGAAAAATCACTAGCATTCAAAATAAAGCTAGGCAACAGTTTGGCTCAATGGTTTGAGTTCCAGAGTACTATTTGGGAGAGCTGAATTTGAATCCTGGCATTGCTGGCAGACAATCTAGCATTGCTCAGTGTTACTAAAGAACGCATGCATGAGAGTGAACTAGAACCTGGATATAACACCTACGTGATTTATGGGGGTGTCCTAATATAAAAACATTAAAAAAGGAAAAAATATGGCAATTAATTTTGTCCTGCATTAATGCTATTTACAATATCGTGACTTAAAAACACGCTTGTATAAGCCTTTTGTATTTCTTCCCTGCCTACAAGTTGACCTGCTCATAAACTGGTATCAGCCGTGCCCACAACCACAAAGAGTTCATCTTACCACCCATACCAGTTCTAAGTAGTGCATAGTGCAACATCATTAGTAAGAGGATTACTCCTAGTTCAGTCAAACAGGAAGGGACCTGCCGCACTCGATCTACAGGTAAGTTATCAACTCATGAGTAAGGTTAGCTACTGCGACCAGTCTCTTTAACACATTAAAATTCAAACATGTATGTTGGATAGGAATCAACGTTTACTTTCCTTTCACTGTGAAGGGTGTGATGAAATGAAAGGTGCATTTCACCTGGCATTTAGCTGTCACTTTAAAGGAGAATGTCACCCGATTTAATTAGTCATTTTTACTGTCTTAATTGGTCTATATTCACATCACCTCATATACGGTCAATCTTACCTTGCCGAGAGTGTCATGTTAACCTGTGAGGAAGGTGAGAAATGACGTAGCGGCGACAGTTGTTATTCAGTAGAGTGAGTGCCGCTATGGTGTGGTGTATCGTTCCCACTTGTGCGAACTATGAAGCTGCGAGGAAAGCGGGTATATCATTTTTTGATTTACTCGAGAGTCCACAAAGCTTCGGAAGTGGCTCGCGGTAGTGAAGAATGAAAAGTACGCCGAAATATGGGGGACAAGAAAACTCATCAAGTGAAATTACTAGCATCAAATGATCTCTTTAAGAATTCCAAGCTCTGTGCAATAATCACCACCACTCAACATTTTGAAGGCATCCTATGGCAATGTCAGAAGCCCTTATAAATAAAATGGATGAGTTAAGAAATAATTCTGAAATTTTGTCGGAATAATCTGAACAACCGAAGCCTCAATTTCACATAACTGGATACTACATGTCAATACAGGGTAGTAGCAGGTATAGGACTTTTAATCCACTTGAAAGATAATCTTATGACGGGGAGGAGTTTTATCAGGAGCCAATCTGTGCCAGTTTACTGCTACGGTACTTTCCCTCTATTGCAAGGCACTAACAACAATCACATCACCTTTGATACGGTAGCGGGCAATTGCTCAACATTCCTAAATGGTGACATGCGTGCGTTAGAGACGGACCAGGAATCAGTTAAAATATGATTACAAATAAAGTTTCTCAATTTGAGACACTGTAATTAAGTAAATTAATGAATGCATACAGTTTAAAAATAGTGTTAAATCTCAGTGCTTTTGGAAATCAATATATCAGCCACAATGTAGGTAGTACATATCACTTGATAAATATGTACATGTACAAACTCTATCACCCAATAGAAGCAGCTTATTACAGACCGCGGTCACTGTAAATTGGGACAGAACTTATCATAACACGGTAGCTGAAAGACCTGCATTAAATAATTATGAGTGAAAAATAAAATATTTCATGTAAAACCCGAAAAAAACTAACAAGACACAAGATTCGTTTTTCAATGCAAGTACGTGATATCCTTGACCTTGTATCTCAACCGACGCTGGTGACAATACAACCAAATGTCGAAGAGAGTACTTTCAGTTTCACACCTATTCACATCTTGTCGTAGGTACAACTTAAAAGTCAACATTCCATGAACCCTCATCAAGACTAAGCTTTTCTTACTAGTACCAATAAGTAATACCTGTATGAGGTGACACAACTCTTGTAGAACTGTTAAAATATTTTAATATGTTACAACATGTTTAAACTTTTTGAAGGAGATTCATACGTTCTGTAGTGTCACAAGCACTCCACCAAAACTGAGTAATAGGTGGAATCTGAATTTTATTTTGTCCGATTTATCAATCGAATAAAAAATTAAGAATTTTTTAAAGTGTTCAGCAGTTACAGTATTAGAATTTTCAAAACTGTAGGAATGTAGACATATGTCAAATTTAGCGACTATTTTGTCCCACACTAAAAACCTTTTACCTTAGGTGATTAGTTTAAAGTCCAATATGATACTAATCTGTGATTTGAAAAACAGATCTATTATTAGTAGTGAAATGACGTCCATTGGCTCATCCATCACGATTAGTTTTGCTTGATTTTAAGGAAATTGTTTAAAAATGCAAACCTAACCCGTAAAATCGCAATGTCATTACTGAGGCATTATTGCTAACTTACAAGCATGAGAGCTCAACAGAAAAGGTAAAGCAGTGCTTATTATACTCAATAAAATGGATTTTATTCTTGCCTAACCAAACAATAACAGTTAAGGAAGATCCAAGTATTCATTTTAACTTTATCACAGCTCAATCAGCGGCAGTCATTGTCATTTCTATTATTTTGACTTTTTCGTTGTAGAGGATTTTCTCATAACTCAAATGGTAACACAGAGCAATGCCAAAAATATGCTAATGTGCAACCCGACTTTTAAAGTTGTGTTTACAGGTTTTGATTGGCTTCAAATTGCTTGGAATTAAAACCAAACAATATTTTTATGAGTTTGCACAAAGATTTGAATGTTTCAAACTTCTGATGACAGTAATAAAAATTTTTGGCAATTATTATTATTATTGTTATCATTATTATTATTATCAGAGTATTCAAAGACATTAGCTTAAAAGATTTTTTGTATGCAGGACCAAGATCATGACTTTTTCTGATGAAAACATACAAAATATTCATTTTAATTTGAATCAGAGAATAAACGAGATTAACTTCCTCGATTAGGTTTGCTTCCTCAATTGATGACATTTGACCCACAATCAACAATGAGATAAATAGAGCCAAGGAAATTTGGGGAATTCCCACCTTCAGTTGAGAATAATGTACTAAATAATTTGTAATAGTTTATCTAAACCATAACAAGCCAAAAGGCCTCAGGGACTTGTCTAAAAATCCAGACAGTCCTACTGGAATTTTGGCAAGATCTTTCCAATGGCAAACAAGAACAAGACGGTGATGGTAAGTATTAGAAGATTCAACATTGATCTAGGGGCACCGGAACCTACCTCAGGGGTACCCACAAGACTATCTGGATACTTGTCAAATGGCATTTTAAGTAGTTTTGTTTTGGATCTCTGTTTTTAGTGCTAGCGCTCTTGGTCAGATTGGCTGAGATGTACCTGCAGAAAAGTAGACGTGTCTTCTGCACCTTTCCATGACTCACTCAGGTCATGGGCCAAAAAGGCCAATCTGGGACATTCAGTTGAGTGGACTTTCAAATAGCACTGATGTGCAGAAATGATATATCTAAAAGTTGTTTTATAACATTTATCAACCTATTATTATAATTATTTCCATTGGCCCACAGTACTACTGGTACACTGTAAATAGGCCTTTTGCGAGTTTATAACAATAACGCGAGATTATGTGAGACTTAACTGTGACGTCAACGGAAGTGGGGCAAAAGCTTGTCGTTTGGTCATTTGCCCAATACGGTAGCAGAGTGTATTCTGTTATTGTCTTCGAGTTTTTAGCCGTTTAGTTCGAAAAATGCCCAAAAGCATCGCTGTTATGGCAAATGAACTTCAGATTCGCACTACAATACGTTCTATCGCGTTCTGTACTAATTTCGTCCCGTGTATTTTAAACGGGCGGTAGGCGAAATCCGCTCACTGATAAAGTTTTCACCTCGTCGAAAATACATTCTACACCTAAAATTAGCACCTAAAAGGCTCTTACTTTCTTCAGTGACTCTTTCTGCTTCTAAACATATCTTCGATGAAGCATATATACGGGAATTCAGGTGACTTAGGCGAAGAATTCCAACTCCACTTTGTGGTTACTGTTAACTTTGTCCGCGCGCGCGATTACCACAATCAAGTATTTCAACTGAGTCAGGTGAGTATGAGGCAAAGGCTAGCGCGAGACTGAGCGAAGCGCGAGATCTGGCGCGTGACCTGGCGCGTGACACTTGCAAAATAGCATGAGAAAATATCAAGTGAAATTTGTAAGATTTGTGTCCCTTGGACTTTTTGTTCGTCAACAGGCGTGATTTCACGTAACTTCCTCAAAATGGCGGCTCTTTAGTGAGAGAAACTCGAGAGAACCGCTCAAGATATTTGTAGACTAAATTGTGTCCAGAGTCAGGGTATGTGTTAATTATAACTTCATGTGCACATATGCATGTTTCATTTGATTTTATTTGCTGTATTTTGAAGTAAATATCTTTTCATGGGGATACACTATCGCCCCTGTATGCCTGCGCCATTCAGGCCTAGAGCGGGTTAAGTTCCAATTTCAGTCCGTTCACAGCTTCGCACAACATAACAAGGTCACATTTTCTTCGTCTATTCACAGATATTCCACGACCCATCTACCATATCTTAAGTTGTTTTAACGTTTTAAGCGTAAAATTCACCATAAGAACTCCAGTAAGTTTTAGCGTGTGTAGCAAAGACTCGGGGCATGAAACAAGAGCAATATGGCGGGTTTTGCCCCTTTTCCGGTGACGTCACAGTGACTAGCGAGAAACTCGCAAGTGAGCTATTGGTCATGACGCCATCTTAAAGACTTCGTCAACCATAAACTGGTCAAGCTATGATCCACTCAGGCTCCATGAGAAATTAATAAACATGACAGTTACATTTGACCATCCCCGAGTTGGTGGCTTGGCTACTCGTTACAGTCTTTAGCAACTAAATTGTATGACAGGCCTGAGCAGGGACACTTCCCACTAAAACATTTGGTTTGACTCTTGAGACAAAGTTGAAGAATTGGTAAAGGCTCAAAATGGCATAATTTTCCCAAATTGAGGAAGTTTGGAAACTTAGCTAGTAGAAAACTGATTTTCAATGAAACACGCAGCATTAATTTGCAGAATTTCTTCCACACCAAAACTTACTCACTAGCAGCGCTGATGCTTGTTTTTCAAATGCATTGTGGGACGGTTGTTGTCTCATGAACATCTAGTGAAATCACTGAAAACTGAGAATTGTGTAAACCTGGGCTATATTCTGTAGATACATGAATTTTGTAAACTTGGGCTGCATTCTGTAGATGCATGAATTGTGTAAACTTGGGCTGTATTCTGTAGATGCATGAATTGTGTAAACCTGGGATGTATTCTTTAGATGCATGAATTGTGTAAACTTGGGCTGTATTCTGTAGATGCATGAATTGTATAAACTTGGGCTGTATTCTGTAGATGCATGAATTGTGTAAACCTGGGCTGTATTCCGTAGATGCATGAATTTAATGTATGACGTCAGAGTAACCACGTTCTTTGCTTGTAATACGTGGCAATATTTCACAGTCATGTCTAATCTTGCATTTTTAAGAGTTTCTCGCATCTACGGTACGTAGGCCCTGCATTTTAAGAGGGACGTTAACCTCAGTGTTATTGGACGGTATGTGCCTCAAGATACATTCTCACCTGGTATAGTCCTAGAATCTCACTAAATATTTTGCAAAAAACCTATTGTTCATTTGATGCATATTTTAATTTTTATATGATTGTTGTTAAGTCACACTTGCACCAAAAATTATGTTGCAGTGGACATACGCTTTCAAATACGGTGAGTTCAAGTGACAAGTGCTATTTTCCACCAAATTGTTTACAAGTCACCCAGTTTTTTCTATGATGCAACCAAGATGTTTACAAACCGACAATCATCCCATAATGCATTTGAAAAACAACAACATCCTATATGAAAAACAGAAATTACTGGAACTTTTACAGAAAATTAGCTATTAGAATGTTAACTGATGAACATAAACAGTTGGATAAAAATTCCTATAAAGCAACACTTGGGAAACAAAGTTTTAGAGCCAATGAATTGATAACAGAAATGTTTACATGTATAACCACTGCCTTACAGCTGACTTGGTTTTGGTTTTGAATATCAACATATAATTTATATTTGTAGAAAATCAGAGTAACATATGCCTAACCTTGTGTAACCTCATTTTGCATTACTCACCATCTCCTAGTCGACCATAAAAACTCAAACAGTGCCAATGAAAGTATGCATTTCCTTATGAACGGAGAGCCATTGTGACAGAGGTTGGACACTGGATCCTGTTGACAACACTGTACTGAATACGAAAGCGTAAAACGCCAGTAAAGTATCAAGACAAAAGATACTTGGTGCGAGACGATACTTCGAAAATTGACAGTGTGGCTAATTTAACATTTCCCTGCTTTTCATATCCTGTTTTCACAAAGTACAGAGTAAAAACCCAAGTAAAATCAAAGCTTTAACAGCCCATAACTATATCATCTTAGCCGTGAAGTCACAGCCTTGTTCTGAAGACCAGAGAATACGGTGTATGCAGGCGTGCTTTTCAAAACAAAATTAAAACAAAGTTGCGCACTTTTAATGTTGTACTATGAAAGCAACCAATATCGTGGACAAGTGAAACTGTATTTTGAGTAGGAACAGAACCAAGTTCAGCAACGCTAGATCCTTGCTAGAAAAACAAGATGTTGAGACATTACATAAGATATTACCATGTTTTTCAATGAGACAACCCATTCTGACTTTGGGTAGGTTTTTTCTCACTTCATATGGGTCTTCGAGGCTTTGAGAAGAATCTCAGTCTAAGACATTTAAGGAGGGTGTATCCACTGAATTTTAAATTTTTGACAGTTTTTGAATTCTTATATCGTCTAAAACTTTGATTATCAATTTACATGCTCCTGACAAAATGAAACGGACTGGAAACTTAAAGTGAATAGTTGTCATTTAAACCACATCTCTGAAAATTCCTTTTCCTATGTGGCTGCTCCACAGACTTAGTTGTTAGCTCACTGTAAGAATCCAGGAGCTTAGACCACAAATTGACCAATTATCACACCACCACACAAAGCTCCTTTGTCAAAATGCACAATAGACCAAGCAGACATGTTGGACTTGGGTCTGAGAAGCAGACAAACTTTAAGAAAAAAGCTCAAATATTGCAATGCACAACTGAAAAGTTGGTTATTATGTGATAGAAAGTACCCTCTGATCGCTTTTTACCAATGTTAGGTAAAACTGGAGCACTATATGCACAGATTTTCAGTGAAAGTTGGACAAAAGTAGCATATAACTGAAAAACATTAAACACCTATGTTATCTCAGTTCATAATTTCGCAATAGTGGCAATACCTCAAGTTTATTTCTCAGCTATCTTTTGTTCAATTTTTACGAATTAAAAATTTGAAATCTAATACAAATGAATTTCAAATCTGTGCCAGGGTTTTTATTTAAATTGATTATAACTTAAGTTGTTTTGATATGAAGTTGGAATTTTGACTGAATGTTGTGTATTTGCCAAATCTCAGAAACAAAGTACAAAAAACAGTGTGATGATGACTTCTTGGTCATAATTGTGTATTGGTGACTTAAATAAGACTATTGGAAGGTTTTGAAAACTGTATTTCTTGGAAAAGCCATCAAGAAAAAATGAGCTTTTTTGGAAAAATTAAATGTGTGTAATATTATAAGCTAGTCACTCAAAAACAATTTTCTTTGCTTTTCTTAAGTTATGAGTCATAGGACAACACACATTATATTTTACACATTTTAAAGAGGAACATGGAAAAACAGTGTATCTATGACCCTTGAACTCAACAGCATTGCTAAACAATAGGTTGAGGCCAGAAAACTTCCTTACTGATTGTATCCAGGGTATTATACATGGTTCAAGGCCATGGGAAAGTCTAAATAATACATGTTATGGGGACCTAATGTACACTTCATGAGGAAGTGCTGTAAGGAAGCAGTTAGGCGTGAAAAAAATGAGTGAATATTTAACCAACCTTCAATTTTGTTTCAAGGGATTCAGAATGCACAACAGAAATTAAGGAGGAAATTTACTGACTACAGGTTAGGTTTTCACTAAGTCATACCCAAATACTGTTTTGAAATATTCCAATATACGGTACAAGGTGTTCAGCAAGCCTCTCATCCATTAGGCTATTTTTTCAGTCACATGACATCACCATGATGACTTACGCCAGCAGAATTCCCCGTCATGATGGCTGGGTGTTAGTAGTAGTCAGAATCATGACAGGGAAATGGAATGTTTGTCTCATCATTTTCGCTACACACTTCCATCACTGCTGGGTATTTTTAGCAATTCTTACATTAATAGTAACCTTTTTCTTCATTGCAGAGACGTACATTCAAACCTTTTGCCTCTAAAAAGGCACACAATACCTCCGGAAAGCAGCATAAAAAAGATTACATCCTGGAAAGCAACATTTTTAAGAGTCAAAATAACACACGGATAGACCAGTTTCAGAATGCTGAAAATGAGACTATGAGTGATACTAGTAGGACAGGAGGTGAGACAGATGGTGGGACTAAAGGTCCGACAGGCAGTGTTCCACACGGGCATGAAAGTACTGAGAAAGAGAGCAGCACAGCTGATTCAAGCGACAACACAACCATCGACTCTAACCAGGATGTAGCAAACCTGTCACCGCCCACCACGGTGAGGGGTGAGTTTGATGAAAGAGGTGGCTTCCTAACGAGTAATGAACATAATGTGTTTCTGTTTGTCCCTCCAGGAGCAATCGGCACACAGGCTAAAGAGTTAACAATGAGAATCATTCAGCCACAGGATACACCCACAAAAAAACATGTCATGCCCATTATTGAGATGGGGCCGGAAGGAACTCACTTCAAGCGACCTGTGTACGTCTGCTATCAACGGAAAAATAACAGTAGCAAAGCAAAAGTCTGCGTTGATATCAAACAGACCGATGATGAATGGAAGCATGCTAAAGAACAAGACGCCAGTTACTTTGTCGACGAGAAGGAGATAAGCATCGGGTTGTGGCACTTTACGCGAATCAGAGCCAGCAATGCGCTAGAAAGTATCTCTGACAACGAAGAGGAATGCTCAGAGGAAGGCGCTACTGCTCCCAGTCAGTCATTCGTCAGACAGGATCCTGTTGAAGCAGACGACATGCCCTCAAACAATCCAGGTGCATCGAATACCCAGACAGCTCACGTGACAGTGTACGAGCGCCCTATCAACTCCAACATGCGCCACCTGACATGCTACGTGATGAAGGACTTGGATATTATGGTAAGTGACACCACGTACATTTAAGTCATTCAACTGTACTAAGAGATACGGACAGATTTAAGCTATGTCTGGATATATTATGCTACAGTGTACAAAGACCAAAAAATCACTAGGAATGAAACAGACCATAAACATTCCGCTTTACACCCATACCCACATGAACACATGTATGGTTCCAATGTACTTCTGCTAAATCTATTTTTTCTCACTACAAAGTATATATTTCGTATTTGAAGTTCCCTAAGAATGAAGATAAGGTATTTTGCTAGACATATGGTATGTGAAATATTGTAAAAACGGCGGCTAATTTTTGTGAATAATATATGAGATATCCTTAACAGAGGATAAGCTCTGTACAAATTAAACTGATAACTAAATTAATTTATTAGTTTTTGCTACAATATAAAAGAGTAATGAGTGGAAGTGTGTTACAGTGGATAATTCATTGTTTTAGACAGACAATGCTTTTTCCCCAATGGCTCAACGAACAGCTTCGTTTCAGGTCAAATTATCTAATATGAAAGGCATCCAGGCAACAGGCCTACCACAGCCAATGTCTTTGTGTGAGGGAGACGGTGATGTGAGCGTGCAGCTGAGGTTTGCAGAAGTAGTAAGTAATAAAACTTAACACATATCCTCCTTTCACAACAGTGGACCAAATCAATGTTAAACGTTGCTGGTTGACCAGTTTGCATTCACAGTAACCTTTTTGCATGTTCCACAATGAAACAATTTCTAATCACATAACATGTACCAAAGCATAGCATTTCCCTAACTTTGAACAAAAATAAAAGTCGAAATGTAATAATTTTCATTTTTCAAAGATTTTTCACATTGTTTTGAATGCCCACAACTATTCAAACAGCAAAGCATCACTTACAGACATTTAAGTTTTGTGAAAAACAAGAAAATAAAATTTTAATTGTTTGCCATATTGCATGCCAAACAGTTGACATTTTACCCCATGTCTTGAACCTGATTATCTAATAATCTTGTTCTTCAGCTCAAAACAATTTCAAGTTGTGTTAGAAAGTGGACAGTGTGGCTTGATTTAGGCTGTCAATCACCTCAGCTGTCAATCACCTCAGCTGTCAATCACCTCAGCTGTCAATCACCTCAGCTGTCAATAGAGGGGGTGGAAACCTACTCTTACCATGGGTGTGCATACCTTCACCACACACTGCAAAACTCTTGCCATGCTTAAAAAAACATTTACCATGAAACCTGAACTCCAATCACGTTCCGGCATTCAGTACAAGTGACCAGTGTCTATGTTGTGTTTCCAGTTAGTTACACTAAAATTATTCATGGTAAGAGTGTGTGAGTGTGGTTGGAATTCAGGTTCTGTGGCAAGGGGGGGGAGGTAATTCAAGGAAAGAATTTTTGTGGCGTGTCTGTCTGGTACTTGGCCATTTGACAGTCCTTGTATGATATCAAAGTTGTTCCAAACTTTTGAGGGTTGACAAGGGTAACGCGGTAATATTTTATTTCAAACATTTATAGAATCTAGTGGTGATAATTATCTGATAATAGGCTAGACGGGATTGGTATCAATTTAAGCACACCATACTGACATCTACAGGTAGAAGACAGAACTATCAAGGTAGCTACCGTGTATAAGCATGGATACAGTGGTGTGGAATTCATTATTACCACTCATCGGACTAACACCTACAAACTACATGTACAGCAGGGTTGTGAAGACAACGGTGTGGACATCTTAGTGACAGCTGCTGCAACTACTATGGTAAACAATTATTACTAAACTGGATACTGCAAAATATAACCAAAAGTTAAAAATTCAATGTGATGATTTTATCGGTGATTTGCCTTTGTTCATTGGAAGATTGACAAATAAGGGCCTGGCATCTAATGTCAGTACTCAAAACTAAAGATGAAAATTTATAAATTACACGGAATGAGTAAACGTACAAGTTAGTACTCAGGCATTATGATTGGCTAAGTTTCCAGTAGGAGTCAAGTCAGAGTTCATAGCTACGACCCTGGGCCCCCAGAATAATGATCCTTCGAGCGGTTTGATGGATAGAGAGAGGGACGTCAAAAACGTATTTAAAATTTTTAAAAATGGCCAGCGGGTGGCACAAAGTATGACAAATCTGTCCGAAAATTAGAAGGCGTAGTCATCTCCTTAACAGAAACCTATTTGCAAAATTTCATGTTTACAAAAGTGGCCATTACATGTCAAATCTATCAGGAAATGGGAACATGTCATTGTCGAATAGAAATCCATTTACTAAATTTCATAAATATCCGTTAAGGAGCTTCAAAGATTATAACAGAAGATAACGGGGGAAAAATTATTTCCAGGGGCACAGCGAAAGTCGGATTCGTCCAAATGATGTCGTCTGTCGTCAATTTCATATAAATACACTTGCCAAATTTAATAATGAAAGTTCCCACAAAGGATTTAGGAGAGATTTAAAAACACCACTAGGAGATGCCACAGTAGTCGGAGTCATCCGAAAATCATCCATCAGCCATCCTCTTCACAGCAGAACCATACATGCCAATTTTCATCATTATCGTTTGAGTGGTTTGGATCATAGAGGGGCGGACACCAAAAACACATTAGCAAACAGTAAAAATGGTCACTAGATGGCGCAAAAATGTTGAATCCATCCAAAAACGGGAAAACGTCATCAATTTTTCAATGGAGACCTATTTACCAAATTTCATAAAAAATCTGTCAAGAGAAAATTGGAAAAAATGAAATTAGGGGGCACAACGGTAGTCCGATCACGCCGTCCCATCCATGAAAGGAACATGTCTGTAAATTTCCATGAACATACATCGAAGGGATGCTGTCTGGATAGGAATGACGCCACAATGCACCCACATGTACAAATGTGGACGCATAAAAGAGCCCGCATGTGAGCTCTCTTGGAAGCAAGGTTCAAAAAAGCACTCCATTGAATGTTCTTTCAGAATCGTTTACTAATAGTATAGGCATTCAAAAGAACACAAAATATGGTGTTATTTTAGCTTCTTAATTTCTTGCAGCTATAGTCACAATTAAAATGAAATTGAATGAATCAACACAGCTAATAGTATCAGGAAACAATCCTCATTATCAATGTACTACACGTTCTCCTGACCAGTAACAAAGAGAAAAATTAAATTCACAAGGACTGATCTTTACAGGCTGAGAGAACCTGTCTTCCACTGTTACTGCGATACAAGCTGTTAACGAATCTGGATGATCCTAAAAACAGAAGGCAATTTATACAATTTCTCAAAGAACAACTGGGTACAAAAGACGAAGAAATCGACACGTACGAAAGGCTTCAACGGTGCCAGCAGAAAGTTCAACACAGCGACTGTGGACATCTGTTGGACATCTTTGAAATGAAGGTGAGGAGTCAGCATGAGGCTCCAGAAGATGGCTTGAGGAAATTGCTGGCACACTGCCAAGCAAAGCCAGACTCTATTGCCCATCATATTCAAGAACTTCTCTATCCGGAGACGTACTCTGTTATTCGGCAACCTGAGGGTGATTGTGAAGGTGGGGAAAGAGCTGAGGCTACTGCACATCAACAGGTACAGATGAGGTCCCATAAGAAGCCGCAGGGTAATAAACCGGTAGAAAAGGACAGTGCTTATATGTCGGTTGGAGACGCCTTCTTAGTCGATAAACAGAAAGGAGTTGAATAGTTACAGTTAGGGCACAGACCGAGGAAACTTCATTTCCTGTGCATAAAATTACGAGGTATTGGTATGACTGCAAGGTTGATATTCGTGTCATTTTGGCATTGATAGGTACCAAATCAGCAATTTTGGCATTGAAATAGACGCATATTGAAATCAATAACGTATTGAAATAGATGACGTATCGAAATAGATGACGCATGAAATAGATGACATATTTTCGTGCATTGAAAGGGTTCCTATAATAGAACTTGTGGTTGAAATGAGTTACAAATAAGAAGCTAGATATTGATATGGGAGTCTTTTCCCAAACGCTAAGATATTAAGTAGACACGCGTCAATTTTTTTGCTAGTAAAGGCAAACCCCTGCCTATTACACCTGTCATAACTCACCCCGCCCTCAACACACTTATGAAAACAAAAATGACAGAGCTGATTTCATAAAAATGATCAACACTCGGATACAAATCTTAAATCAAAAAACATTAAGTGTCCTAAACTGCCGAGAACACCTCAAATGTAAGTGGCGCGTGTTAAAACAATATCTTGCATAGACTGACTTTATCACTTTGTGGTGGTACAAGTCACGCAAAAGGGTTCTAGCATACAAGAAAAAGGATAACCACAGGAAAGGAATTAGAACAAAAAGCTTTATTCGTTTATTTTAATTACAGAATCTTTCCATAATCGTGAAAGTTTATCGAATGTAAAAATTGCTTTGTTCACTGGAACATATATTTTGTAGAAATATTTCTAGAAATGGTTTATAAAAACCCTTCAAAAACACTCACTTAACTGTGTGAGTCAACTATGATTGCTCATGCACCACCAAGTAGCCTAGAAATGTCGGAAATAGGAAACGGCAATGATAAGCATTGTAGATACTGTACAGCATGAGTACCATTAACTACCAAAGGGCAACACTTTGCATAGCTACTTTTCAACAATGCTCATACTCTTAATCTGAGCTATCAGGGTTCTCCACACTCTGTTTTCACAGGCTACTACACTTGCTACACTTTTAAATTTCCTCCAACGTTTCCGTGATCTTTGAATTTGTGGCGCCAGCCTCAATATCCAGTCTGCTGTGTATTAAGCTTCATTGCATTCAGATAAGCAAAAAATATTTCACAGAAATGAATGAAATGAGCCCATAATTAAAAAAAAAATTTCTTGAGAAAGTCCCCCAAACAACTTAATAGGAACCCCTTCCCATATGCCATTTTTTGCGCAGTCCTTTGGCATTCAAGAAAATTTCCGCCTTCTTCAAAACTTAACAAATGGAGATCCCGTAAGCTATCCAGCGATTAGACTAAAGCTAACAAGATTTTGCGCTTAGAAATTGTAAAGATTCTCCAGTTTGGGACAGTGAAAAAACAATTATTTTGCTCAAGGTTAGACCTCGAACAATACAGTAGAAATAGGCAACTATGGCCGTCCCAAATTCAAGAATTACAGTCAGTGAAAAACAATCATTCACCTAGTTGATGTAACACACTGCGAGAACCAAAATTTCAGAAATACGATCAGCGTCAAAATCAGCCATCTTCCAATCTTAAGAATCAAGAAAATTCAATTTTTGATTGAATTTACATGTCTCAAATTTTAGAGACTATCCCAAACAGGAGAATTATTACCATAATAAAGATTTCCCAGACAATCAAGATACAAGCCTTATAGGATGCTCATATACAATCAGGAATCTACTAGGGTGATCTAAGTAAAGCTCAATTCATATATTTTGTAAGTACTCATATTTCATATTACACGGTTACCATGGACCAGCATAGTGGATATATAACCACTATTACATATTTTGATAGCATGCGCATTGCGAAACTTTTTATATCTAATTTGTTATGGCATTGACAGTGAATCCATCCTAATGCTCATGTAATATAGATAACTCTGTCATTTCCATTCTTTTAAAATTGGTGGCTTACTCTTTGTAAATTTCTGCAAGTTCCTGCTATTCATAAATAGTTCACTATTTAGGTCACAGCTACCTATGTAATATTAATATATATATTTCCCTATTTAGGGCTGACAGAACATAAAAATCAAAACAAATTAAATAGTGTATTCTTGACCTATTTACGGATAGCATAAATTGATGCGCACGCATCTCATAGCATAGATTTGTGGTATATGAATCAGTCAAGCCAAGAACTGGCATAACCAAATCAGCTGCTTAATAAGTTGACAAAGGACTCTTGACAAACAACTGAAGTCCTGCCATCATAATCTATTAGTTATCTACTTGATCAATTCACATCTTAGGATGTTCATTTGTCACATCCCTATATCCATACATAGCACAAATTCAACAACACAGCTCCATTGAGACATCTCAAAATTGACTGATCCATTTCCCAAAATCCTTAGTGTATATGACGTTTCATGCTATCTGTGAAAAGGTCAATTGTATTACCAGAACACTTCATCATCTTAAGATGTCTGTTTAACAGAGGTATTATTATGAATTGTTATTGCTTTATATACATTTTATTTATATACTATAAACTTTGGGTATGGAGTAGTAAGAGGTGTGTCTGTGACCTTGACACAGACAAGCACTGAGTGAAGCATAGTTATTTTTATAGATGACGAACTTATTTAAACAAGAACAACGCGGAGCATTGAAATGCTTCCACGACTACACTGCAAACTTTGTGCTTCTAGGGGTGTTTCTAGTATAACAAAAATGGCCATTAGATGGTCCACAATACATCAAATCCGTAAGAAAATGAAATGGCATTGCTGTCTTCTTATTATAAAACTATTTGGCAAATTTCCTTAAAATCCACCAAGGAACTTCTAAGGTACAAAGGCAAACTTATATAATCAAAATTGCCACTAGGAGCACAGCAGCAGACAGATCAGTCAGAAGTTCGTACTCACCTGTGGTCAACTTCACAAGAAAACATCTGACAGATTTCAACAACACAGTGCAAGGAGTTTAGGAGATACAGCATCAGAACTAGATGTCTAGATAGAGATGACTACAACTTGCACCCATGTATATACCGTATATGTAGGCGCCTAAAAATGAATTGCTGACAAAAAGTTCTGTTACGAGGAACTAGTGTATTCTTGACCTATTTATGGATAGCGTAAATTGATGCACACGCATCTCAGAGCGCAGATTTGTGGTATATGAATCAGTCAAGCCAAGAACTGGCATAGCCAAATCATCAGCTTCATATGCAGGCAAAGGACTCTGACAAACAACTGAAGTCCCGCCATCACAATCTATTAGTTATCTAGTTGATTAATTCACATCTTAGGATGTTCATTTGTCACATCACTATATCCATGCACAGCACAAATTCAACAATACAGCTCAGGTGAGACATCTCAAAATTGACTGATCCATTTACCAAAATCCTTAGTGTATATGACGTTTCATGCTACTTGTGAAAAGGTCAATTGTATTACCAGAACACTTCATCATCTTAAGATGTCTGTTTAACAGAGGTATTATTATGAATTTTTATTGCTTTATATACATGTTATTTATATACTATAAACTTTGGGTATGGAGTAGTAAGAGGTGTGTCTGTGACCTTGACACAGACAAGCACTGAGTGAAGCATAGTTATTTTTTGTAGATGAAGAACTTAATATTTAAACAAGAACAATGCGGAGCATTGAAATGCATCCACGGCTACACCGAAAACTTTGTGCTTCTAGGGGTGTTTCTAGTATAACAAAAATGGCCATTAGATGGCCCACAATATATCAAATCCGTAAGAAATGAAATGGCATTGCTGTCTTCTTATTATAAAACTATTTGTCAAATTTCCTTAAAATCCACCAAGGAACTTCTAAGATACAAAGGCAAACTTATAAAATCAAAATTGCCACTAGGAGCACAGCAGCAGACAGATCAGTCAGAAGTTCGTAGTCACCTGTGGTCAACTTCACAAGAACACATCTGACAGATTTCAACAACACAGTACAAGGAGTTTAGGAGATACAGCATCGGAACCAGATGTCTAGATAGAGATGACTACAACTTGCACCCATGTATATACCGTATATGTAGGTGCCTAAAAATGAATTGCTGACAAAAAGTTCTGTTACGGGGAACTAGTGTATTCTTGACCTATTTATGGATAGCGTAAATTGATGCACACGCATCTCAGAGCGCAGATTTGTGGTATATGAATCAGTCAAGCCAAGAGCTGGCATAGCCAAATCATCAGCTTCATATGCAGGCAAAGGACTCTGACAAACAACTGAAGTCCCGCCATCACAATCTATTAGTTATCTAGTTGATTAATTCACATCTTAGGATGTTCATTTGTCACATCACTATATCCATGCACAGCACAAATTCAACAACACAGCTCAGTTGAGACATCTCAAAATTGACTGATCCATTTACCAAAATCCTTAGTGTATATGACGTTTAATGCTATCTGTGAAAAGGTCAATTGTATTACCAGAACACTCCATCATTTTAAGACGCCTAGTAAACAACAGTATTATTATGAATTTTTATTGCTTTATGTACATCTTATTTATATACTATAAACTTTGGGTATGGAGTAGTAAGAGATGTGTCTGTGACCTTGACAAAGACAAGCACTGAGTGAAGCATAGTTATTTTAATTTATAGATGTGCAACTTGTTTAAAAATAAACTGACGACAGAAAATTATGTTATAAGAATGCAAAGTTTTGATATAAATAGTTACACTGAATACAGTTTTAGTGTATACACATATTTTAATCATTATATTGTTTCAGTTTAAACATTCCTTTGTTACAAGCATGGATAAACCGCTTCATTGTTTTGTAAATTGAACATTTTAATTTATTTTCCTGGCATAATGTTTGCAAAATTAGCTTAAGCACTTACATACAAGGTGATATAAAATCAGGTAAAATCAAAAAGCATAGTAGATTCTCATAGGGCAATCTATGAAGTTGTAAGGAAATTGGCTTATAACTACATGCAACAGAAGTTGAAAAATATGAGTGAAAATTCCTTTATAAAAATAGGAAAATAAGCCAAGATTTTGCGGGTATTTTGTCCAGCCTGAGTCTATTTACATGGCATCATGAACACTACTGCTTGTACTGAACTCTTATCATACAACAAAATTTTGACTATTTCAACAACGTATTATAATCGGCCTTCTGAACAATAGAAAAACAATAATTCTGACAAATTGTTTTATGTGAAATTCGAAAAGGATGCTCTGGAATGTGCCTTTTAAGCGTAGAAGCGTTACAGACTTGAAGTAGGAATTAGTTATGATTGTACACTCTGACAGCGTTACGTAGAGTGTATTGGTTGTGACAAGGATGCATCATCCTGACACATACCCTGTATGAACAATAATAAAGAATCTATTATAGCAAACACATTCTTCATTTTCTTTGATCATTTTCCAAACAACTTCATTTTTTCATCTGGTTTGATGATGCACAATGTACAGCCGTCAACTTCTCAGGCATACAGTGATATTGTGTATTCCACCATGTGCAGCCCACCACTACTCAGACATACAATGGTATTCTGTATTACACCATGTACAGCTGTCAGACATATAGTGATATTCTGTATTACACCATGTACAGCCTTCCACTACAGACATACAGTAACATTCTGTATTACACCATGTACAGCCTTCCACTACAGACATACAGTAACATTCTGTATTACACCATGTACAGCCTTCCACTACAGACATACAGTAACATTCTGTATTACACCATGTACAGCCGACCACTACTCAGACATATAGTGGCATTCTGTTATTTTTCACTTCAGAACTTCGATAACTTTTCACTTCTTTAGCACACAACATGGATGACATGCGAAAGTCCTTTTTGTCAAATTTCTCTACAAAAATAAAGATTACTAAAGTTTCAGACTATTACTTAGCATGTTTTGTGCTGTGAAGGTATCACAAAAACATTTTTTCGTAAGTTGTTCATTACTTGCAAAAATGGAAAATGACAATTTTGGCAATTATTTTTATGTGAAATAAGTATTAAATTACAGTTTTATTATAATGAAGCAAAACTACACAAATGACTTCAGCATTATAGCATATTAAGGTAACATCTCACCAATTTCAGACAAAATAATTGCCAATATTAACCTTTTTTTGCTTTTCAAGGACTTTGCTGTGTAACATTGTGAATGCCCATATTCTTATACTTAAGTAAGAAGGCTCTTGTGAAAAATAACTAGTATGAGTACTATAAATACCCAATTCCCAGAATTAATAGCAAATTTCGTTTTCTAAAACAGAAAAGTTTGGCCTAAATCCTATTTTGTATCTGGCGCTAAGGCTGAAAAGTTGGAAAAATAGGTCGATTTTTGCTGTTTAACCAACAATGCATGCTCCGTTCCCATTTGTTGGTAGTTGCTGTAACATCAGGCATGTGTGGACAAATAACGTTATTTTTGCTATTCACCCAACAAACTCTTTAAAGTTGGTACTGTTTTATCAAGATAATGCTCATAGGCATATTGGTCAAATCAGCTGATTTTTGCTATTGACTAGGTAAAGCTTCAAGTTTATTAGGGACACACAACAATGCTATTCTGCTTTTACTGTCCCACCAGACAACTTCAGTGCTCTCACCAATCCTGCGGGCAAAATGAACTGATACTTTCAGGTCATCCAACAAGTTAATCTGAAAACATTAGGGTATTTACATTGCAGTTGGCCACATGATGGTTGCTTCGTTACCTTACCCAACATATAAAAATCCAGGGGTGACAGTTATAACTAAATCTGCCTCTAAACCCCAGTGTTAGTTGCGCAGACCACTAAGCAGACATCACAACAGCAGTACAATCCCCAAACTTGTGCCCCTAAAATCCCTTGGATATGATCCAGTGATATAAATTCTTTCCACCACTTTTAGTTTCCACTTTTTTTCTCAAATCTTGCATTTGTCTATCACCTCAAATTTAATTTCTGTATGAGCATTAAAATTAAAAATTTAAATTATTTCCTTCAAACCATCACTTCAACTTCAACTTTTGCAAGTTGAGTCACTGCAGTCGATAGTTACGTTGTGCGCTACTTGTGAGAACCACCTATGAAATAGTAACCATTGTGGATGAGCTGTTTTCAGCATCTCTTGTGCAGGTTTATTATTGCCCATCTTTCCAAAGATAATATTATTTTATTTCAATTTACTAGTCTATTTACTTTATTTTGTACCACTTGTCTCCTTTTCATCTCTGGAAACGAGCTTGTGACGCACGATATTTGCCTGTCCAAGTGTGGAATATAGAACAAGTCACTTATGACAGCACATCAGTTATCAACTTTGATTGACGCCTGTCAGGTGAATAACCAAAACTATATTTGGCCAACAAGTTTGTGACGAAAAAAAAATTAACAAATGAGATGATTAGGGGTTCAAGAAGTGAATAGCAAAAAGTGGCTTATTTTTCTGACTTGATGGGAAAACAAACACTTTGATTTTCTTTATTTTACCCAATCTCGGTGTTCACAAAATTGTCTAAAAACTATTGGTACTGTTTTCAATTCAATGTACTGTAGAGGTGTATTCACAACCAGAAAAATGTCCAACTGATGACTGATCAGATTCACATGCAGTGCTGTAGTGGGGCGTAGGCGCACGTAGGCGCAGCCAACCACCTTTTGGCATTTGAACATAGCGTCTACGCACCGTAAGTTACGTTCAGTGCTCAAGGTGATACGGGGGGGGGGGNGGGGGGGGAGGGCTCTGGGTGCCTACTTACCTTTAATTTTATTACTACAGCACTGTTCACATGAAGCTTTTAGATGCACTGTTCTCCAAATACTGTTGTTTTTAGAATGTTACACCTTTACATGAGGGGCTATCAAACATAGGACTGTAATGTTTTTGAAAAAATCAAAAATTGCAAAAAACGAAAATGAAATGATAAGAAACTGCAACAAAGTATTTTTAAGTTGAAATCTAGATTGTTTTGTAGATAGATGGATAAGTACACACATTAATTGATAAGGGCCTTCAAAACCTTAAAAAGGAACTTTAACCTTTTCTCAAATCACTGAACATGCTGCATATCAAAACTGTACTAACAACGGTAGTCGGGTCATCTTACTTCCTCAAAAACCCCATGACTCATACGAAAATATTTAGACAGGTACACCCACAGGTTAAACAAAAGAACACATTGAGGTGCATTCCACAGGCATTGATTGGGGTTTAAAAAGAGAACAATGGACCATACATATTTACACAGGCCCAGATATCAGGAGACCATAACAGAAAACTCCCATAGCAACAGTCAAGCAGAGAAAGAGAGATGCTAAATATACCATGGCAGCATACCTTTGGAGACAACTGTCAGCTTTTACCTGATAACTGAGTTGTGTAAAAACAAGACAACCTGTGAATCCAGGTAAGTGTTCATTAAGTTTCTAATCATCTAGATTGCCTACACAGCGATTCTCATTCTAAGTAGTACAAGAAGACAACAAATAGGTAAAGGATACCTACAAACTTTCCACAAACTGAACACAAAGAACCCTATGGCATCACTATATTGTCCAGTCTAGGAACCTATAGACAATCACTCACTTGAAGAGGATTCTGTCACTGGATACGGAAAGACCGTAAGACTTGCTTTTGACATAATAAAGATATCAAATTGAGAAGGGGAAACAGCAGTTTAAATAGATCACAGTAGACTATTCATTGATGCACAGTTGTCGATGAATGCTAGGACCTTTTACAGCATAGAGTTCCCACTTCCAATATGAGGCAAGTACTTAACAGATTATTTTACATACAATGTAAAAACAAAACGAGCAGAGTTTATGCTAGACAACCTTGTTATTACATCAAACACAAAGTCTACATTTTGCTTACCATGATGCTGCTCATGTTCTCAAACTCAGAATCTCAAACTGTTACCATAATTCTAAAAAGCATCTGAACATAACTTTATTTTTATCAAGTGCACAATAGGCTGCGCACCGCTCCTGGTACTCGTACTTTGTTGGATAATGAAAAGAGAAATACCGCAAAGTATGAAGGTAACAAACTACTTGGTGCCAAAATTGATATTTCAAAAACCGAAACTGACTGATTTCATATTTCCATGCTTTATTTTCCAATCTAGTCAACTATGAAGTTAAAAAAACAGTGTGAACTCGAACTCTTATTCACGAAGTGCCGTGATAATTTCTGTTCACCTAAGAGTCATTGTTTCACCCTGAAGATCAACCGGCATACACTAGGACATTGCAACATTGCTTTCAAATATAACAAACTAATGGAAGATTTTAAAAATACTAAATGGAGTTTATTCTTCTTACATTCATACTATTGCGCTGGTTAATCATGTGGTGACCATGATTAATAACTACCCAAAATGTGACTATGAAAATAAGTGTGAGTTTAACACATGAACTGCAGCTAATTAAAACCCAGAGAAGTTACTTACTAGAAGACTATGAGTTAGTTTGGAGACAGAAAGGTCACTCATTTTATAACTAGGTTTGTGGTATTATAGGGTAGCTCATGTGTTTTATTCAATTTTAATCCAACAAATAAGCATTCAATAGGGTTTAGAACCACTTCACACGATTATGTAGAAAAAATCCAAATGGATGAAATTTTCAATGAGGTTCCAACTAACAGATACCTTTCAATGAGGTTCCAACTAACAGATACCTTTTAATCATGATTACTCAGTCTTTAAAAAAAATGGGTTTTCACCAACTCAAAAGGATTATGGGAATTTTAATTTCCCAGCCGCACACCCTGCGACTGTCAACTTTTCAAGAATACTTTACTTTGCTATTAGCATGGTTTGTAACGCACAGCTATTACCAAACATGGTTTACATGGAAAAGCTATTATCAAACATTATCTGGAAAATTTTGACCATTTGTAACAATGTGACAAAAAATATGGCAATTTTAGCTATTACTTTTGTCCTAAATTGAATAATTTTTACTGTAATACATCATAAAGATAGTGGGATAAAAATCTTACTTGTCATCTTTTGGTTGGAAATGCAGAAGTATATTCTCATTGGTTGGTTTTATTCGTCCCACAATACACTGTAGTTATTTCAAAATCATTAAATCTCAGACGATACAAAGCTCAGTATGTTTTGTTTTTCTAGTGAGGATGGACAACCAATAAAACTCATCATGAGCAGCACGTGTCCGCAATCAACATTTAACAACAGTACCGCCTGTGTACCATGTGATCAGTATTGCCGCGCAGGACCATGTACAGGACCAACCCAACAAGACTGTGGAAACTCATTTGTCATAACCATTGAAATATTTTACATCGTTACGATCACCACTGGAGTTTTACTTCTTATTTTAACCGGATGTGTTATCTGCCTCTTCAGAAAACTACGTTCAAAGAATAAGGTAAGTTACTAAAGACCTTCCAGGTCGGATTTAGTTCGAACACATGACAATATGTATACACATGACAATATGTATACACATGACAATATGTATACACATGACAATATGTATACACATGACAATATGTATACACATGACAATATGTATACACATGACAATATGTATACACATGACAATATGTATACACATGACAATATGTATACCAAATTGTGTATTTAGTAATAAGCTACAGTGTGTTACCTTTTTCAGTCACCAAACTTATTTAATACAAGCCTTTTTGAACACAGTTTTGCACATTTGGTAAGATAAAAAATCACGGACAATCAGGCCTTTATCCAGGATTTCGAAAATAGGGTGCCCAAAATGGGGTTCCCAATATTCCAGGGCGTCCATGATTCCGATGCGTAAGCCCCACCACCAGGACCACTCACCAGCAACCCCCCCCCCACACAGAGAGATTTTTTTACAAAAAATGCGTAGACCAAGGTTTTCACGTCTAAGTTTACAAAACAGCCTTCTGTAGTGAGCTTTTTTTACTGAGAAAACTGTGTAGACCAAGACTTTTACATCCTAATTTACAAAAACAGCCAAGTAGCTTACCAAACAAATATTAGAGATATTAGTTAAATGATGAGTGCACTATGTTTTTGGTGATCTTGGGTCAAATTGATGTTATAAAGTGTTATAAAGTTTGTCACATAATTTTACTTAGCTTTAATATTCTGTAAAATGAGTCATCAGAGCTGCAGTTACAAAACAAGATAAGTGCAGGTATGATGTGTGACTTATATTTTGGCAACAGGTGTCACTGCTGTTCCATATTAAACGTTAAAACGCACATTGAAAAGCACGAAAGAGCACAAACTCAAAAGAATTAAATGGGCATTTTCCTGTGGCACAATATTGTATTAAATTAATGACATTTATTTCGTTTTTTATATTTTAAAAAAAGATGAAAATCATGCAGTTACATCTCTGAAATACCAGTATGGAGTCGCACTAAGTTACGAACCCTACATTTACATATAGTAGTGACCTGTGGAGGCAAGACCACTGGGAGCATAGCCAGCTGTGGAAGAAACTTTGACAACCAAATCTGCTAATACTTGAAAGCCGCTGTAGATACTCAAAGCTATCAACTAAATGTGAACACAGCAACATTGTATATACGGTAAAGTCGCGTGATTTTCGGACACTGAAAATTAATTCCAATAGAAAAAATTCATTCTTGGACGAATCTCGCGAAATATCATTTTGTGGTGTCCGAATTTGGCGGACCTCCAAATTTGGGTTTCCGCTAGTGTCCGAATTTCGTGGGTGTACATTATTTCGATGAGCGGTCGTAGTATCAACAATGCTGGCTCGGTCATTTGATAGCAGTATAATTGCAGGTAAATGAGACTCAAATGGTCTGAGCGATTAATTTTTGAAAATCTGGCTTTCCCAATAAGAAATGTGCGCCGTCGACGCACAAAGACCGTTCCCAACAAGTGTTGGTTCTTCTTTTCAAAGATGTGCTTTCTCAATATGAAATATTCGGCTTGCATTGCCGATGCTCAAAAACCGTTCTCCGCAAGTGACGGAATCTTTTCAAAACTGCGCTATCCCACTTGAAATATCGGGCTGCGTTGCGAAGAGTCTTCCTGGTGACAAATATGGGCTTTTCAATGAGTGGGTCTGGTTTGCGTTGTTGACGCACATGAAACGTTAGACAACCGATTCTCTTTTGTAAAAATGCGTTTTCTCAATAACAAAAATGTCGAGTTTGCGCTGTGAACGCATGGTTTCCCAATAAAATGCTGGAATTGCGTATTCGGCGCACAAAGAGGGTTCCCGACCATCAAAACATGCGCTTTCTCAATTTTAACGAATTTTGCATTAAACGTAACAGTAATGGATGTGGGAACGAGTTCAATGAAGAAAGTGACGAACAATGACAAGAACATAGCATATATTTATGTTTGTTAAACGTATCCATGCATTGTCTGCTGGTTACAAACCGAAACGCAAGTTAACTCTGACACATTTATTTCCATATTAACTGAAAGCTCAGTTTCAACATGAAAACTTCGATTGAACAATTACCCAAAATAGATAACAAAGACAATCATGATAATAAAACGAGTAGTTTCTCATCGACTTGTGATCCCCATTTGTCGTCCTGGTAGTCGTCTGAATTGTTGAAGAAGCGCTGTCGTTCTACATGTTTAGGCCTACTGCGGCAAACGATGGGAATGCGTCGACTAGTACAGTGCTGCGCGGCTGAAGACACGATTAACTAACATATTGTATATATAAGGGCGTTGTCTAGAAAGCAAATGCAATTTCAAATGCTACCAACATCAAATTCACCCAACCGTTTTTTTTTACAATTAAAACCTTTCTCATCCACAGCCTTTGAAACGCCCGATGTTAACTCAGTGATACACTGGCGCGTCTTCATGCAACTGAGGTGACCTAACACATCTGGGTTCGCTTACGTTTTTAACCACAGTGAAAACTCTGACTTGTGAAATCTTTTTGTGGATGAAATGAAACTGATAATCGTTAACATTTTCTGGTAATCTGCGTGGAAGATAACAGGGCCGTTTCTTCTGGTCGTCACCAGTTTAGCGCCGTCCACGGTCGTCACCAATTTCGCGCAGCTCAGTCTCCGTCAGTCACTACTAATTTACGCCGCCACCCCCCCCCCCCTCCCTCGGCCTCCTGTTGCACACCAATGTCGATTTTGCGCCACTAATTCTAAGGGAGTCTACTAGGTGCAACCCCCTGCCAAGACCGTTGTTGCGCACGTTGATACAATAGGATACTGGGCAGATCACGACTGTTAGAAGAATCGACTAGTGACGACCTGAAAAGAAAAACGAAAGCACTCAATTTGGGACAGGTGAACTCATGAAGGACGTAAACCAGGCAATTCAAGTACCATTCTACTATTTATATACTTAATTTTCTTTCTTAATGTATATTTAACCAATTACAATTCATCTATGTCGACCGTTTTCATTTCATTTCGTCATATATTTGCTACAGTTACGGAAAATAGTTCTTCCCACAGGTCTCTGCTGATGGACATTACACACTTCTGCTAACATTTAAAGTATGAACAGTCGCGAGTTTACTGAAGTCTCATTATAAGTACAGAAATGTTGTTGAAGAATAACAGTGACTATCTGAAGACAGGAATACATAACAAAATAAAATATGGAAACACCAAACAAAAATCAAAACAACACTTACCTGTTGCAATAACGCCTTAAATGCGAACGTACTGACCGACTTGCATGAACGGAATGTTAGTTGAACATGTTAGTAGAACAAAACTGTCTCAATGAAATTTTCATGGTTGACAGGTTTAAGAAGATCCACCGTAGATTTCCGTATATAAGTCCAGGAGAATATATGGCCAATTTGCGTATCTTAAATTTTTCCCTAAAATATACCTGGGATGCATATCTGAGAATAAAAATGCATGCTTGAAATCTAAAAATAATGCTATTCCCACTAGGATATAATTAGGGTGAGCTACAGTATTTATACTGTGTTCGTGTATTCGGCATTGCTGAGTATAGGCCCTGGTGTATTTTTACATAAGACGTTTGGTTTCCCCAACTTATATACGGAAATCGCTAGTAATACTTCCCAAAATTATTTACCCTTGCTGCAAGTAAGGCATCACCTCGGGTAAAAATAGAACAATAATAATTAGCAATGTAACAGTCAACACAATTAAACACACTTACAGCTGAAATGCCTCTAAAACTATATTAAGTAATACAAAAAACATGGTCTGTAGTTTAAGATCACGTTTCTTTTTTGTCTCAAAACTATCAACTGAAGGCGGTAACATAGACATGAAGACAAGGTCCTGTGGAAAGTAGATATGGAACTCCGGTCGGAAACACCTATCAGGTTCCAGGCCCGTTGCATCGGACTCCAGGTCCTGTATTCTTGTTAGCCTACCCCTAGGACCACAAGAAGCAACGACTACCAAATCTGATTCAACTGACTTGTCATTTTTCGAAATGATTGGTGGAGGATTTTCTTAGTCGCCGCAGACAGAGAGTGCCACAGGGTCCCGGTGTCCTTGTCGGGATTCATCTTAATCTCGGGACACCATGGAGTTCAGGGTGTTGTACCTCAGACGGTACAGCTAGGATGTGAATTAACAAGACCACAAGTACACAGACCAGTGGATGAGCAAGCAAAATTGGGTCGCCGCAAGTTAAATCTTTTTAGGTTTACATCTGGGGTTAAGCTCGTAACGCTAGAACTTCGCTAAAAAGCACGAATTCATGAAATTACGTGATGTATTGTGTTTTTTAATTGAAAGCGTGATTTTGGCTAGATTTTTGTATTTCCCAAGACAGCTACTGAACTCTACCCTAGTCTGCGATCGGGGGCGCAAGGGTGAGAATCTCACGAACACGCTAGACTTAAGACGTCGAGACGTATGGTGAGGCATTGCAAACGAAGCACACGATCACACTATCTTCTTTAGCGAGATTCTTGCATCTGCGATGCTTATCAGAGAGCAACAGACAATTTGTAAGGGTAGTGAAACGTGGTTACGTGGATGTACATTAGTTTTTGATATGTGTTATAGCACACCGGCACTTACACAACATAGGACAGGGATGCAATGTCTCTGTAACAATTGCGTGTGCGCCGCGCCCCTTTCTGAGTGCTGGGCCTTGCGCTATGTTTGATTTTTAACCAGTTTTACTTTGGCTCCGTCTCATTCGGCTGCTGCTGTTCACTATCTACACTACTTTGAACGCGCGATATCCTACGGACATACTTAGCTGTGACCTATTGTGTATGGGGGCCTAAACAAAAAATATTTCTCATCACGTCAAGAATAAAATCCAGACACGTCGTCGGGAGATTTTAGCCACTAACAAGGGCATTTGCAAAGGCCAGGACGTTTTAAAAATAAAAACGCTTCGTAAACACGCAAGTTGAGGCGTGCAAGTTCAATGTCACAGTCGGAAGTTGAACAACACGGTCTAATTAAACCAGAGCACATGTTACGCTACAACGAAAAACTGCAGCCTTCCGTGTATTTCCCATTTGTATTTTCATCAGAAATTTTCGTCATGCGAGACTCGGTGACTTTTTTCATAGCTAAAGCGCCAAACTCAAGCTAAACGCAAGACAATCGAGTAACGGTCATGACATCGTCAAGACAAGGTAAAAATTACAAAGCCCGTTACCCCAATTCTCAGATTCAAGCCTTATCGAGTAGTAATCATCCGTTGAACGCTTTAGTGACACGGGAGTTGCGTCGATCCTAAATTAGCGTTTCTAAAATTTTCCTTGTCCGAAAGTCGCGGGACAAAAATCCGACGTTTATGACATTGTCCCAAATTCGAGGATCATTGAAAAACAGTTTTTGGACCTTGTACGAATTTTGTGGACCATGAAAAACTCATTTCGGAAATATTTATTCGTGGTCGAAAATGGCGGGCCGTCCGAAAATCACGCGACTTTACCGTACTGGTACTTTGTATATACATTGTATGTTTCTTCTTGAAAAAGAGCTGCCACTGTGAGCTCACTTCTCCCTTCAGCTATGTGCCTAGGCTTCCCAGTAATCATTACAATGTGTGTGTCCAAACTTAAAAGATTGATTGACAGTGGAGGTCCAAACAATACATTGGGATCCTTGCCAGGGCGTCCATAATAGTGCTAGGGCATCCAGGACATAAGCTGCATGAAGGCCTGTGGACAATCCCATTTCCGTGACCCAAGTTCCCTGGGTATTACTACCGCAGACAAGAAGTTGATCTTATTCACACACAGAAAACTGGCAGAGGTTCTGTAAGGGTTGTGTGGCTGTCTGGCCTATATTGCAGTGCCTGGATTAGTCTCAAACCCATACTCTATTAGAATTTGAGTCTGATGTAGATCCCTGACATCTGATTCTTGATTGGACAACCAAGGAGGAGGTCAAGCGGTGCATTTAAATCAGTGAAAAGCATTTTGTAAGATATGAACTGGCTTAATTTGTTATGTATCCCAGATGACTAATGAGGGGATAGAATCTGTGTTCTCCATGCCAATTCCGTTAGACTTATCACATGACACTGTAACAGGACATTTTGTTTCGGTTACAATTCAACTGTGCGCTCATTTTTCACACTTCACAAAGGTTATGTAAAAATGAAACAACGTGCAATGAATATCAGCAGCAATAAGTCTCAGAAAAATTATAGAAAATGAGAAGAATGAGAAACAATTTGAAATGTTGAAATATGCATACAAATCAACTTGTGGCTTTATGGTAAAAAATCTGACTAAGTGTATTGAACATCTACACCAGAGTCCATTGCTGGACTAGAAACCATGCTTGCAACAGGCTTCTCATATTGAAAGTCCTTCAACTTGCACAAGCCCCCTCTGGTGAACAACTTCGAGACTAAATTATAGATATCCAATCTGCCATTTTTGGCGACAACGCAAATATTTTCTTAATGAAATGTCACTCTCAGGTCTCATAACCATGTTGCCAAAACATTTGTAGAGAGAAAAGCAAAAAAAAGAATACTACACCACATCTGTTGACCAATGGGATCGCTGAAAGTTTGCGGACAGGATAGCTAAAATTGGCTTATTTGGGCAACTCATCAGGTGAATAGTACTTTTACAAAAACTTCATTAACAGCACCAGCAATAAAACATTTCTTCAATAGAAGTGATGTAGTCTCTCAGTGGACAATGATGTTTGTATTACAAATATTCCACAAAACAAATGCATTTACTCACATCTGTTCATTTTGTTTACAGGGAAGAGTTCAGAACTATTCAGAAGCCACAACTCCAGGTAACCCTGAAACAGGTCACTATGACAACCATGGCTACCAAGACACTTCTGAGGAGAAAGGCAATGTCACAAGGGCAACTAACCAATCAGAGCTCCGAGCAGAGCAAGCAAAAGAAATGGATGAGTTAGATTCTGTAGAAACTGAAAATACCAGCCATTCCAAAGGTACTACTCCAAAGGAGGCAAAGTCCAGTGTACATGACAGTGACAATGGAAGATCAACAAAGGCCAGTGTACATGACAGTGACAATGGAAGATCAACAAATGATCAGCAACATGGTGATCCAGACAGCAACAGAATCAAATACAAAACCTGGCAAAGCAGTCAACTTCCAGATACCGAAGTGATATCACCTTTCAGGACACTTCCCAAACTACTACCACCAATAGAACAGCACAAACTGGGCATTGGAAAACTGAATTCTGCCAACTCTGAAATGAGCGTTTTCTCTCAGGACAGCGGTTATAACAGTGTTGCCGGGAATTCCACAATCGGTAAAAGCGATACACTCAAAAAACAGTTGAAGCAGCTTACAGTAAAAGGCAAGTCAACCACTGCATAGTCAGTAAATTTACGTAATATAATTCCTACGCTTATAAAAAACAAATGCCCATTATCTTCACAGTGGGTAATCTATTAGGTCACATGTCAGATGAGACACTCAACACCAGCAGTTGCCAGTGAACAGAACTTTTGAAGGCATACATTTCAAGAATAAAAACAGAGTGCCAGACCCATCAAAGGGATGGATTGCAGTTCTATACTCTTTTCACGGACGACGTTTTTGTCGTCCTGTGAATGTAAAATAGTAACCCCCGCAAGTAGGTTGCTGTGTGGTAAACAGTCACAGTTAAAATGAGAACTGCAACCAACTGTCCAAACAAAGAAATTAATTTGCTTCTAAAGCATTGTATTTTTCTCATTTAAGCTATTTCCAGGATCATTTCAAATTTTAAGCTTAAGTTTAACTCTTCAAACTTGGAAATAAATTGTGCACATCTTTCAACAAGCCATCTGTCTCACTGAACATAATACATTGTTGTGCAGAATCAAAGTCAGCAGAATGGGCAATTAATTCAAAAGGTAGCCTAATGAAAGGATATTTATTTCCCTCCATTTCACAAAAACTGTTCACCTCGCTAAAAGAGCTGACAAGTGACTATCATGAACGAATGCATTTTCACGTTGCGTTGTTTTCAACGAGAGAATTTCGAGTTCCTAGCTAATTAAATCAGGCTGTGATAATAAAAGGAGTTATCTATCACCAAAACACAAAGTTAAAAATGTCACATTACACAGCAAAATTTAGGCAAATGAGACAACCCTCCTTCAAAACACCACGATTGGTTCCATACAGGCACACAAGACAACCCACCTTCACAAAACCATGCTTGGTCCCATATACAGGCAAATGAGACAACCCTCCTTCAAAACACCACGATTGGTTCCATACAGGCACACAAGACAACCCACCTTCACAAAACCATGCTTGGTCCCATATACAGGCAAATGAGACAACCCTCCTTCAAAACACCATGGCTGGGTCCATAAAACCCTTTGGACTTTATTTACTCACTAATGATATTAATTTTACACTCTGCAGTCACTTTACAGTATTCTCCACAATAGAAATTTAAAACTTGACTGGAATAATGACATTCATGAACGTATACAAAAGTCTATTATGTCCATACTGCTGGAAGTTTGTGTGTTAAGTCTCGGAATAAATGCAGCAAACTGATACCAAATGTCCAAAATGTCCTAATTTGCTAAAGAAATGAGTAATCTCCTAATACTTCAAACTCAGTGCATAGGTTTTAAACTCGATGCAAGCAAGCCACACTCGTTATGACAAAATTAGATTTGACGCGGTGACAAGTTAAAACACGTGATGAGGAACACTGCTTTAGCTTCATTGAGAGTTCCTATTTACTTAATATATTTTCACATTTTCTGATAATATATTTCAAAACTGGGCTCTCATTTCAATAATATTAAAATACAACTTATTGTTTATTGTTGGTATGAGTCAAAGTCAAAGGTAAAATAGAAAAGACAATTAGTGTTAGTCTACAAATGTGCTGAAAAGCTAGGGAACTGTTTTATGCAACCGACCACAGGGGACAATGGTGCATTTTTCAACCTGTTCTAAGTCAAGAAAGTTTACAAAATATTCTTAAATTATATAATATAGGTATCCAGGTATTTGGTAGATATCCTACGATAATGACACGTTACAACGACTTTTCTTCCAGGTATTCCTTTGTGTGACGAAAGCACTGAACAAACACCAAAGAATTTCCTAGATCTCACCCCTCCAAATCAACCTGCACTAGAGACATCGGCCCTGTTTGATCGTGAAGGAGGCTTTCTAGAACTGAAGCAGCAGGGTGTGTTCCTGTTTGTACCCCCAGGTGCTCTAAATGACCAAAAACGTCTCTTCATGCGAGTTCTAGAAACTAGGACCACGTTGAGAGGACGACATATAACTCCAACAATAAAGTTAGGTCCAGACGGTATTGAATTTAACAGTCCTGTAGTGCTGAGTATACAACACGGAGCTACAAACTCAGACGCCATACAGGCCGAGATTCAACAACTCAGTTCACCATGGAAATCCATCAATGGAGAAGATGGTTCTGCGTCCTTTGTTGACAGCAATGCTTTGAGAGTACTGTTGATGCACTTTACGGGTATCAGAGGAACGTATGCAGTGGGTGACGATGAACCCGGGGCAACGGCAGACAGTAAAACTGAAGCTACTGAAAATTTAAATGATGCGAATCTAGCAATGGGAAAAGTGAGCAAAAAAATGGAGGACCTATCAATGGATGATGTTAAGGAGAAAGACCATACAGGTGCAAGACCAAAAAAATGCAGACCACAAGACAGTCCAGAAAGTGTGGATATGAGTGAAGATTTCAGTATTGTAGTGGATTTATTTGTCTGTGCAGATCACTTTGCAGCCAACAAAGTAAAACTGACGTGCTGTGTCACTCCTCTAAGATCAGAGGTAAAGTATCTCCTTGATAAACTCACAGCCCTATTTCTACTGTAGTTACAATTTTAGTCTTTTCTGAAATCTCAATCTGAACTCTCTTATAAGCTTCCAAGTCGTAACAAATTAAATTAGTTTATAAACTAAAGGTGAACAGAGTTCTAGAACTGGCCTTGCCTGTGTCACTGGTCAAAATCTCAACAATTTTGAACAAAAATATATATCAAAACTATTTTTTATATTTCAAAGACTTCCTTCCAACTTTGTTGTGTTTATAGTCCCTGCCAACTGGCTGTATTGACTTCAGTGTTCTCCACAACAGAAAATTCAAACTTGACTGAAAATACAAAATTCATTAACGTGTCCATACTTTGCAGAGTTTGTGTGTTAGGTCTTGGAATAAAATTAATGCACACTGAACTCCTACCAAAATCCAAATAGCCCTTAATTTGCTAAGAAATGACTAATCTTCTAATAAAACTTCAAACTCGTTGCATAAGTTTTCAAATTCGAGGCAAGTAAGCCAAACTTGTCACAACAAAATTCAAATTTGGCGCAGTCACGATTCAAGACAGATGGTTGGGAACACTGGATTTATAGTCCTTACTATCAAAGCATTGACTACAACCACTGTGCTTGTGGGTTTGACTGCACCTAGGGGCTATTTCAAAAACGCAACATTGCCACCAATAACGTCTTTTTAATATCCAAAAGACCATGCAAAAGCACCGTAGTAATGAGAACTAAACTGAAATTCAAAAGCACACAGAACGACATTCATTCCTCAAGATTCTCAGTGAACCGGACACTGGAGACAGCAACGATACAGAGTTTGATCTGGCATTTGCTTTTGATGTTTTTATTTACTTCTACATTCACCAGATGAAACTTGACCACGCTGACCACAGACTAGCAGCAAGACCTCGAAGCCACATGGTTAGTAAAAAGGATAGAAAAATGAAGTGCAGTCTGGCATATCAAAAAGAACCAATAAAAACGGTAAGTTTAAAGGGGCGAGAAATCAGCATCTTCAGTAAAATTTAACTTATGATTCAGACCACTTATCCTCATAAAAAAGTAAAAATTCTTCAGTTTGGGTCACATTATAGCGGAAAGGTGAGTTTCTCAACGAAAATAAATTTTAAGGAAACTTTGCTGTTAGCATGATTTGTATGGCGTAATTATTAGCAAACAACATTTGGTAAAATTTTGCGCATTAAATTTTGAAACAATGTAGTTAGTGTCTGAAAAGTAGAAATGTGGCAATTTTCACCATAATTTCTGTCGAAAATTGAAGCATTTATCCATAGGTCTCATTCTACTCACTCCTCATTTGCAGGCTAAAAATTACCAATTGCAGAGCACATAGCGAGTAAACTTACAAAGTTGTACTCCAATCGAGTAGAATGATTGGTTAATAAGTTCTGTACCTGAAACTGAGTCGAATCTTGAGTTCAGTAATTTGACCTTTGGCCTGGATCAAGTTTAGAACATTACTATAAATTCAAAAGTTGAAAATTTGACACTGAATGACAAGTTATACAAGATCACATGCGTACTATTGCGAGCCTTGGGGAGGAATAAGTATCGCATTTGTTTAAAACCAGAAACTAAAAAATTGGAGGTTTACAAAAAATTCTGTGATAGTGTTGCCAAATGATCAAATAGGGTTAATAACCGGGACAAGTATTACATGCAACCAAATAGGGTTAATAGACAGGACAAGTATTGCATTCAACTAAATAATGCATAACCAGAGTATAAACAATACATTGCCACTCAGCCAGGAAAGCGAACAGCGTGAGATTAGGGGAACAGAAATTCAGACATCTTTGTATAGCCGAATGTGAAGATATTTATAATTAGTAAAGATTTTAAAAATTCAGGGTTAATGTCTATCCGTAAGACTACAGTAATCCTAGTCATATGGTCGACCACCTGTAAATTATTACGCACGCGCATGTACCCATGGGCCACATTGCCTTACATTCATAGCAGCTGATGTCACCACCCGAAATCATTTATATTAATAGAAATAGCTTCAAAAATCCTGGCACATAATGTTACTATCCAGTTTGTGTTGTATGCATTGTGTTGTGTTCTGATTGTGAGGTAGAATAACCAGAAATGGCAGCTCCCCTTATCATTTAAAATGCCTATGTTGGTACAAGGCTTAATGATGGTTGTCATTTGACATGCCTATGTTTACATGATTAACAATTGCCAGAACTATTTGTGGTGACAGAGTAAGGGTTCTTCACGCCCTCATGCTGTAAACAGCCAGGGGGGCTGATGATTTTAGCTGTGCCTCCCCTTTTGCCACCACTTTCACCCACTTGAAACAATTTATGAGAGACATAGTAGCTACTGCACGGGTGTGCCTATTTTGCGTAGGCACCTTAGTTGTAGTTGAGTTATTCTCATTGATAATATGACACTGGATATGTAGATTGCTCAATCTCAAATGAGACACAAATTAGTGGAAGGCCAAGCTGGACAACTGTACACATTTTCTCATGTGCACACTTTTTTCAGGGTGACATTCAACTAGACAGCGTTTTCAAAGGGGGAACAGCAGCCTATGATTTTAGACTGAGGTTCGATGACGACGATCCATCTTGTGACATCACATTTCAGCAAACAGGAGGTGAACCGACAACTATTCTGGCAACATTTCCGCCCCCGTCAGCAATACATAAGGTAATGAGAGCTGTGGATGAAGGCATTGTTATTATTGTTATTGGTCCTATTTTTACACGATCGTTTGGTATCTGTATCTTTCACGTACTGATAACATCAACTTTCTGTATAATGCTTTATAACGGACATAATTTTATGACAATGTAATCTCATGCTTAGCGTCATGTTTCACAAACTAGCCTTGGAAGGCTACACACATTTTCCCTTTCCATTAGGCCATGTGGTGATATTGAAGGTATACTTATGAAAAGTTAGAAAATCTCATTAATTAGCTAACTAGACCTGAACATTAATGAAAACATCACTTAAAATGGATCGAAGGCTGAAAGATCGGTTTGTGTTTTTACCTCCGCAATTTTGCAAAAAAAATATTTGCAAAGAGATAATTAGCCTTTAAAAAATTGAAAAATAACCGTTTTGGCATTTTTTTGCAAAATAAGTTGAAACTTACCACAAGCGGTCATAGAAATGTATGGTGAAGCTGTCTCTAACTGATACTACCATACCTGCTTTCGTTAGACTAAAATGTTCTTAATATTTATTTTTGTGGAGAATTTTAATGAAATGGAATTTCAATAGCCAGCCATATTGTGTGTTAAATAAGAGAAGACAGCAAATGTTTTGCACGAATACCAAAGCTTTAAATCACTGGAATGTCAAAACATACTTATTTTTCAAAAGAGTTCCCCAGAACACCTCTTACTCCTTTTACATGTGCGCAATTGTCAAGATACAAGTCCCAATTGTTTTTTCAACTTCAACCACAAAAAAATCAACATATTCCATTCTCGGTGTATTTTTAGCCGCAAAATTGTCACATATTGTCCCCGTGGTTTGTTACAAACTGGGACGCCATTGATGAAAACCACACCTTTCAAGTTGTCCTGATAATGACAATTTCCATTCCTCAGAAAGATAACGAGCAGCTGAGATCATAAATTTGCCGCGGACATTAAATTGGACATTCAACTTGTTTTCCAGAAGTATAAAAACGCTGATGACAGCAGAAAATTCCAAGCTTCGATTTTAATTAAAGACGAAACCAAACTAAAAATGTCACATTCACAAAAACTAGGCGATCTTTAGACTTACACAACTTTCAGAACATCGGTAGATTCTGATATTGAAAACTCTGCTAACACTAATGTCATGTATTTATATGGTCTTTTCAGGTGCAACACTACCCAGATGAAGATGATTTTTACAACTACATGCTAGGTGAAAAAAATACAAAACAAGCTGGATATATTACCTATGACCTGTGGCATGATCTTATTAAGTTTTTAGAGCCGGTTCGTCCTGGAAAAGACTATATGGCTTTCGCAAACGAACTACATATCAGCCCGGACAAGGCAAGGTTCCTTAAAGACACTGAAAGTACAACAATGGCTAACTCGAAAACACATACCTTGCTTGTTCTCTTCACATTGCAAATGCGAAAAGAAGATAAGAGTCAAATGGATGCTTTGCAGACGCTAGCCACAATGTTGAGGAATATCGGACAAGAGCGGGCCGTGGAGAAAGTGCAACACTACATTGAACAACTGGACAACAAAAAATGCTCTAACAAACTTATGGAATCGGGATACTTAAGCGAAATGTCTTCTCTGAGTGAATGAGTAAAAAGCAAACTGATTGCGTTGTAGCATTGCTGGCTTGTCTTGACAAGATAATCTACAAATCGGCACAAAGTTTCTAAGTAGCAGTATTCTTCCCGTAGTTCTCACCAGCACTGTGGATTAAAGTCTCAGCCACGCATACTCACATTGTCTGCAGGGTGGAGGCATTGTTAGCACTGTGCTACCGTCCACCCGTGAGCTTGGTTTCAGCTCATGAGACTTACATTAAGATTAACAGTACGCAGCCCACTCCAGCATCCTCACAGCAGAACAGGCTACACAACTGTTAATATGTACTTGTAGTTGTAATAAAATTGGTGCTGCATTTTTTATGATTTAAAATCTTTGCATTTGATGGCAATGTTATTATTCAGGCTGGTGAATGTTTTTTTTTATTTCAATTATAATTTGAGCGAGGTGCACGACCATAAAAATCATAATCTTCGCTTGGTACAGTAATTCTTTACTTATTTACCATTACAACGTGGCCGACAAGTGAAATTATGGCTAAAACTGTTCATTGTTGTCTCCTTTGATGATAGTAAAAACGAGAAAATGTACTTACTAGGAGACATTTACTAGTTAGTTGAGCATAATGTTTCAAGCCTGCAGCTCAGGCCCTTGATCACATGAGTGATCTTCCCACCATTGTGAAACCAGAAGTAACACCTGATCGTAAATAGGAGGAAGTTGCAGTCCCTAGTCACTGTTAAGTGGGTAGCTGTACTGTTTAATGTAAATGGCCTCTTTGGAGGCAATACATAAGCTTTATCTAGAGAAGAACATTGGCACTCCCGTAAGATCAAAGAGGTCATTTACATTAAGCATTGCAACCCCCACTTTACTGTGACCAGGGTCTGCAACTTCCTCCTATTTACGGTCAGGTGTTACTTCCAGTTTCACACCGGCGGGAAGAACAGTCATGTGATTAAGGGCCTGAGCTGCGGCTTGAAACATTATACTCAACTAACTGAATGTCTTCTCGTGAGTAATTTTTCTTACTTTTATCAAGTGAAATTAAATTTTGTCAAATTTCTCCACCAAAATAAAGAACCAGAAAATACAGGCGATCACTAGCATGGTTTGTACTGTGCAGATACCATATAACAGCTTTCAATAAATTTTCCATGATTTTCCGTAAAGTAATCAGCCTTTGAAAATGAACATTTTAGCATCAAAAAGGCATTGAAAGTATAAAAGCAATATTGTGAGGAGGGGACCAATGTGTGCCTTGTTGAGAGGACCAGCTTTTGTTGTTAAGGATAACCTTATTCATAAAAATTGGCCATTTTTACAATGTTTTACACATGTTCAGCAAAATACCTCGGAAGAACTTCAAATACGAAATGTATACAGTGTAGCCAAAAAAAGATTTACCAGAACCACCATGAAACCAGATGGACATTTGTTTACTACTTATCCGAGGTCAAAGGTTACGGGGCTGTCACTCAAATTGTAACTCCTGCCAGGTACAGAGCAGTTCCATATGTACTTTCAGTGCTTTCATTCGCCAAGTCGCCAAAATATTGCGTCAATGACGTGTACAAATGATAGAAATATGCGGGCAAAACGAAGACAAAACTTGGCTTTGATCCTGAGAGAGTTGTGTGTCTGCATACATATGACCATTGAGAACAAATGCTATGAGTTGCCTAGCGCCTATGTGACTATGCATTTACGAACACAAAAAGTCGTGAAAACAGAAAAATCTTCACCCAAATTCTTCAATTCAATAAGTAATTCGACATTTCACTGATTCGATCTCGTGCTCACAACGTGCTTTAACCACCGACCCGATTTCTGTATCCATTTCGTACTTGGGTTTCATATCAGTCTCCCAGCACGTAGTGTGTCTAACAATGAGCTGTTGACCTACTTTAAAGTCGACCACAATGCACCAGCTTAACCCACTTAATATTTTGGCTCCGTCCGTGACCTAGTTAGACTGCATTGGAAATCGGCTTGGTTTAAATTGAACGTTTTTGTGATAATTAAATTAATTACACACTGCAAATTCAGATGACATTGCGCGTGAATGTTGAAATAATGAATGTGCCTAAGGGGTATATAAGTTATATTGACCGAAACAAGTTTTCACCAAATAAATAACCGAAGACCTTGAGACCTTCACTTCCCACAATTTAATCAGCTTTTTCTCGGCTTTGGCAAATCGACTTAATTTGAACTCGAGTTCTCAAAAACTGGAAATATTTGGCTAAAGAAGTGGTCTGTGTACATAATGGACACCATCTCCATCACCTTAGGCAGGAACACATCACTGAGCTAGATTTCATGACGATCAATTGAGGAATTCAGAAATAAAGCAGCTCCAAACAACATTATATTATAGCAATATGCACATCATGCATATACTAGGAGGGCAAAAAAATAATACAAAGTGCCCTAAAATGGCATGACATAAAGCACGTCTACGTATGGCCTGGAGCTGTAATCTTTTATATTGTCAGCCAAATGTCACCAAGATTCACCAAGGAACTAGGTAGATTTAGAAATGAAGAAGAAAAAAGGAAAACTGCAAATAGAGGATATGTTGATAATTCGAAATCATTGCAAATCTACTTTAGCCAGGTTCTTTGACTGAGAGACAGCTGCCCAGACCCACCAAAACTATGTACGCAACTGCACAGTAATATGCTCACATATAAAATAATCTAAATACACAAAACATATTTTAAGAAGATGAAGTGGTAGAAATAAGCGTACCTGTCAGCCTCATCAAACACAACATACTCCACAGATGTCAGTTTGAGATCCATCTCCACAATCACATGCAGGAATCTGCCAGGTGTTGCTATGATTCTGGAACACATAGAATTTACTGGATGAGTAACGAAACAAATATATAAAATATTCCCAGTATGTAAAATCATGGGGGTCATCTATCATTTTGCACCTCTTGCACAAAATGGGAATGAGAAAGTGTTGGATCACTATAACTACATGCAATAAGTTATCGTAAAAGTACAGCTAATTCCCACAACCACAGAATCAACTCCCCTCTTTTGCAGAGGTAGATCTACACACTGTAAGAATGGCCTAGTTTTAGAAAGCTTCTCAGTCAAGTCGGACCAGTGAAGTATAATCTATCAGACCACACACGGCTTTTAGAAGTGCTTGACTTCTGCATTGCAACTTTTTACTTGATTGGCATCAGAACGACAGATAACAAACTATTTTTAATACGAAATAGTGATCAGCATGGCACCAACATGCTGTACAACTGCAGGGAAAGTGCAGTATTGTGGATAAATAACAAAGAGTCACAGAGGGCGCTGTGATATTTCAGCATGTGGCTATTACCTCTGACTCTAACACCACACTACTACATCATAGCCTTCGCTATGAAAATCGCTCATAGGCAATATAGTTTGTTGCAGTTCAAAGTGACTACAAACCTATCTTACATCAAAACAAAACAACTTTTGACTTATACCACAAACCAATATGAACTTGGTCTCAAATTGGTGGTGATTTCATGGGCTCAAAACAATTGACAGTTTAGTATTGGTCGAGACTTTGCCAAACATGGTGTCAAGGAATAACAAACTTTTAGTTCTATGCCAGCCAAGACACCACTTACTCAAGGAATAACGAAGTGTTAGTTCTTTGCAAGCCAAGACATCACTTACTTATCCAAGTAAAAAACAAGTTGAGACCAATTTCTGAGCAGAAAGTCATCTAAATCAAAGATTCGCTTCTAAGAGGGAAAACATATTTATAGACTGAGGCTTTAAGTGTACAAGAAGCCGAGCAGTAGGTGGCTTGGTAAAAGCATGAGTGCTATTTACACCATAGGCTCACTGGGTCAGTTTCTAACTCTGGTTTCTGTGGTACGAGTAGATGGCAGTATGTCAAGACCTCCTGGTCACTAATCCATCACAGGGTACTACCCAGCACATTTCTGTATAGCTGAGTAAACTGGAGTGACACAAATTAAGTATCTTGCTCAAAGACCCAACTACATACAGCAACATTAAGCCAGGAATTGAACCCACGACCTTTTGGTTTTGAGTTCCGAACCACTCAATACCCAAATCAAGAAGCATGGTTTGATTTCTTGTTCAGCACCACCTTTCCACATGAACCTCTACTGTACAATATGCAGGAATTGCTGTGAAAATGGCCACGTGACAAATTACATGGTTCACATAGTGAGTTACTTACATATCGGGATTCTCATGAAGTGCTGCAAACTGGTCCTCCATTCTGAAACAATGAATTTATTACTGACATGAAAAACAACGTAGAAAATATATCTGAAACTAACTAAGGCGATCCAGATTCTCCCAAGGATACTATTGTTTCATGAAATGAAGAATATAAATCGGTAAATAAAACAACAAGAATGGATCAACTGAAATTTGAAATTTTCGGATGTTATTACATCCGAAAATTTCAAATTTCAGTTGATCCGATTTATTTATTTACCGATTTATTTACTGACATGAGAAATACTACACACACTTCCTTGTGCAAGGCTTGAATGTTCAAACGCAGCTGAAAGACAAAAGAATTTCAGCCAAAAAAGAGTTTGCAAGAAAAATGACTAAGGGGTATTTATTAATCACATAGTATTCTCGTGCTGTGGTTGCAAAGCCTTCTCAAAGATGCAGAATATTGAGAAATGGGTGTAATACTTATCTTGTTATTTGAGCAGAAAAGCTACTGACATTGTGTTCTGTTATTGGCAACTTCCACTTACTTATCGCCTCCCAGAATAACAGCAGCTCTCAGTCCTGTGAACCTACCAAGCTGAAATGTTACAACATTATGTGTTATACCATTCAGATTACACAACATGAACTTGTTTTATCAAAGGTCATAAGTACAGTAACACTGTTGAAGCTAAGATGGTCAGAGGCGCGGTAATGCCAACACAATGCTGCATTTTTATAAGATTCAAACATTGCAGTGAATGATATGTTGATATGTTACACGCAGATTTCAGAAGATTAGATACGTTAAAACTGCTGTTTCAGTATTTCCCTAGGCAATTCGCCAAATATATCAAGTCTGCTTTTGAACTCAGAAACTGTCGCATTTGTGGCACATCTGAGATGTGTAGTTAAAGTGACTAATAAGCCCAACTGGGCTGGGTACTTATTTTTCTTATGAACGTTATAACTGTTTGAATTAATTGTACTTGTCACTATAATAAATATTAAATACAATACAATAAATACAATATAGACTTTTTGATCACCTTCATGAGCCACATTATAGAATTATCACATTATAGAATTATCCCATTATAGAATTATCACATTATAGAATTATCACATAAAATTATCCCATTATAGAATTATCACATTATAGAATTATCCCATTATAGAATTATCACATTATAGAATCATCACATTATAGAATCATCACATTATACAATTATCACATTATATAATTATCACATTATAGAATATCAACGCCTAAAATCTTCCTGTCTGCCTATTTTACTTGGCACGGAACATAAGGAAAACACCAAACATTTGAACAAAGTAGTGAACTTAAGAAATAAATGACAGTGATTTGATGCAGTGTTTCTGAAAGCACGGACTTGCAAATGTCACGCAATCAATTTTTGCATCACCCAAAATGCCACAGTGAGGTAGTTGTTTTGGCCAAAGGTCACCCGATCTGGCAAAACAGCCAGGTCTGAATCAATGCACATATTGTGTTTGCCGACGTGAGCGTAAAAACATAAATATTTTCTTTGCTTTTTACAGGCTCTTACGTGACAGTGACAGTGACAGGTATGCAGACTTTTGTTTGGAAATCTTAACAATGGCACCGTGAAGAAATGGGGAGAAATTATCATGTCTTTCCAAAAAATATTCATTATAAGAAATAAAAGCCAGTGATCATCTTTTAATGAACAATGAGCAAATTCAACTGTCGGCAACCTCAGCTTAGACTGGACTTACAAGCTTTGATAAAACAATCCACTTACGTGAAGAGACAGGGGCCTGTGCTAGTGATTACGCTGTTTAGTATGAGAACCTTCACATTTAATTACAGAAATGTTTTAATTGAGGATGGTCTCGTCAAACTGAGACACTGCAACTTATCTAGTAGAGGTGAAAATTTCATTTTTATAAAGATTTTTTTACATTTAATTCAACGATGAATTGGCAGATAATGAAGATAGAGATTTTATAATAACAATACCCAGGTTGAAAGGATGGTGAATTCATGAGACATCGCCTTATGGTCTCAGCAAAGCATTAATTTTGACAAATTAATTTTTTTACAAAAATGGTATCCAGTTATCTAAAGTCATTTAAATCCCCTCATTTACCTGAACTTCCAAAAATTCAATAACATTCCTTTAATTTTAACAATAAGCCAGTGGTCAAAGTTTATTGTCTGACATAGGTTTTACAGATACCAAAATGCCATATAAATTTCCAACAGGCTTTATCTTCGATGTGCGCCACTCAAGCCTACCTCTTTTGTGAACTTCAATGTTTGAAGGGCCAGTTCTCTTGTTGGTGACATTATGAGTGCACGAGCCCCAGACTGTGCAGAGTGAACTTTCAACTTCTCAAAGAGAGGGATAAGAAAAGCAGCTGTTTTACCACTTCCTGTACGAGCCATGGCTACTACGTCCTTACCATCCAGAATCAGAGGGATGGTCTGGAATTCAATAAAGACGCTTTACATCTTTATTACTGTTTGGAATTACCAAAAAGTGTTAACTTAGTTATTAATACAGGACACTCATACGTTTGCAGTGCCATCAATTTCAAAGACGCAGCATTTCACTCTTAATGACTTTATACACAATCAAGACAAATATAAATCAATTACTATTCAGTTTGCTGGCAACCAAATATTGAGACTAAAGCTACAAAGTAAGGGAGCTCCTTATACAAACAATAATCGTCTTATTCACGGAATAGAAAAGAGTTTACCTTTCAAACAGTCAGTTCATTTTAAAATAGTGATCTATAAATTCAGTACACAAAAAAATAAGAATCACATTACGATACAACACCTGATTAAATCGTTCACCTGAAAGTGCTTCAACTTGCCCTACATATATGGGTTAATGCATGGAGCATTTCAAATGACAAACTCAACAATCTGGGAAAGGGTGTTCAGTTGAGAAAAACAGACTTGAGAGTACATGATTACGTCAAGTGTTCCTAAAGCTGTGTTACATTTCAAAGTGTAGCATTCATTATGGATTATTAGTGCCATGTCCACAGTGGTAATTGACGGCAAAGTTGAGCACTAGCTAATAAAACACAATCTTGCGAGTTTCAACTAATAACCTCAATACAGCCATGATTTTATTGCAGCCCGAGAACAAGATTAGGAAAAGTGTTTAATAATCCAAACCTTTCTTTGAATGGGAGTTGGAACTTTGTATCCTTTTCGTGTGATTCCTGTAAACACACTGTGAGATAGACCTGCAATACGCAAAAGGAAGCAATAAAGTAAAATAATGCAGGCGGACTGATACACATTGTACCCAACGCGCACAGGCCACTCGGGTGGGATCACTGCACTGGTCACCTGAAACCATTTTTTTGCTTTATCAGCATATCACTAAAACCGAGCTGAGGAGCTAGAAACCCGACTCAAGGGTCTCGCAGCGTGGCCCAGTGGGACTCAAACCAGTGACCTTGAGTAAAGGAAGTAGACACTTATCTCATTGGGTTACACTGACTCTTCAAAGGTAGTATTGCTCAGAGCAAGAATATTGCAAGTCGTTTTTAAGAGTCAAAACCTTCCAAGTTGTCAAAGAAACTAAAACTTCTTGCTTTACTATTATTATTGTTAGTATTATTATTATTATTATTATTATTACTACTACTACTACTACTACTACTATTATTATTCCTGTTGTTGTTATTAAGCCCAAATCCAGCTGCTTCCTGAGATTTTTGTTTCAAAAACACTATGCTACATTACGCTACTCACAGTTGTACAACCGAACTCAGCTGGTGACTTAACAAGGTACAGGTAGTGACGTTTTGGGAACAACTGGCAAATAATTATTGCTGACAACTATAATCCGTTGGTTGTAATTTATGCGCGGAAAGCAATATGATTGCCAATAAGTTGGTTAGATATCAAACACAAAATTAAAACAGACAAGTTTTAAATCACACGTTCTATCATTAACTCTCCATCAGTCAGGGCTGCAGTGGGCAATTATACTCATCAAGGGAACTCCAATGAGAGTCAATATTTAAATGCTATGGTAGACTTCAACGTCGTAGCCCAATCTTTTAAACTGTGTGCTGACAAGTCTTAACAGATGTTAATTAACAAATCCACAAAACAAACAACAAGAAATGCAGAAGGCATTAAACACTCCACAGCGAAATACTTTCACTCTTTCATAAAATAAAAGTGAAGTGAATTTTGAAAAACAGAAAAAAATGTATCAACCCATTGACTGGAATCCTCCTGACTTCTTTTTCTTCCTATTCTGCTGTTGAATCAACTTCCGGTTAGTTTCGTATTCTTCATCACAGACATCTGCAGTAGGAAACCCTTTCATCGTCTGTAACAGAAAATATTATGAAGCTATGTTCACATAGACAACATTTCTTGTCAGAATTGATAAAAGTCTTGCGTGCCAATACATGATGATGTGTGATAAAAAGTTAGACTTCCAGAAATGGCCACTTGAAGCTCACTTGTAATGCGCAGGAAAAACAGTACAACTAGAGCGTAAAACACACCTACCTATGCAAGATATACTTCAAAATGAGTAGTTATGTTACACAAATCAAAGACAGTCAATTAACATACTCAGCGGTATGAAACTCTTTGATTACTTCTTATTTTAATGACACTAATTTTGTGTCAGATTTTATCTGGTCAATTTTTTACCCACATCGGCGCAAAGCTGTAGATTTAGTATACAACTTTGCACCTAAGCTACTAGGCAATGACCATCGCCTCTGTTGGCCCGAAGCAGAGGCGATGTAGAGGCTATAGACGCTCTGTACGCCGGAAGCTTTTCGGCGAATTATGCCTCGCACTGACTAAACCATCAAAGTCGCGTTGTTATAAATACCTTTTGCGCATAGAGGAACACCTTAGGAGGTTGTCGATGTGTTTAAGTCCTTCCAACTCGAACAAATACTCCCGTTATGAAACTTTTTCTTCGAGCAGTCCCTATTTCAGTTCCCAAAATCGTGAAATCAAAATTTTTGTACTGCGCACGCTCCAACTTTTACCGCGCTCGCTAGGTGATGTGACTTCATAACCTCAATATTTTTTAAATAGGCCAAAGGTGAGCCATTGCGGTCTTGTCAGTCAAATGTTCGTTTCCAAAATGCCACCACTTTTCTTTAATTGGCGTTACTTGAAACTGTTTGTATTTCAATGAATTATTGTTTGTATTTGATAAAAATAAATGCTGTTGATATGACATTTAAAAGTCTTTGTGCACATATTTGACATTTTAATGTTTAACAACACGGCAAATGCACGGCTGGTTCCCGGCAGCACGTACGCGAAGGGCGGGAACTTCAGCTTTCAAAGTTCGCCGGTAGGTCCGCAACTTCTGACCTTCGGCCTGGTTAAAAAAATGAAAAAGTTGATTTCACGATTTTGGGACCTGAAATAGGGACTGCTCGAAGAAAAAGTTTCATAACGGGAGTATTTGTTCGAGTTGGAAGGAATTAAACACATCGACAACCTCCTAAGGTGTTCCTCTATGCGCAAAAGGTATTTATAACAACGTGACTTTGATGGTTTAGTCGGTGCGAGGCATAATTCGCCGAAAAGCTTCCGGCGTACAGAGCGCCTATAGCCTCTACATCGCCTCTGCTTCGGGCCAACAGAGGCGATGGTCATTGCCTACTATTAGTACTAAGCTACGTGAAAGTGATTGATTTGAGTGAAAGTGTCAAGTTCTGTCGTGAATTCCCAAGTTCACACAAACGCGATCTTGAGATTAAGCAGGATTCCATTTCCGAGTTCGACCACACTCCACAGCAACAGTAACACCAGTCACCAACTCACTGCCAGTGCCAAGCGGCAAGACCAAGTAAAAATGGGCAACAGGTTCTCCAGGATATAACCTTACAGATAGTACGGACTCCTTTTCCTTCAAATCCATGGGATTTGACTCTTGATTTCGTCCATCTTTCTTTTTGCCTTTCCTTCCCCGTGGCATATTCGGTATTTATTGTCAGTGATATTGTGCGAAAGCGTGAACCTCATGCGCACCGGTCTTTCACAAACTTTTACTCCCGCGACATCTGACGAGATGAGGAGGAAGGTATTTCCGGTTCCCTAACCGGAAATTCAGAATTTCCACATTTGATGCGTTTAAAATAGGTCAATGGTGAGCTTGTGTTCCAATTAATGTCCCGAGAAATGTCTTTTATAGGCCGTTTCAGTTTGGCTTTGAAAAATTTTCCGAGAAATGTGCCGTTTAAAAGCCATTTGTATCAGTTTCAGACGACAGGTGGCAGCCATATTAAATGTAGTTATAACCTTGAGCAACAGGTGAAGAGTTTTCTTAGGACGGACATCTGTCGGATTTGTCAGAGATGCCTGTTGCCGTGTTGGTGATTTCTTTGGTAGAGTGGTAAACAATTGTTCTCTCTTGATGATCGCTTTTTCTGACATTTTTGGTGGTGTACTTTGTGATTCAAATCTCGCACATTTATGCGGTCGTATTTTAATTACTGTCCTCCTGTTTGTCATTTATGTCGTTGAGTTGACAAAGCCAGGGCCTTTTAAAACGGGAAAATGGAAAAAATTATACCTAAAATTAAAAAGCTAAGTCGTGGTCAGACTAAGTCTAAAACTAGGTCTGTGAATGGTCGAGAGGCCTTAGGGCTAGGCTAACGGGTATCGCATAAAAAGGTCGTGTCGCGTTTCGATACCTTCTCATGTTTTTGGTTCCTAGAACTGCCCAGGGACAGGGTCTACTTGTGTACTCTACTAAGACTAAGTTGTTTAGGCAATGACCATCGTCTCTGTTGGCCCGACAGAGGCGATGGTCATTGCCTACTATTTTTTTGATATGGTTCAACTGGAAGTGGAAAATAGGAATACCCACCTGTTCAGAGTGTGGAAAAGAGAGCCATCCAGGCATTTGTTGGTGTTGGTTTTCCATGACAGTCTCTATTTCATTGGGATTTGCCACTAGTCAGACAGAATACCGCAGTACTAATATAGGGATCAAAATTAACAGTGTACCCCATCGTGGACACCCTTATTACTCATAGTGAAATAAATTTTGCAAGTAGGTTGCTCTGTTCATTTCAATAGGGGACTTTTTATACTGACACTCTCTAGAGTAATGAGAGCACGAAAGTGACTTCCTATTGATCCCGACTCAGATTTGGTGGACTGAAATTCAGTTACTGCATAGTAATGTAAAGCAGAGGAATAAATTCCACTTCCCATTGTTTGATTAGTTTAAAGGAGAATGCTACCCAATTAAATTAGTCTTTTTTACCATCTTAATCAGTCTATATCCACATCACTTCGCATACGGTCGATCTTACCTCGCCAAGAGGTATCGCGTTAACCTGTTAGGACGGTGAGAAACAACAGCGACGGTGGTGGTTCTTCTGCAGAGTGAGTGCCGCTGTGGTGTGGTGTATCGTTCCCGCTTGTGCTAACTATGAAGCTTTGAGGAAAGCGCGGTATATCGTTTTTTGATTTCCTCGTGAGCCCATAATGCTTCGGGAGTGGCTCGTGGTACTGGAGAATGAAAAGCATGCCATTAAGCATGCCGTTAATATCAAGTATGACGCCATGAAACTTCTCCGTGTTTGTGGCTGGCATTTCGTCGACAGTGATTTCACTATCAATCGAATGCCGGCTTACTAAACAGCTCATGCCAGGGCAGAAAAAGAGACTGAGGCTGAAGTCAGATGTATCATGTTGTGCCTAGTGTGTTTGAGTTCGGCAGGCAGGAGGCAAAGACTGAACACGGATTGGTTGTTGATCAGTTTTTTATTACGGATAATTGTAATTGGCCATTAAAACATATATATAATTACAAGTAATTCAAGGCATGAGAACATAACGTTTTATGTAACCTGTTTGATGACTGACTCCTTTGTTAGGCTTCTGATTGATCTTCTGAGTGTGGAATGTTTTTGCCAGTTCCTTTTTCAAGCCAGACTTCTGTTCAGATAGTGGTGCAAATTCAGGATGATCCGTGTGACACATCTGCTCTTCTCTAAGAAAGCGTTTCACTTGCGGAATTTCGTGGCAGCAAACACAAGCGCCAGTCGTTTCCATTATCGTGCAGTTAGCACACTGACACCATGACAAGTCATTCCAACGGTTTTCAACACTATCTATATGTTCCGTTGTCTGTGCATGTTCATGGCGCCTCTCTAGTATTTCTGGATCAGTGTATTCTGGTTGGAACTGATAGCATGTGAAACCTGATGATCGACCTGTGAAGTATTCGTCAGATGAGCACATCGTCTAGAGTCGGGATTGCGAGTTGCCATGTTAACGTTTATTACTGTGCATTCTGTTTCAAAATGAATTATTCTCACCCTAACCAATGCTTATATAAAACTAAAACAAAGTATGTCACATACAATTTGTAATGCCTTTGGAGTATTAGTGAGTGCAAATGTTTTGAGAAGCCAGCAATAAATAAATCACTGCATTACCGGTGTTAGATGCAATAAACTAATTCACCGGGAAGTGAAGCCGTGTGAAAGCATGCTAATTCAGTGTTTGCTGACAGAAAGCTGTTGTGAAACAATAACTCCTTTTGTATCCTATGGTCAGATGTTTGGGGAATTTTTATTTAGATATTCATATACTTTATTCGAATTGTACGACTTTTGCCCTGATGGTTCTGTGCAAGGGTAACCTGACTTCACTGCCTCCCGACGATTAGTAAGTAGATTTGCAGTTTCGCGGCTAATTCACCAAAATAATCAAGTGCTTATTATTTCTTTGACTCACTAGTGTAGTCTTGTGACTGGAAGTTTACTTTCCACAGACCTTTGGGTGGTTTATGTTCGTGATGTCTTCAGTCCGGCCGCGACGGGCCTGATCGGGTTCCGAGCCGCTGGCCGGGGATAACAAGCGTTTTGTGTGAACTAAAAAAATCTAAAATTTTAACACACAGTTATGCTCTCCTGTCTGTATTACACGGGCGAATAATTTGAATTTATCACCGAAAAGACCCCAAAGTCCCGCGATCGACCTTCGTAAATTTGCCTACCGAACTTTGTAAGCTACGGTACATTCAAGTACCTATAAATTCGTAACAGTGAATTCAGTGGCATTCTCCTTTAAGTTCACTAACTTATTCTAGATTGATGATACTGGCTTAGATTGAAATTCCCCTGCTTTATGAGCCTCAGCCACTAGGTTTGTCACTGTGGGAAATGTATGAACATGATGTCCTTGTCCGTCCATTGATATTTCAAAAGGTTTGCATTTTTTCATATATCCCAACGCACAGCAGTGGAAATTTGCCAGCAAAGTTATCGCAGGAAAGGTGTTCAAACGCTGTTTATACCGCTAAACTAAAACCTCGCGTCCCTATTGTTTGGGACCTGTAGGTGACACTGAACGTCTTATCTACCAAAGACCTGATCGTTGCTTGGCGGGATAGTGAATTTCAATATGGTGCAGCTATTTTAAAAGTCAGCTATTGTGATTAATTTTGTTTTGTTTTACCTCTCCAGGTCACATTTACACTGCACTCAAAAATAACAATCATGTATGTAATGTGTATGTCATTGTTGTGGAACGTTTCAACCAAATCTGTCATAAGATGACGGATACAGCAGTGTTTTTGTCAATTGAAATCTTAATTTTAGCCCAAAACTCATTTTCTTCTGTAGATGTCGCAGTGTGCATGCTATGACTTTTAGTTTGGATGTGTTTATTTATATACATGACCTTTTTGTAGTTGAATTGACAGCTGCATGGGGACGCATACTAAATGGAATGACCAAACACTACAAAACATTTTCCATGATTTCTCTGAGAAATGCTCCACTAAATGAATAGCAACAATTTTTCTTCCACTCCTCTGGATTTCATGATAGTTGAATTCTAATTTAAAAATTTTAACAACAAAAAATTGGCAAAATCTGGTATTTTTTAAATCCAGTTGACAGTTTGTTCAACATTGTTTGTGAATGTTTATGTACAATGTGAGAGTGCTACATTTTTGTTGTAAATATTCTTTTACTGCAGATTTTTAGTTACAATTTATTTTGTTAACATCATTTTAGTATAATTTCATAGTTATTGGTTGCCACATTTTGACTATGAGCAAAATTTCTGACTTTTGAGTGAGACAAGCATACATATGCGTGTATTATCTTATATTCATGCGTGGGAAATAAGTGTGAAGTATTATCATTGCTATGTCGTATGGGGAAGAGATTTTTGATGAATTTTTAGGACCTTTTTGGAACCATCTCACACAAAGTGTCTCCAGCAAAATTAAATGGGGTTCTCAAATGGTATCGTAATACTGTCCAAAGAAACTCCTCACTTTTTAACATTCACTTCAAAAGTGTACACCAGGAAAGTGAGGAGATACACTAACAGTACTGAACGAGTGTAATCCTATCCAACAATAAGAATGGCCGTCAGAACAAAAGAAGGCGCGACTAACACAAGAGCGCTATCTGGCAGACTGGCTGCAACTTCTCTGCAAAATGATTTATTTTTTTATTATAGACCAAAAGTTCGGTAGCTCTATTCATGCCTGACCAAAGCCAATTTCCTTGTTGCACTCTGCTATAGAGTTATAAAGTTGAGTAAGTTGAAGGCAGGTCTGAACTGGTGATGCTTCACGTACTACAAATGTGTCAGTTTTAGTCTAAATCCTATGAAAAGAATTCTATGTTGACACCCTCGACGGTCGATATTGGGCAAGTCCACCGACTTGCTAATGCTACCTCGGATTCTGCCGCTATAATCAAAGGCACCGTACAGTTGTAGTCTCAGGCTGCTGATGTTATTGTTCTTTAGACAGTCGGTCCCATCATAAACACTCTGGAGGGACAATAGTATTTTTTAAATTTTTATTTTGACAGCTTTTAAAAACATATTTGATTGGTTCATGAAAAGTCAAGTGATTAGGTTTTTGAATTTTGAAAATTGGACTTAAAATATGACTTTTACAACCTAAAACGTTTGTATAATTTTGCCATATCATGCTGGGCGTGTGACATACCGGTAATTGGGCCAATTACCAAACCAGCAAGCAGCAGTTGGTTTTTGAGGTAAACCAAGTGTCATCGTACAATTTTTGGCATGGCATTAATCAGAGTCTGATCATAACACCTGATTCTCATTTGATGGTATACCTGATTGATGTGGCAGATCTAGGATAGTTCCAGAGGACATTTGAAATCAGCCTGTGACTTATACGTTAATTTTTTGGTCTTACCCAGAGGGTGGCCAGGCCCCCTCAACCCACCTCCAATATCTGTTTATGTTTGCAAATTTAAACCATTTGATTAATAGTCCAGCCTAAAATTTCTGATCAGTTGTCATCATGTTTACTTAATTTATACATTACATAGTAACAGTAGCTTTGTTAGTCTGTCTCTAAAGTTACTCTATCTGAAGATAAGAATATGTTTTATGAGCCTGTTAAGGTTTCAGCAATTCAAGATAAGGTTAGATTGTTAGCATTTATGTGCATGCCTTCCAGTGGTGTCGGTGTTTCAATAGGATTTTCAACTTGTGATTGTAGACATGCCCCATGAGAATACAAGTCAAAGTTACATAGCATGTGGATGCTGCAGGCAGACATCAGTGGATAGTTTTTGCAGGTAAATCAACAAAATATAAAAACTATATATTTGCTAGACAGTATATTACTCTACAATAAATGCATATTACTCTATATGTGTGCCTTTGTATACATGTGCTATCAAATTTTTGAACATTGATATAGTACTATTATTGCAAAAAATAATTATGAAATAAAAAAATGGATTTACAATTCTACTATCTTTATGTTGAGAAAACTGATAAAGAAAATAAAAGGAAAACATGTCTTTAATTTGAAGTGTTGTTTGATAACCTGCTGCTACTTATCTGCAGGTATGCTATATGTGTCGTGATGTAAAAGATGGGTCATGGCACCTCCAAGAATACCACTATAGTCCAGTCAGTTGACATACGTAAAAATGACGAGAATACCAATGTGACGACCAGTAAGGTAAGATGATCACGAACACATTTTTTAGATTTTTTACTTTGCATGTGATGAGAAAACACACCATGGTACAATTCATTTCCCAGCCAGTAACTCTGGATGACCCTTAACTGTTGGGATCTGGAAACCCCGATTTTTTTTACTTTCATGATCAGCTGCCGGTGTATTTGTTTGAGGTGACAAATAGTGGTAGCACAACATGCATTCTTTTATGTGTTGCCACAATGCAGGTTGTTGTCTTGGCTTGTGTACATTGAAGCCTGCTAGTAGTTTTTTTATTTTGTGGGTTAAAGACTGGGGCACTTAAATTGGAAACTGAAAAATCAGGGTGGACGTTAAACTGCGTGTTGGCGGTTAAAAACGGGGTGAGCATCGTCCTGGTGGCTGTATTTATGTCGAACTTCACATACATGAGTCGAAGAAATAAAGTACAGGAGTTGCCTTATAGGATGGTGGTTGCACACAGTAGTTCAATAGCATGGACACTCATTCGTTCATTTTTCTTCACATAGTTTGATATTTATGCAGCTCAGACTAGTGACTACTGCTCATTGCTAGATTTCAATCGGATTTCCAGTTCAGCGCTGTAATGTTCTATCGTGTGTGATAGTTCATAGAATTGTCCCCTGGTGTTTTAGTAAAGTCATGGTTGTTCACATTAGGGATTAGTGTTAAGCCGACGGTGATTCAAAGTGAAAAATTAGAAATTGCGAGGATAACTTTTATGCCAAAGTTGCGTGGTAACGTGGACAAATATCACTTGAAGTTTGTGGAGTTTCAAGAGGAGGAAATTCATTTATTTATGCTCTTGGATAATGACACTATTCATGTCTTAGGTGAAAAGGATTTTAATTTTGTTGAGGGCAAAGTGTAAGAGCATCCATCCACTCCCCTGGACCCACCATTGTATTTAGTTATGTCTAGTTTAGTTAGGTGGCAGCACTTTCTCTATAGTTGACAGTACAGTCTACCTAAGACTGATTTCTTCACATCAATATGCTCAAGACTTTGCTCCCGTGGTGTCTCATATCATGTCACATCAATTATCACTGGCCTTCACCCACTTTTCCAGTTTTGGAATGTTGACAAATATGCAGCAGTATGTATTTTTATTTGTTATTTATGATTGATCTTGTGTATTTTATTAGTTGTTATTGTTGCAGCTCATAATATTTTGTTGATTCCAGTCTAGTGATGCATCTCCAACAAAAGGAGAGCGCAGACTGTCTCTCAGGAGGGCCTCTTCAAAGGTTGCACCTGCTTGTTCTGTGGAGAACTCCACAAAAACCAAAGTCACTGCAGATGAGACGAGCAAGGGAGACAACTTGAAGGGTGGTGACCTGATTTCAGAAGAGGGTTATATATCCTGTACTCAGCTGTTCAACCTTTTGTTTGATGGACGGAACGTGCCTTACTTATTCGATGCAAAGTATTTATTAATTATCGACACTCGGTCTTTGGAAAGATATGAGCAATCACACATCATCACCGCCTTGCATCATACCATTTTAGCCAACTCCTTTCTGATTGGTCAACTTGAGGATTACGTGGATATTATCTTGTATTCTGATGAGGGTCAAGTTGGGATACACGATGTCTCATTGGATGATGTGCATCAACAGTTCTTATCTACGTCACTCGATCACGCTGTGCTAATTGGTGGATTCGATCACTTCTCAGCTAAATTCCCCTTTCTGTGTACAAATGAAGTTATATACACTGAGTCAGATCGTGAAATGAAATTGACCATCTACCCTTCTGTCATTCTCGATGATATTTTATTTCAAGGAAGTGGGGAGCAAGCCACTAACTGGACGATTGTAACTAACTTGAAAATTACACACATCCTCAATTTAGGTCAGGAACACCCCTGTCCATTTACCGGCACAGTTGAGTACCTGCCTATTAAGATTGACGATGAGACGAGCGCAAACTTGTACCCTAACTTTGAGAGGATCGTCCGTTTTGTAGAAGACGCTGTTGCTAGCAACGGGCGCATTCTGATTCACTGTAACGTTGGGGTGAGTCGTAGTTCCACGGCCACCATAGCATATTTGATGCAGTCCAGAAAGTGGACGCTTCAGGCTGCCCATGACTTTCTCAAAGACAGGAGGCCTGTTTGTAAGCCCAATAGGGGATTCCTGAAACAATTGTCAAAATATGAGGCTGATTTGTTTGGAAAACCGATTACTAATATCGATGACTTATGGTTGTGATGATGCGGAATTTATGCAAAGTTTTGTGTGAAGTAGAAGTTTTCAAATGCAGGGATTTGTTTTAATTTTACCTGTAGTGACATGTGAATAACTTTATTTTACGTTTTAGGGAAAGTGATGTGATATGTTTTGATACTTTCATTCTGTAGTTGATGGCCATTTGGCACAATTTGTGATTGATATACATGCTTTAGCTTTACAATAATTAGTTTGTTATGTCTCTTGGTGTTTTGCTACATAGCTGCACCGCTGAAGAAAGGAGATTATTTTGACACTATGAACGAGTCTGTATTAAGCTATCAAACAAAAAGTCCAATCGTGTTTTCAACGAAGTTTGTGTTAACGAAGGGCTGCTACTGAACTATACTGTTAACAATAACTGAGAATATTATAGATAAAGGTGTAGTGGCATTAGTTATTTCCTTCTTTGTAAACAGTAATTAATGTAATTGATTTGAAAAATACCAAAAAATCATGGTTTAGCTACTTGACCCATCTTGGTAATGTCTTCTTAGTATTGGAATGATTAATTATCACTACATGGTGTGCCATTGTCATTATTTTGTGACCAAAATGCACTGGTGATTTGTGCTCAGACCTTATATTAGAGTTTACTACTTTATATTTTTATTATAACTTTTACACTAACGTAGTCAACACATTTAGTGATTGTATTTTCATGAAGTGTGTTGGTGACAGTTGTTGTGCTGGTAGCTTTACTAATGAGTATGTCAAACTGTGTACAAATATTTATGTTAAGGGGTAAAGCAACCATTTTTGATGTTATGTTATCTTGGAAGTTGTTTCGTGTTAATGTTCCCCTGGCGTGTATTTATAATCCATGGAACACTAGAAAGTGTCATAAACGGCCCAACTAGAAAAGGGCCTGCACCTTAGTCCTGCATTCAGTTTCATTGAGAAAATATAATTTCCTGCTCCCTATTGAACACAGTTCATTCAGGGTTATTGGTTTTTGCTGAAGGAAATGAATGCAGAACTGAGATGAGGGCCTTTTGTTGGGCCGCTTGCATCACTTCCTGTTCCAGAAATACATATTTAGTGTATTCTCACCAAGGGAATAGTTACTAACACAAAAAACGTAACCAGAGATTTGCATTTTTACTAATTGCTACATTAAACATAGTTTGCTTTCTATCAGCTTGTCTGTGTGGACGAGGTGTAGTTGTTAACAATTAATTTGATTATTATGCAAGTACACTTTTTATTGGAAGATGTTTTTTGAGTGATAGATTGCAATAAAGTATTTTCAGGTTTGCTAATCAATTGTTTCACTACAGGGTACACGCATGCTAAAAATTTCCAAAGAAAATAAAAAAGTTGACAAGTCTGGCAAGACAGGGTGCAACACAAGTCAGTGTGCACTAGACAGGGTGCAACACAAGTCATTGTTGTCAGAAGTCGTGAAATATGTTGGACTTCATTTCTAATATTAATTTCATTGTTGTTGTACAGAACAATTTTTTATAATTTTTATGGAAAAATTTGTTGATAAAATGACTTACCGGTAACTCATGATAATTTTCTCGGTGTCAGATGTAGAAGCTACAGAAGCCAGCAGGGTTACTTGCCCAGGGACCTGTTTTATCAAGAGTCCTACACCGGTGTAGAGTTTCATAGACACAAGAATCTTGTTAAGGAAGCTAGTGTTATCACATGCTTGGTCAGGATTACCATGGCGATGGCTTGAGCTTAAGATGTATTTCATGCTCCTAAGTTTGCCAAGTGTATATCAGGAACTAAATGTCAATGCTATTTGAACATCATCTACGCTAAACAAAGTGCAGTAATTATTGACAACTAGTAAATGTGAAAACAAAAGATTCTGCAAATATGTGACCTTTGCACTAATGACTTCCTTGGGGGCTCACATAACTGCTTCGTGCAGTGTTATTCCCTAACACCACGTACTCACAATACTTACTGGACACAGTTGAGTGGTTTTTGACACAAAAACTCGTTCTTAAAAAAACTTGGCAATGTTCAAACTTCTTAATATTCACATCCCTGTTTTATGTTGTGGTTCTACTTTGACCCAGCAGTCACAGAGACAAGGAATTAGCATGCAAGTTCAACTTTACCGTTTTCAGTTCTATGAATCGCTAGTGTCAACTACCAGTACATGCGCTTTGGTCAAGGTAACAGTGTATGTATTACCATATTTTTATCAGTAGCATATTAGACATAATATTTTGTACATAAGCCTAGCTAGCAACGCAGAACGTGGACGTAACATTCAGGGCCCATTAGTGACTGAATTTTCAAAAAGATGAGCTGGCAGCGGTGGGATTCGAACCCACGCCTCCGAAGAGACTGGTGCCTTAAACCAGCGCCTTAGACCGCTCGGCCACGCTACCATTGGTGAGGAGCACTGGTAATTATTTTGTACTTATTAAATTTTACACATTATTCTCAGACTCACTTTTAGATATGTTAATTTATATACATTAAATATGTATGTATATTTAAAAAATATTCATATAGTGTCAACTGACGGTCCTTATGCATTAATTAAATGACAGTTTTTATGTTCCGTTTCACACCACATTACCGGAAAGCGTCAAAATGGCTGCGCCCTGCGAATCGCTTCTGATTGCATAAATTTACGTTGTTGTTTGTGCTTTCTGGACCGGATTCCAAACACAAGACATGATTTCATGCGTTAAAATTTTGAGGCAGTGTAGGATTTTGCACGGAATTTTGAGATCCAGTCTACGAGAGGTAAAAATTTGTTGTTGGTAACTCTAGTCTTGGTACAAAGCTGCATACTAAATTTGCGCCAATGTGGGTAAAAAGTAGTAAGATTAAAATCTGACTCAAAATTAGTGTCATCAAAAAATACAGTCTTCCTTGAGTAAACTAAATTATTTAGAAAAAATGGCGTTCTACCGTTTTTCTGCTGCTAAATTTGTGGAGCATTCTTCAGTGACGTGAGCTTTCCCTGCGGCCATGAAATATTGCGTCACCAATTGGCCAGTTTCTTTTTTCACCGATTCTTCAATCAACTGTTCTTCTTCCACGAGGTTGTGTAGATGTCACAACAAATTATTGCAACTGGTTTCATTTAGTTACAAGTTTTTTAGAATTTTGATAACTGTTGTAATAGTGGAAAGTTGGTTGGCCAAGAGGACACACAAGTTCGGGACTGACGTCGACATTTACTACATAACAAAAAAACAGAATTTCAGAAGAAATTTTGCGGCTGCCAAGCTATCATCATCCTCCAAGAGATGTCGCAAAAATTTAGGAAATGGTGCATGCGCGTGTCATGAGCATACTTTTTTCAAAATGACGACATAACTTTTCTTTGTTAGAAAAGGCGGAGGATTGCGCAAGAAAATGTCGTTTATTAGATAGTTTTCCATTTGAACGGCTGTAACAGGCAAGGTGAGTGTCGTTTGATTTCCAGATTTTGCATGCACCCCGTCCAGTCTTTAGCTTTACATGTTGACACAGGTTTCATGGCGAGTTGATGAGCAGAACTACCCTGGCTGTGTGCAATTTCAGGGTCTATGGAAGAAAAATACACAGTTGTTTACCTAGCTGTATTTTGACGATAGTCTTCATACAGCTAGCTGGCTGGCTATGGTTACTCATGCTAATGTTTTAGCCAGAGCTGGATGTACCGATGATGATGTAAAATAAACATTTTACTTAATACTTACTGGAAAAACGGAAGCCAAGCTAATCTCAGAAGACAGTGTCACTGTTTCGACTTAGCAGTAGAAACGGTGATGGTCCCACAGGGCCTCAGGGCCTTCTTACTCCAGAAGCTTTTCAGAAAATGATGTGTTGTGAAACGTGCTTCCGATAAATCATATACGAGCCTTTGTTAGCCACCAGGCCTTTATCCAGGATTTCGAAAATAGGGTGTCCATAATGGGGCTCCCAATATTCCAGGGCATCCATGANCCCCCACCCCCAGCAATCCCCCCAAACACACATATTTTTTTACAAAAATGCTTAGACCAGGGTTTTTACATCTACGTTCACAAAACAGCCTTCTGTAGTGAGCATTTTTACTAAAGGAACTGTGTAGACCAAGACTTTCCAATGCTATCAACCAAGTGTGAGCATAGCAACATTGTATATAATTTGTATATACATTGTATATGTCTTCCTGCTTTGAAAAAAGAGCCACCCCTGTGAGTCTTCATAGGCTTCCTAGTAATCATTACTATGTGTGTGTCCAAACTTGAAAGGTTCCTATTGATAGTGGTCTCCAAATGATACATTGGGGTCCTTTCCAGGGCCCGGTCTCCAATCTTTTTACTGGAAATGGAACTCGAAATTAGGTTTGGCATTTTCTACTCTACTTTTGGGCGAACTCAAGATAAGTGTCTATTATGCTATGCTCGAGTACACAATAACTTACATAGATAATTTATTGCCCTTAGTTCACAGTTTGTAAATCCAATATTAAAGCAATAAGTTTGAGTTTGAACTCGAAATTTCGAGTTTTTACTCGAGTTTGTAGCACGAATATAAGGGTCTTCAAGGGCAAACTTGAACTAGAAACTCCTGTGCATAAACTATAATGTATTCAAGCACAGTCTGATAACCAATTATCTTAAGTTCGCACAAAAGGAGCAGAGAAATTGCCAAAAATAGTTTCGAGTTCGTTTCGAGTACAAAGATTAGAGACCGGGCCCAGGGCATCCATATTAGTGCTAGGGCATCCATACCCTGCATAAAGGCCTTTTAGGCACTCGCTGACAGGCAATTGCCTATTAGCTGAATGGTTAGCATGCTCCGGGGTCGGTGGTTCAATTCCCGGGTCAGGTAATCTCGGCTATTATGATAATTGGGGTGGTTGGCAAATGGATGATATACCGTGGCGTTGAAGCATTACATTACCCTTGGACCTTAGACAGCATGCTTCGTGGTGATCCTAGACCATGAGTCCAGGACCTTATTGCGAGAAAATCTTGGGGTTCATCTTTAAGGCTGCTATCCTGGTGGGGTAAAAGTCCAGGAGTAGAATCGTGTGACGTTCCAGGAGTAGACTCCTGTGTTCACCTGCCAGGTGGCGCTTGTTCATAGGAAAGGGGGGAACGTTGTGAAACATGCTTCCGGTGAATCATATATAAGCCTCTGTTAGTCACTCGCTAATGGACAATTGGCTATTAGCTGAATGGTTAGCATACTCACCGGTTATATCGGGGTCGCTGATTCGATTCCCGGGTCGGGTAATCTCAGCTATTACAGCAGATACCTCAGTAACACTAGGAAGAGATAACCATGGATATCTTTTCCTGGTAACACTGATTAAATCATCAAAGTCACATTGCTATAAATGCGCATAGAGGTACACTGTAGGAGGACGCTGTTGTCTTTAGTTCCTTCCAACTCTTCTTCTTCTCATATACAACAAACGATCGTGATATCGATCCTTACATGTACTCCCATAATCAAACTTTTTTCGAGCAGTCCTTCGTTTAGTTGCCAGAATCGGCAACTGACCATTTTTACTCTGCGCGCGCCAATTCAGTGGGAGAATTTCTCCAGATTAAGAAAACTTTTCCAGTTCTGCTGATCAGGAGAATTTGCCCGATTGGAAGAATTTCTCTTAATTTGAGATGGTGTGAAGAGCTGTATAAATATACAGCTTTGCACTGATGTATCTAAAAAACTTGCCATATAAAATCTGACTCAAAATTACTTTTATAACTACTAACTATATACTCTTCTTTGAGTAAACTAACTGGTTTGCCGGTGCTAAAAAGTGTTGTTCTAGCGTTACTCTGATGCTAAATTTGAAGAAAAATTACAAAATCTTCTTTTCAGAGTTTTGGTAACCTGGTATTTATACAGTTTTACTAGTCGTCATGTTGTTAAATATTTTCAGCTGTTTTCATCTTCAAATTTAGATTTTGCTGTATTTTCTCTCAGGGCCACACGTCTTACAGCAGTTTCAACCAGTCAAATGTCTCTTTACAAACAACCCTCTGCCGGCGCTGCTTGAGTAATCATGTGGAAAAACCAAAAAAGGCTCCAAAAACTAAATCAGTAAGTACCCGAAGTTATTTAGTAAGTTCGTAATTTTTGTTTTTAAAGGGTTCATATTACAATGTGATGGCTAATGTTGTATAACGGTTGGTATGAAACTTGATAAGGGTAAGTCATTGATTTACTGTTAGTTTAAAGAAAGTTCTCTTATTGTTCATACTGTGTCTCATGTGTGTATATTTTACCATAATTGCAGTGTTCAAGCAATGGGTAGTGTATCCATCATGTGTCAGAATTTTATTTTACCCTGTGGATTGTTACCAAGTGTAGATATTGTGTTTTTCTCTAGCCCATCACTTGGACATCATTGTTTATCACTGCTTGCATTGGAGGTGGTGGACTTCTGTTCATGCTACGAGTCAAAAAAGAAAAAGAATTACGTAAGTCCAATGAATGAAGGCTAAATGCGGTTAAGAATTAATGGGTAAATGATTATTTTGTTGCAGGTTAGATATTTCTGTTTCCTCCAGTTGGTGAGGGTTTACTGTAAAATCTCGTGAACTTTGGAGAAAAAGAAGTGCCAAATTTGTCTATTTCATATTTTAACATCTTTTAAAATTGTTGTGGTTAGCCATGCAGCTTTTTTTAAATATTGTCTGTTCATGACTGTGGTATAGAAATGGAACATGACAGAGCATTATTTTGGTGCTTTCTTTCTTTGAGGAAATAAAATTTTGCCACCTTGTGTCTGAAACTACTTAGATTTTACCATTATTAGACCCAGTACATTAGGTGCTTCCTCTCATATCCCAACCTACAACATTGAATGCTGCTTACTCCTTGTTAGCACAGCTCATGATCTTTTGTGGCTGACTTCTTTTGTTTGGGGATTACGTAACAGAGATAGATGTGAGTGATAGCACTGCCTAGGTGTAAACAAAAGTAGTTGCAGTGCAGGCCATTAAAAGTTGAGCCTTTTCAGTCCTTGAACAAGGTACCTAAACTACACGGTCAACGGACTCAAAAACACGGGAACGGACGCATGAACACGACTCACGGACCGG